>CP106728.1:29311331-29417117 GCA_025506655.1 Gossypium rotundifolium
TGGGCTAATACTGTGAATTGAGAATAAAAGTGAATTACTGATGTGTTAAGGCAAGTTTTATACCTTACAGAAGATAAGTTAAATTTGTTTAAAGCAAGGCATAGTTGAAGAAACTTATATGTGAGTCGATATGTAATAATTGAATGAGTTTAAAATATTTTGTTATGATTATTTACTTATTTAATTATTCTTGTGGTGCTTACTAAGCCTTCACCGGCTTAACGCGTTTATTTTAACGCGTAGGTACAATTAGACTAGGAGAGAAGTTCAACTAAAAGATCGCTCATCTCATCACATCCTCAAGGACTACAAAAGTAGGTACTATATTTTGTATTAAAATGGCATGTACATATGTAGTTCAAAGGTGTTCCCATGTGATAGGGATTAAAATGTAAGTTCTTGAAATTTTATCTATTTTTAGTTACTTGAAGTATTTTGGTATATATGGAATGAATTAATAAACAATAAATAAGTGAGCAAAAATGGTTGGTAATTTAAAATATTATATACAAATGTTTTAATTAAACAGTATCTGGCCATAATTGTTTTGGCACCAAATGTAATAGTCTTATACCGGGTCTGCATGATTGAACCTGGTATAGGGGTATTACAGATAGGACTCATTCGACTTCAAAGGTCCTCGGAGCTTGGAGGTAATGGTGGAGACTCATCTTGCCAGTGGATCACCCTATCTTAAGGTATATGTACAATTTTCATCGCCAAGTGATATTCCTTCGACTTCAACATCTACTGCTGTTCGAAAGGAATACACGACCCAAAATCGAAACTCTGTTAGTGGGAGGCGTAATATGAAAGCGCCCGTGTTTGGTGGAAGTATGGAAACACAACCCTACACGACACTTTCGGTTGGTGGATGGGACATGCATATTGGTGGGTCGATGTTCGATGCTAAAATACGTATTGGGAACATTATTAACTTCTAGTGGTTGGCAATCTACATATGATTGGGGACGTTAAGAAAGTTGTTTAAGAAGGGATAATGTACTCCCCACGACATCCACCGGTGAGGGGACCTCGTTCATTGCAGATGATGGTAGGTCGGATGATGAGTTCGATGTGGATCCACCTCGAGAGCCCAGCCCCGATGGTGCAGAAGTTGTGTTATTTTCTGAACCAGAACCTGTTCTAACCATACCTGAAGATGTTGAAGGGGGTTCAGATGAAGAAGAAGAAGATCTGCGATTCAGAGCGTACTACCCTCCAGCCCACATGTATAATTTAAATCTATCTCAAGACGATGCGTTGGAGTTTCCTGAACTACCACACAGAAGACGTGACCGTACAAGTTCGCCGTTGGATTCGGGTGAATTAGAAGTTGGTAAAGAGTTTTCCAACAAGGATAGTTTTCTTGGTGCATTGAAACAATATAGCATCAAGAACGGGGTTAACTACAACGTGGTTAAATTCAATCTCGATAAGTATGAGGTCAAGTATGCAGTGCAAGACAGTACATGTTCATGGAAAATCATAGCCTCGTTGAGGAAAATGACAGGCTTGTGGGGGATTAAAAAGTACAAAGGTCCACATATATGTGTTACCGGTACAGTATCACTAAGTGTTTAGAGTTTTTGAATAATATTGATATTATGTAATGTTGCATTATTTAACATACTTCGTTGACAGGTGTTCCACAAAATCATCCCAAGATGGATTTAGATATGTTGGCTAGCTTAATAATACCGATGATGAAGGTAGATCCCAAGACTTTAGTGTCGGTCTTAATTGCCAATATTCGTAGCCAATTGGGGTACATGCCCTCCTACCACAAGACTTGGATAGCTAAGCAGAAGGCGTTGGAAAAGTTGCATGGTCGGTGGGACGCTTCATATAATGAAGTGTGGTAGTGGTGTCAGGTGCTGGAGAGATATGTCCCAGGCAGCATAACAAAACTTGAAACGGTACCTGCGTACTACAACAATCAATTGCTCCGTGGATGTCAAGTGCTCAAGCGTCTGCTCTGGACATTTAAGCAATGCTGAAACACATTTCTATACTGTAAGCCATTGGTACAAATTGACGGTATATTTATGTATTGTATACATACACATCGGCTATTGCTAGCTGTGGCAGAGGATGGCAGTGGAAGAATCATTCCACTTGCGTTTGCAATAACACTGGTGGAGTCAGCTGATGACTGGGAATTCTTTCTATCTAGGTTAAGGAGGAATGTTTGCCCCAACCTAATATATGCGTTATATCAGATCGGGACCCTGGAATACTAGCCGCAATAGAGCGACAGGAAAGCCTATGGCATCGCAAACACCATCGATATTGCCTAAGGCATGTTGCGTCCAACTACCACGGGTAACATCGATCTACAAGTGAATGACGACAAGTGACCAACATGGATATGTAATATCTATTAATATAATTTTGTTTGTAATATTCAATTTATTCTTAATTGAAGAGTGGTATGTAATAATCGCTATCAACTTATATTGGCAGGGTACAAGATCAATAAGGATCGTTTTCACGAGATGTTGGCGATTTTGCGCTCAGTTAACGAAGAAGGCGCAAACTACCTATGCAACATACCTTTCGAACAATGGATACAAACATACGACGGCGGCCTACGATATGGTCATATGACCTCAAACCTAACTCAACAATTAAACAAAAAAACCTAACTCAACAATTTCAAAAGTCCCTAAGTAAATGCAAATACAAATAACAAGAATATCAATACAAAAAAATATGTTAAAATTTACAAAAAGTTTTATAAATTGAATAAAAAAAATTGCATTAGTAACGTCGACATGGTGGATGAGTTCCACAACTCGGTGGATGTCGATTTTGAGATAGAATTTGGTCATGGCATCATTGTCTCCCTCATCATTTTTTCAAGTGACGTTACGAAGAACTCGAACCATGCACTCGACTACCATATCGAAGATAAATGATATAAGGGATGCAGGGGCTTAGGTGTGTGGTTGAGCTCATTTAACTAAAGAGCTATGTAAACTTTGGATTCTTTTATGTCATTTTCATCACCAAAGTCACAAACAATGATGAAGGGAAATTGTGATGACCAGATCCCTCGCCAACATGGTACGAGGACCTACTTGGACAATAGATCGTGTTGGAAAAATTCAACTTGGAAAATAATTTTGTTGCATAGCAAAAAATTTATTTATTTATTCTAAATATCAAGTGGTTGCGTTATTTATAACAATAAATTTATTACTAAATTCGTGTCTTTGTTTTGGAATAGGCAATAAAGGATGTTTCCCGTCTTTTGTCTAACATAATCTTCTCTGTTATTCACGAACTAGTGAGCACAATAAAAACTTCCTATTGATACTCGATGGGAATATCAATATCTCTTAAAGGCTAGAAACCAAAAAGCGAACTCTCCCTAAACTTGGAATTTATTTAAAAAAATAAATCTCATTGAATTTTGATAGAGTGTCCACGCTTAGTAATGTGTTAAGGTGTGTTTTGGCCTAGCCAATGGTCTATATTTATAGATAAAATCACAAGAGTCTTAATTAAACAAAAAAAAATATTTTAATAGAAAAATATACAATCCCTTTCGGATTGACTAGGGTGGTCTGCACGTGGAACCCATTAAATCATTATTTGGTTTCTCCTTTGACAGCATGAGACCCAACAATCAACCACACTCATACTCTAGATCGATGCCACTAATTGTAGTGATTTGATATGCATCAAACTCAACATTTATGAATATTGAGAAAACCTTAAAAAATGTATTACGGAAAATAACTTTAAAACATATAATGATAATTAGTATTAGAATACACAATATAAAAAAAAAAAAAAAAAGCTCCTTTGTATTACGTTAACAAAATAATAAAAATTATGAAACAAAATAAGATAATAATTAATTGAATTTGTGAAGTTTTTAATTAACTAAATTTTACTAGTAGTACCTCCAATGTGTATTTTAAAATCATCATCCAATTTAAAAATAATAAATAAAATTACTATTTGTAGATAATATTATATATATATATATATTATAATTAAATTTAAATAAATTTAATTTTATTATGAAATATGAATTAGACTAACTCGATTTTATGTAGTCTTTATTCATAGCATAATAATTTGGTTTAGACCAATGATTAATTTTACTCTTAAATAGACCTATTTTATAACTAACACAGTATTACTATAAAAAATATATTAATTAATATTAAAGGTGTATTTAAGTGAGGAATTTGTAGGACTGATTTATTTATATCAAGGTTTTCAAATTTTTAAAATGAATTTATTTGTTTAGATAAATATATTGTGGAATTTTAAATTTTCTAGATAATCTCACCTATCAATAAGAGTGAACAAAATTCAATTCGATTGAAAAATCAAAAAAAATTTAAATTTCGAGTTAGTAGAATCGAATTATTCGAGTCAACTCGAATAAAAAATTTCGGACTTCTAGTTCGAGTCAAGTTGAATTTTATAATTGAATAACTCGAATAATTGAATAACTCGAATAATCCGAATAATGATTAGTATAAATACCCTTTTGGTCCCTATTAATTTTGAAAATGAGCAAATTGGTCTCTCTTAACAAAATTACAAATTAATCAAAATAATTTTCAAAATTGAAAATAATTTTAAAATTCAAAACATTTATCAAAATTCTAAAATTTTTATTTTAAAAAATTATATTTTTTAAAAAAATCTAAAAATATATTAAAAAAGTTGAAATTTTAAAATTTAAAATTTTATAAAATAATAATTTTCAAATCTAAATAAGTGATTAATGATTCAAGTTTATCATACTAAAATATCTTATTATTATTATTATTATTATTATTATTATTATTATTATTATTATTATTATCATGCTTTAAAAAGTTTTCAAATATATATGGTTTCAAATTTATGTACTCTAACATGAAAATAGTTATATTGTAATAAGATTTTAATTTGACATTATTAATTTTTCTAATTTAATTCGAACAATTTCACTTGATTCGACCCAACGCTCACACTTAATTTGAGTTATTCAAAAATCCAAATAAGAAAAGACAAAACTACATTGTTTTGATAAATATTTACTTTATCTAAAGTTAAAAGTCAAAACTATCAAGTTAAAAGGTAAAACTACGTTCTTTTGATAAATGTTTATCCAGTAGTCTTACTTTCCTTCCCGAATCGCCCCACCTTCCCTTTTTCCTTTACTCAAAATTAATCTAAAAGCTTGTACTTCATCTACTAGTTAAATAATTGATCCACGCCAATGCAACATTAAGTATAAATAATAAAATTCGTTAACTCGACTCGACTCGATTAAAAAATTTTTTAAATTGAGTTTAGTTGCTAAAATAGGATTCGTCAACTTGACTAACTCGAAATTTTTTGACTTTATTCGACTTGACTCGATCAAATACTCATCCTCCCTATCAAAAGGGTATGTTAATAGCTCAAATTCTTTTTCTAAATTCCGCCTAAATAGGTGGTTTTTCAAAATTCCTTCTAATTTTATTTGATTTTGTTACACATGATTCTATTATAAGATAAAAACTTAAACTTCAAAATTATTTTATTTAATTATAATATATTTTTAATTTTTATTTTATTAAAACTATTTATAATATCTTTTACAAATATAACTCGGTATTGAATATTTTATTACAATTTAATTTTAATATAATTATTTTTAATTTATAAAATTCTATTAACCTAATTTTTCTAAAGTAATTATTTATCTAAGCAAAGTAAGCGTAAATTCTAACATTTAAAAGTTAAAATTTTAAAATTTGTCGGCGAAACATACTCTTACTATAAAAAGTCCTTTTACAAAACAATGTAATTCAATTATAGGAAGCATGAAACATAATAGCAAGCGATCAAAAGCTTTAGAGGAAGAAGGTGTATGGAGAAAATTTTGGTAATGATGAGCTTCCAAGTAGGAATGAAAAGCTGAAAAAAAATCCAATCATAGCGCAAGAAAGTGCCTTGAAGGGATGGAAAAATAGGGACATTATCGCATGAGCTCTGAGGCTGGACGGAGCTAGACGATTTACGCGTGGAAACAGACTGTCTCTCCGACAGACACTTCTGGTTTTGTCTAATAATGGGAAATTTGATGGTGATGGGTGTCTCGTGTGAACGTTTGTGTTTCCAAATTTGTCAAAATGGCCTGTCCTTTCCTAATCAATTAATCTAATCACCTCAATCCCAATAAAAATAACCCAAATAGGATTAAGTTTGCTAAATTGCTTGGGGTGGTAAAATATGAAAATTTAATCTCGTACTTAAAAAATTAGAAATTAATTCTTTCATCTGTTTTGATTTAAAAATTTCAGTGCAAAATATTTTTATTAAAAATATATTAATTTGTCATGTTAATTAAATAGCCTATCATATGATAAATTGTTAAATTTTAATAGAAACTAATAATAATAATAATTAAATTTTTAAAAAATTATAATAAAAATTTTTAACTAAATCAAAGGTAGTAAATGATGAAAAGATTCTTCATCGCTAAGTTTTGGGTTAAAGTCTTAAGACTTTGATCTGGAATAAGGTATACACAGTCTACACATCCAGCCTGGCAACCTTGAATTTGATACTAAAAGGTGCTAATTAGTGGCACAATTCCTCAATAATCAAATCATTCAATCACGCGGTTAAATAATTTTGCTTTAAAAGAAGCATCATTAATATTAATTTAAGCAGTCCAAACAAAAATGAAGGTAACAACCTGCTTGACTTTGAGATGGGCACCCGAAAGTGCGAAAGAGAAATATGGTTACAATTTGGACAATAAGAATATTAAGGAACAATTAGATTCTTGATGAAGCAATGATATGATCATCACAGCTAAGCAATCAAAACCAGCAAGATCACAGGCGCCAAATGTGGGATCGGGATTAACCAACCTACTTCTGATTTGATTGTAGTCAATATAATATATGTGAGTAAGATGTCTTTAATGCTTTTATATGTATTTCTACAGAAATTTTTAAAAGAATCCTAGGAAAGAGGCTCAGACACCTTTTTTTTAAAATAAAAAATTAAAATATGTTATTTGTCTTTGTATTTTTATAAAATTTAAAATTTAATTTTTATATTTAAAAATTAATTTATTTTTATTTTTTATATTTAAAACTGTAATCTAATCATTAATATTGTAACATAATTTTCAAAATTTGTCAACTTCAGTATATAACAAATGAAAAATAAGAATATTAAATTGATAAATTTTAAAATAAAAAAGTTAAAAGGTAGAAGTAGATCTCATATTTTACTAAAATACAAGGATAGATAGCAATTTTGAAGTTTGGAAAAAGTTAACGAACTGCACTTCATTTAATGATTAAATTCTTAACTTAAAAATTGGATGAATATAAAAGTTGACATCAAAATAAAATTGGTTCACATCCTATCAATCTGAATTAACTTATTTCGGTGGGTATTGGATTTTTTATGCATTTGGTACAATATCATATCAAATAAATCATTGATTCATAAAACAAAAGTCATGCACTCGAGATTTTAGAATTGGAGGCTCATTAGGGTGAAATCATATATTTTACGGCTAGTTTTAAATTATAAGTTATTATAGTAATTTATATTTTTATAAAATTGGGTTTGGCCCAAAAAATAGACTCGTTTAAAATATGGGTTAAGCTCAAGCTTAAATATTCAAGGTCCGTAACACTCGCTACCCAACCCGTCGCCAAGTCCGAGTTACTACGCCACATTCATCTTTGAAGCAACTACGGTCAAATCACATTCATTTACAATCTTTTAAACAATCAAATGTACTAAAGCAAATGTATAAAATTATTCATAACCATTTCCAGGATTTATATGAGCTTATAGAAGCTCTTTTACTAATCCAAAATTGAATAGGACCAAATTGTATAAATTTAAAAATTTTGGGTTGATGTTGCGACACGGGGCTCCTCGTCATGATGCAACTCACTTCTTGTCTCATCCCGATGTCAAGGGTCCATCGTTGTAACGTGACTCTCTATTTGGTGCTTGTCGTGACCTTGAGCAATGACATCGCCACCTAGAATTTTGCTCTATTTCTCATCCCGACATTAGAGATTCCTCATCGTGATGTGACTCACTGTTTTTACAAGAATGAACCTAGTACAAATTTGATTGACTTGAAAATATGTTTAAACACCTTCCCTAGAACCAATTCAACGACCTACCACAGCATATAACACAAAATGTGCAAAATTTGGCTCTTCCATGTACCATCAAATGATTAAGTTCTAATTTCAACTAACCAATTTGACTTATACCATTCATGCTTCCAAAAACCAACCAGAACATATTCAAAACTATATCCACAACCTTAAGGCTTAAAGTTAACTAGATGAACACATTCAAAACACCATTTCAAAGCATTAGCATAAGATTATAAGATATAAACTTTGACCATTAAGCATTTAACCAAAATCCCTAGATACATGCTATAAGATCAAAATGAAATGAACTATACAAGCTTTTTTTAATTGAAAACGACGGTCTGGATGTTGATTTCACTTCTTGAGGCTTTGAGAATAACCTACACCTGTGCACGAAACAAACAACTGTACACTAAGCGATAAAGCTTAGTGATATTTTCATGATTCAAGACAATATAACATAAAGTAACATTTCTAACATGCTATGATATTTATAATCTCAATGCCTACTAATACATATTTTATATGGTAACATAAGTATACATTAATCAATTACATATGAAGGTATACAATTACCAAGGCAAACTAATTCAACTATCATGGCAAAAGAATAATAAAATTCAATTACATATATCAAAACCTGTCTTAAGGCATCTAGTTATCAACACCAATTCACAATTTAAAACATTCAAAATCTATTCATTATGACATTCAATATCAAATTCATTTCATATCAAAATTTGTTTAACTTATCGTCCAACCCTTTTTCTGGAGCCCATCAACTCATTCGTATTCATTTCAATACTAGATTTATAACATCCCAATTTTCTTAAGTTTGGATTGTTAAATTATATTAAATGATTTAATTTGGTTTAATGGTAGAGTGTTGTGATAGTATGTATGAGGTTTTGGATTCAAATTTGGGATATTATCAAAATATCTTATTTTTATTTTTAATTTAGCAACTTCCCTAGTTTTTCTCCCCAATTATAAGTCAATTTCCCCACTCCCTTTTTGCACGTTTTCTTTTCTTTCTTTTTCCTCTATACGTTTTTTTCCTAGTCTTCTTCCTCCCTTCTTTTTTTCTTTTCCAAATTCCTCTTTTGTTACATTAAAAGTTTTCTTTTTGCCATTGCGATTCTGCTTTGACAAAATAAACTGTTGAATCAACTTATTTTTTAACGAGTTTTTTGAAGTGTTACATATATTTATGTGGATAAATATCAGTAAAATTCAAGATGAAAAGAGCTTAAAAACTCTACAAAATCCTACCGGTAGAACTTTATACAACTTGGGTTCTAAAAAAAAAAGTTTCCTCTCCAAAAAGTTCACATCATTAACCTAATTTTTTTCTTATACTTTTCCTTGCCACCATTACTAACCATGGATTCACCTTGGTTATTACCCGTAAATATGAGAAGAAATTGCAAAAAGAAAAAGATATCCAAAAAAGGTTTCTACTTTTGTTTTTTGCTTGGCGTTCACCATATTGGGTTTAATTTCATCAAGTTTTCTATTGTCTCCTTTGATTCTGAATCATGTAAATTTATCACTTGTTTTACTCCATTGTCTCCTTAATTGTGGATCATATAAAATCAGAATCCAAGTATCAATATATTAAGCTTGATTTTGCAAATATCCAACAACTAATTTTCTTCGATTGACTTTCATCATGATTTGTTCTGGGTTTGAGTTTATCATGTTTTCCTTTCATCGTCTTCTTTGAATATGGATCTATTCAAGTATCGAAGAATTATGCTAATTTTGCAAGCATCCAATTTCATAAAAGTATGAATCCATGACAAGCATAGGAAGTAATAAGGTTGATGACGTGAAATTTTCTGATATGAAACAGATTTTTTTTTTTTTTTTGGTTTTACATTTAAGTATTTTGAATAAAGAAACAGTTGGAATTCTTGCTTATGTGTTTTTATGACATATGATGAATACTAATTTACTTGATTAGGGCTATGATATAAGTAGTGAGAAGGAATTATCTAATATTTTTTCTTCTCATATATGGCGAAATGGTAAGTTTTAAGAATTTTGAATCGAGTCCTTACACGTGGTGAACTCTTAGGGTTTGATAAAAGTCAAGATTGACCTGTAAAACAATGAAAATAGAATATAGTAGAATCATTAAAACTCGATTCGATTCAAAATATCTAAAAAATTTGAATTTTGTGTTAATCGAATCAAGTAATTCAAGTTAAGTTGAATTTTACAATTGAATAGCTCGAATAATTTGAATGACGTATTGGTGTAATTGTCCCTTTGATCCTCGTTAATTTTGAAAATAAACAAATTGGTCTCTCTCAATAAAAATTACAAAATCATTCAAAATCATTTTTAAAATTTATAAAAACTATTTTTTAAAAATTAAAAATTAAAAATATTCTAAAAATATATAAAGAAAATTAAAATTTTAAAAATTTCTAAAATAATAATTTTGAGACCTAAATAATTTAATTAATGATCCAAGTTCATCATACTAAATTATCTTTTCTTTTTTATTTTCTTTGAAAAAATTTTCAAATATATATGATTTTAAATTTACGTGCTTTAACATGAAATTAATGATAATGTAACATGATTTTAATTTAACACTAACAATTTCACTTAACTCGATTCAAAATTTTTTAAATCAAATTATAATAATAAATATGACTCATTAACTCAATTAATTTAAAATATTTTTACTCAATTCGATTTAATACTTACCTATATAATGACCATGTAGGTGACCCAAGACCCCACATGTGGTGGTGGGTTTATTAGGAAGATAGACCATCACTTCCTTCATACATAACAACGACTCGTGTCTTGATTCTAGTGGACACCCATCCGGTTAAGCTCAGCCCGGCTCTAACAACCGAGCCACTATATCAAATCAAATATATAGCCGATGGGCCAATAAAATATTCATCCATTTTATTAGTGGGTCCTAACGATGGAACGAACGCACATATGTGGACATAATGACGGTGGTGCCTTAGTCAAGGTGGCACAATATGGCCTCGAAGATGGTAACAAATCATAGCCGTTCATTTTGGAATCCATGATCCAATGTGAAATTCTACTAAAACAAAAAAGGGAAAAATAGCAAATTATTTTTTATTCAATTTATTTAACCGTGGAGCCAAGACAGTTACAGAGTTGCAAGTGAGGCGCCGCAAGGACAGCTCAGATACGACTACCCTACGAGTTCAATTTTTGACAACGAACTTTCCTTTGATCCGTGAGAAATGATCACGTCACAAGCGGGTTCAGAATTGATCCGTGATGTAGTACACGTGAAGTTACGTGTGCATATCCCGATTTCCTCCGTTATTTGTTTACTCATAAACAAGAATATTTCTATTTATTTGTAAAATTGGTTCAATTTCAAGTGATCACTATTTTAAAATTTGCATTTCATAAATTGTTCAACACCTCGATTCGAGTTAATTTTCGATTTTTTTTACTCAACTCTAGTAATAGGGGCTTGAAAAAAAGATAATTGATAGTACAAAAGAAGTATTTTTGATCCACATTTACTACACCAATTATTGATGCAATGTTTGAGTGATGGGCTTTTTTACGGTTTACTTGATAAGCTAAAAGCCTTAGATGATTAAAATGGTCAGAATAGAGATTCCTTAAAAGAGGATTGGACATGGGAGGGTAAAGGAAGAGAGAGAGAGGTGGATAGATCATTTAAAAATTATTTTATTGAAAGTGAAATTTTAACATTTAATTTTTTCAGTGTATTTAATAATTATATTAACTTTTTTATGTAATATAAAATTTTAACAAAAAAATTGAATATAGTAAATAAGTAGATACCTACTTATCACTTAATGAAAAAATATTAAATTGACTTTGTTTTTCAAAATCTTATTTTGAAATAAATTATTTTCTCATTTTCTTAAAAGTTAAAATATTCAAAATTTCTTTTAACTTTTATTTAAAACCATTTAAAATAAAATAAAATAAATAATATCGTATCAAAATAATTATATTTAATACTTAATTTTTATTAATATGTCAAATAATTTTATAATACTAATTTAATATCAAATTTTTCAACACTTAAGGTACGTTTGATTCAATTGTAATGAAATAAACTATAAATGAATAGACCAGTAATGGAATAGAACTGTAATTAATAATTTAACTGCTTTAATGAATGAAATGGAATAGAACGTAATAGTATTCTTGTGTTTGGTTGAATAAAATGATGTTGTAATAGAATAAAAAAACTAAAATGATCGTAATACCCTTAGCAAAATTTTTTTAGGTAGATGATTATTTTTATTGTTATTAAATTTTAATAAGGTTATTATTCAAAAATTTAAAAAATTAATTTAATCATATTTTAACATAACTATTATTAAATATAATTTAATAAAATAATATATAATTTAATAAAATTCCTAATATAATTATTATTATATGAATTAAAAATCATAATATATAATAATATAAAAATAGTATATAATCTACTTTATTATTTTTAAATTGCAATACATATTTAATGTGCTAAAATATCATTAGTGAAACAAATAATTTAATTATTTTACAATAAAAATAAAATATTAGAAGTAATAAATAACTTGAGAGTTATATTTCACATCCAAACATAATATTCATATATTAACAAAAGTTACATGATCTTATTAGTTTATAAGTCATAATCCATATGTTATAAAATTTTACAACCTCAAAAAGTTATAACATTGTAATTTCATTCTATCATGTCATTATACCATCCAAATATTACAACCACAAAAAGTTACCAAAATATCATCAACACAACCATGATTTTTAATGGCCAACAAGAAATTTTCTGACCCATTCCAATCGCACAGAAGAAGGTAAACTGAAGAATGAGCATTTGCATTGGATGATCTGAAATTTTGCTCAATGCGCGATAGCGCTCATCCTCAGTTAAACCTTCTACTTCACATAATGTTGGATATAATTTTAGAGCACTTTCTTGAATTGTCATTTCTGACTTTTGTTGAAATAGCACTTCAGAGGCAATACTCTTACTAATTTCAAGGGCAACGGCCCGTATATTTTCCGCCAATAAAGTGACAGCATCATTAAATGAAGTAGAAGAATCACTTGCATCAGAAATCTTTTTTTTTCTTCACTACAGCAAAACAGACTTTTAACAGCATTTATAAGCGCCACTAATAGTATTTGCAGCGCTTTTAAAAGCACCATAAAAAAACGCCGCAAACTTTAGCGGCGTTTATGAGATAAAAACACCACTAAAAGTCGTGACTTTTAGCGGCGCTTTTTACAAATGCCGCTAAAAGTCATGACATGACTTTTAACGACGCTTTTCACAAATGCCGCTAAAAGTCATAAAAATAAAAAAAATTAAAATATTATACTTTTAGCGGCATTTTTGAGAAAAACGCCGCTAAATATCATGAAAAAAAAAAATTAAAATATTATAGAAACGGCACAAATCCAATTTAAAAATATATAATTTAATTTGAAGACGTATTAAAATAAAAATTCACGAACAATACGTATTAAAATGAAAATTCATGAACAAGACATATAATTCATGAACAAAATTCACGAACAATACGTATTATACTTTTGTTTGCTGGAAAATGATTGGAATAATTGGCTCAACAGTAGCACGATAAACCTGTACAAGAAAATAAGAGAAGAACTCAAACTTTTGCTCAACCGAGTAAACTCAACATTATTCAAAAACCATGTTAGACTGGCAACAAAGCAAAATAGCTCAACCGAGTACTACCTCGTCATTGTTAACATGCTCATCCAGAACAGCATCAAAACAGAACTTATGCTTCTCGACATACGCTGTCAAGTCCACCTTTAACAAAAAATAAAAGCAGATATAAGAAAAAGAAAATAATATATCAAACAAGCACAAATAGTTCTGAAATATTCATCTGAGAAACATATAATGAGGTCACAAGAACTTCTGTGGATAATAGACAAACCTTTAGCTTTGGTTCATGGACGGTTAAAGCATTCTCACTCAAAGTTACTATATCATCCTCCTTTCGAGGAATCTCCTTGTTTAATAGTCTTTTACGTACCTCATCCCACATGTAAATGTAAGACAAACATTAGCTTTCCAGGAAATCTAAAAAGCAAGGTAAATGCATCAACTGCAGCCACCCAGAAAAATAATCAAGCACAAAGACAAGTTATTTTGTAGTGCTCTACATTATCTGATAGAAATAAAGTATGCTAACATGAATAATAAATGGAAACTACTCTTAGTGTGTTATATTCCATTAATCTAGTTACAAAGTATAAACTATTGAACATGTTGGAATCTTTTTGATCAACCAAACTAGCCATTTTGTAATCTTTTACAGAGCCATGTTATTAAAAGGGGAAAAAATTGGAGGAAATGAATAGCTAGTTTACCTTAGGTAACGTGAAGATGATTTGCCAAGGTGAAGACTGCATACAACCAGGTTGGCGAGAGTTTCAGGATCCTTTGCATCCTGTATCCATTTACAAAACAAACCCTTATCACTTGAGAATCAACTAATTGCTTTGAAGCGATAAAACTTGGGAGAAAAATATTCAGTTTCATGATGAATTAAGAATGCAAGGGTCTGGAGGAAAGTTTAAGACTCAAACTCGTTATCATTTGATGCCATTCAGAGGTTATATTTACACCAACTGAAATTTGATGAATATAAAATCTAAGGAAATAATTTATGATCATGAAACACAATAGCCATAGCCAATCTTGTTCCTGGAGTTATAAACCACCACCAAAAGAATTGCAAACAAAAAAAGGCTGATTTTAAAATAAATTGATAAGCAAAATCCTGCTCATGCAAGACCAAGGAAAGACACTGGCAAATATGTAAGTCAACCAAAATGTCATGATCAGGAAATCATTCTAATTTGAAATGTATTTTGCAGGAGACCAAATTTGACATGATACGAATCCACACACCTGTCATGTGAAAAGAGGATTCACCCTTCAACTAGTTCTCAGACTAAGAAACGAGGGGAAGGATAGGGCTAATAAACTATAAAGGTGAAATTCACTTTTGATAGATCAAAGAGGTCAAAATCTGAATATGGATTAACACCTATGTAGTAGATATACTTCAAAAGGTAGCAACTAGGTAAATCTTGTATCATATGCAATCCAATATAATATTCTTGTGATATGTATCTACACTTCATGTACATATCCTAGATTTTAAAAAAAATATATTCACTTTTGTGGTCCTATCTAGTACATCTTAGCAACGTTGCTAGAATTTGGGCCATAACATCACACAAAGATTTTCTAAGTTTTTTTGTTAAATATGTATGCTCATGTCATCATAACCTGAAGATACAACCATTTAACAATACTTTATAGCTAAGTTTCCAAGTTAAAGTACAGAAAGAGATTTGCTCAATTATGAAAGGAGATATTTATGGATTAATACAGAATAAATTCGTATAAGCACATATGCTATCCAATAAAATAGTTATAATATAAGAAACTCCATGAGCAAGCAAGTGAAAGGTGATGTTAACTAATTAGTGCAATCTAAAAGTATCTGGAAATATAAGTATAAGACAATCCTTCACATAGTAGGTTTGTACCTAAATCAAACACCAATAGAGACAATGACACACCAAGCAAAAGAGTCAAACACTAAGGAAGATAACTGCTTATAGAAAAATTAACTGAAAACTACCCTTGAGTACTTTGCTTTCAAGGAATAGATGCTAAACTAATCAAACAATATCCTTATTGATGAGAAGACTAAGGCTATTGTATTCTTTCTTTCTTTCTTTTTATTGGTTCTTACTAAGACTAGTTTTGAATTGAATAATTGCTGTTTCGTTACTAACGTTAGTCATAGGGTTCCAAATCTTACACTATGTTCGGATAGAAGCTAGTGAAGGAAGGAACAGATATTTGTTTCAGCTGACTGGTGTTTGGTAGAGATCCTTTACGAATAATTATTGTAACTTGTATCAGGGCCCCTTATTAAATCCTAATACTCTGCTTTGTGATAATTTCCAGTTTTGGGGCTGTTTTGAGGTTAGCAGCATCTTTGAGATGAAGATCAAAGCATGTAAAACATATAGATAATAAAGGCAGAATACTATGCTTTGTGATAATTTCCAGTTTTGGGGCTGTTTTGAGGTTAGCAGCACCTTTGAGATGAATATTGTAATTATAACATCTATTTCTGTTGTGCACTCTTATCTATAATATAACAAGCAATTATGCTTGCCACGTGCATTGCAAGGGCCAAAAATACAATAATAAGAACATCCAAGCCACTGAAAGATAGATAGAAGATCTTAACCTTGATGCAGCAGAAACCTCATTATCATTCCCATTTTTCCCAAACATAAGATAAACCGCAGCAAACAGTAATCTCAAAACCCCTTCTTCTGCCAGGTTGACACCCACAAGCATCTCTAAACAAAAAAGGCTTCCTGTATCTTGGAACCACCCTGATTGGGAAGAAGAAAGTCATTAAATCATCCATGGTTTCTAATAATGTTATTAAAGTAAAAAATATGCCATACCAAAGTCATTAAATCATCAATGGTTTCTAATAATGTTATTAAAGTGAAAAATATGACATACCACTGCCAGGTTCAACCATGCATTTGCTAGTTGTGTCAGTGTATGATCCTCATCAATCTGCTGCATGACCCTCAGCTGTATCTTACAAAACTTGCTTATCTTACAAAGCTCGAAGAAAATGGGTAATTTTTACACCTCTCTCTCATTCTTTTCCCCGCAACTAAGCTTTATTGGATATTTTACCTTGGGCCTAAGCTAAAATATTTGACATCACAAAAGCAATACTAATATTCAAACTAGTAAGGAAGTAATTCAAATAATGATCAAAACTTCACATAGCCTACACCAAGGGCGATGAAAGATGCTACCTTGGTTCTTAATTTTCTTACTCTACATAAATTTTATGCAAACGGGTTAACTTTTACGCCCATACTCATTCTTTCCCTGCCAACTAAGCCTTGTTAGACATATTGCCTCGTGCTCAAGCTAAAATATTTGACAGAACCAAAACCCTCCTCATATTCAAACTAGTAAGAAAGTTATTCAATAATGATTTAGACTTCGCATGGCCTACAAAACTTCGAAGAAAGATGCAACCTTGGTTCTTAACTTCCTTATTTTACATAAATTTGATGAAACTGGGTAATATGTAATTCTTTCCTTGCCAAATAAACCTTGCTGGACATATCACCTAGCGAATAAACTAAAAGATTCGTTCAGTTTCCTACTCAAAATCGCAAGAACCCTCATAGTATTCGAAAAGGAAAGAAAGCTATTGGACGCCTAATACTCCGCATTGCTTGCTCAATCATCAAACAATAAGCTGTACTTTATACATAAAATAAAAATAAATAAAGAAATGCTTTGAACAGGGAAACGTACCCCAGCTTTGGGTTTATGAAGAAGAACGTCTTCCTCTGAATAACCGGCAAAGTTTAAAAACACTGGAAATGGCTTCTTTGAGAAAAACATACAGAGAGTTAACAATCTTAAAAGCTTATTTAACTCTTCTTTAATCTCTTGCCCCTTTAATTCCACACAATTGTTTCCCGCATATACACTAGCCACTTGCAAATTTCACTAAAAATAAAAAAAGGGGTTTAGAACAAAATTTCTAATATTTACATCAAAGAACTAATTTGACTAAACAAGAGGTTGAATTAAACGAACCTGTCTCCGCATAAGATAATTAATGCCAAAAGCCAAATCGCCGATCGGCCATTTGCCAAGAGTTTCCGAGTAAGTGAATCTTAGAGTCTCCGATATCATGGCGATGGCTTCGAGCCATGTTGCGGGCGCTTGAGCCAGTCTTCTTGCTATTCTCTTCTTCAACGATCTGCTCGATTTTAATAAATCTTCGCCTTCTTCTCCGCCTTCGACGCCGTCTTTAGCCGCCGATTTCTTTAACCAGACGTAATAAAGGATCACCACCGCCCCTGCCGCTGTGGCCATTGTCCCCGCTGCCATCGTCTCAGCTTTCCACCAGATCTCTTATCAAATAAAGCAAATGATATCGATCGTGAAATTTACAATTAACCGCCGCTGATTCAAACCCAAACACTCTAAGAGCTCCAACATACTTCAAAACGTGTTGCAATTTATCAAATCCAACCCCAAAACTTGAACTAAGAGAAAGAAAAACAGTACCTTGAGGAAGATGAAGAGAAATGAAAGCACTTCAGAACGGATTCCACGAGTAAAAGGGTGAAATGAGAACGTTTTTAGGGATCGGAAACCCTAAAACCAAAAACAATTTGAAGACACAGAAAGAGAGAGAGAGAGAGAAAGTGAAATGGAAATTTTGTTTTTATTTTATTTTAGATTTTACTGTTTGGGCTCTGATTATTTTGACTGGAGTCTGAACATAAGGAAACTTTTGCTAAAAAAATTTTTGAACTTTAGGGCGGTTTTTTCTGAAGTGCAGCTATTTTGGACTTATAGCGACGCTTTTATTTTAGCGTCGTTAATATTTTGTCACTATTTTTAACTTATAGTGATGTTTTATTTTAGCGCCGTTGATACTTAAACTTAATATAAAATAAATTTTGCGACATTTTTAAAAATATCGTTATTGTTTATTTTAGTGGTGTTTTTATTGAAAATGTCACTAATACTTTACTTTTTTACAATTTTTTAAATTTTATTATAAATAAAGTTTACTTATTATCTCTTAAATAATTTAAAATATAATGATAATTTTAATATATTAAAATTAAAATTATTTCTTTCACCATTATATAATAAATTATTTAATATATAATTTAAAAATAATAAGTCATATACTTAAAAATTTTAAAAGTATTTTAAATAATAGTATTTTAATTTTTAACTAAAAGTTTATATCTAAACTTTAAAAGTTGAATTTTTAACTAAAATATTAAATATTAAATTTTTAAGTTTTAATTTTTTAATTTTTTAATTTTTAATTTTTATTATTAAAATTTAAAATTTAATTACCGTTATCAACTCTTTTAGGAATTTCTTTTTCTTTCTTTTTACATCAACATTAGTTGTTTAGATTTTTATATAAATGGCATTTAATTATATGTATACATCTAAATTTTGATATAGATACATAGAATTATATATGAATTTTGGTTTAATGTGTAATTTTAGATGTGAAATTCTAATTGTGGTTTAAATGTATAGTTGAAACTTTAATTTTGATTTAATCGTACACATTATTTTAAAATATAAATACATCAATATATTTTTATATTGAATAAATATAAACTTTTATGTATGCATATATAAATAAAAATGATGTTTATTATATCAATAATTGTGTTAATATTTTACAAAATATGGATCAAATTAAAGTTCATGTATACAATTGCACACTAAACCATTGTTCATGTATGCTTTTGGGATTTAACCCATTTTGATATGTATTTTTTTAAAATAATAATTTACATTTATCTTATTTTGATTTATATTTTAAAAATCTAAGATTAATTCCTAAATCATAAACCTTAGACGCAAAATATTATACCTTAAGCCACAAACACCAAACCCTAAATCCCAACTCAAAACCCCAAACTATAAATCTTAAACCATAAATCTAACAACTTCGAGGTTATATGATTTAGAGATTTTGGGATTTGAATTAGGGGAAACTGATTTGAGAGATTTCGGTTTCAGGATTTTGGGTCATATAACTAGCACTCTAAACCCTAAAACCCTAAACTTAAACCATAAACCCTGAACTCAAAAACCTAACATATTAATCATTTTTCCCCCAAACCCCTAACTTTAAACCCATAAACCCTAAACTATAAATTCAGAACCCTAACCCACTAACCATTTCCCCTTAAACCCCTAACCACTAACACTTAAACTTTAATACCGGTAAACACTAAGATATTAAACACTATACAATAAACCCAAACAACAAACTTTAAAACACTAAACCCATACACCAAAATAACAAACCCTAAATCATGAAATTAACATACTAAACATTAAACCTAAATCAATTTTAATAGCTTAATTTGTAACTTAAATGAAAACTTCTAAATTGTTTAGTTAGCAATTTACAACTTTTCATAATTAAGTAACTAAATGAAACTTTCTCATTGCTTATAAGTGAATGTATCAAAATAAAATATAATTCAAAGCAAGAATAAGAAAAAATATGAAAAACATTTAGTGGCGTTTGTGAAAAAAACGCCGCTAATGTTTAGATCTTTAACGGCGTTTTTTTTAAAGCGCCGCTAATGCTCAGATCTTTAGCGGCGTTTTTTTAAAAGCGCCACTAATGCTCAGATCTTTAGCGGCGTTTTCGAAATAAACGCCGCTATTGCTCAACTTTTTGCAGCATTTTCTTTTAAACGTTGCTAACGTATAGTATTTGCAGCGTTTTTCATTAAAACGCCGCTAAAAGTCTGTTTTGCTGTAGTGCTTCTTTGAAAATGCGGAATCTTGCTGTAGTGCTTCTTTGAAAATGCGGAATCACCTTGGTTTCTAGCTGGTTGCGATTGCATACCTGAAAGATCCATGTCATCCAAAGAAACGTCAGCTTCGCATCCATGGAAATCGTTTCTTTTTTCATGAGTATTTGTAGTAGCTACATCCTCAGCATCTATTTCTTCAATAATATCAGCGGCTGTTTGAACATCTTTCCCAATGGCTCAATCTTTTATGTAGATGGCAGTAAGTTGGTCATAATAAGGGAAACTATGATGTTTGAATTGAGTGGCTTCTTTATGACTCTATAAAAATGAGGAATTCATATTAGATATAAGTTTGGTCAAAATAAGATAATAAAGACTTGAAATAATTCTTACATTTATATATGAGTTCCACACCACATCTTCAGCAACAGCAAGCTATCTATGCTCATCCCAACCAAAGTCGCTATTGTTTTTTCCACTAAGCATGTCATAAACGATTGACCAATCCCTTTTCAATGTCTTAATCCTCGATTCATGATTAGGTTTAGCCTTCAACATGGCATTGGGTAAAACTTTTTCTAACATTTTTTCTAACTCATTTAAATAACAAGCTTTGAATCCCGTATCTGCATTAAAGGTTCCAACATTATGTAAGTCGACCATACAAGCAACCAACACAGCATCTTCTTCTGGAACCCATTTTCTTTTAGTTTCTCGAGAATTTTGGGAAGGAACATTTGATTGTGAAAAACCTGACATAACTATCTTAAGAAAAAATGCAAATTAAAAGTAAGTTCAATATTATGCATCAAAAGGTCAACACTTTATAAAATTATAGCACATGATGAATTAAAAGAAAAGAAATTATCATTCAACAAGTCTAGTATAATACAAAAAACAATTCAAACACCACCAAAGTTTCATAAACTAGATACATGAAATAACATAAACAACTTAACGTTTACTATTTTTACCCTAAACCTAACTAGTTTCTAGATGCTTGCCATTCATCGAACATTTGATTGGCTAGTTCCATCCTCCAAGTAGCCCATGCTTCCGATGGTTGAATATTTACGATATTCGGTTCATCGTCATCTGTCACATTACCAGGTAATCCTTCTCCCAACTCCACTACAATAGGATCAACACTCATATAGGTTCGAATAAAATTATGGAGCAAACAACATGCAATAATGATTTTATTGTGCACCCTCACATGATAGAATGATGGACTCCTAAGTATTCCCTATCTAAGTTTTGATAACCCAAAACATCTTTCAATAACATTATGCGCGGAAGCATGTTTCATATTGAAAAGTTCTTCCGGAGTACTTGGTTGGTAACCCTGACGCCACTCATTCAAATGATATCTTTGTCCTCTAAAAGGAGCAAGAAATCCCTCACAATTTGTGTATCCAGCATCAACTAGATGATAACAACCTATAAAAAGAAACTATTTATCATAGTTAATTTCCCAAAAAAGAATGATCTTAAAAATTAATTCAAATTCCTCTAATTTTGCACTTTCCCATGAGGAACTTTTAGTCTATGTCTCCCACTAATGGCATCTCGAAGAACTCGTCCATCAGCAACAGAACCTTCCCAACCAGGAAGAACATAAAGAAAATTCATATCAGGTGTACAAACACCTAACATATTGGTTGCTATGTCACATTTTCGTGTTCGATATCTAGGTTTATTAACTGTTGGAACCCTAATCTTGATGTGGGTTCCATCTAAAGCACCTAAGCAAATCTACATAACATGTATAAAACCTCGAGTTAGGATACTATATTTAAATCTAAATGAACTAAATTATGTACGAGCTATATATAGAACTCACTCTAATACCTTGAACCATTTCCACATTGGGTTTGTAGAATTAGCAGTAATTGAATTTGCCTTTTTAAATAACACATCTTGTAAGCGTATGACAACATTTAAAACATTGTGAAATGATTTGCTAACGGTTTCCCCGGACCTATTAAAGTGATGCTCGATAACTCGATTTTTAAGGTGATGAGTAATGATATGTAAAAACATTGCTACTTGCTCATCAACAAGCATGTTCCTTAACGACTTCAATCCCCCTAAAGTTTGTAACATCTCATATAGTTTAAAAAAGGTAACTTGTTCAATACAAGTCTCGCCATTAGCCTATACAAGTCTTTTCGCATAGTCTTGTTTTGCATAAAAATCTAAAATATAGGATCTAATCCTTGGTCTATAAGTATGTAGGTTATGGATGGCACTCAATGTAACTAAGAACCAACTTGCAACTGTACACATTTGCAACTATATTGTAATAGCAAGACCAATTCTTTTACGCCTCTCACTTTGTACTATTAAAGGCAGACGAGCCATTACTGCAAGATATTAAAGTGTTACATATATTCAAATCGTAGTAAAATGGTCATATTTCTCCAATACTAATTTCAATAACAGTAAAACAAAATCAAAGAATTTAATTGCCAAAGAACTTACAGTGATTCAGTAAATACAAGATGCTCAACTCTGGGTGGAGGAAGCAATCAAACAAGCCAAATAAGAAGAGGAAGCAATAACAAACTGCCAAAGAAAAATGAACAATACATATTGTAATAGCCCATTTTTGTCGGGGCCCAAGCCATAAAAAAACAAAAAAAAAATAATGTTTACAGTCCATTTACAGCCCAAAATAGACTACCCAATACCCTATTACACCCAAACCCAACAAGATCACCCAAAGGGCCCAATACCCAAATAGAATCAGAAGCTTAGGGTTTTTGAAACCCTAGGCGCCGCAGCTCCCAATACAAGCCCCTTGGTCGCGCCGCAATCAGCGCGCGAATGGCGCTCCTCATCGCCATATTTTCGCCGTTCATCTGCAAAAAAAGGGAAAGAAAAGCTAGAGAAACGCGAATATAGCAAGAAAAAATAATACCAAAACTTGTATTTTAACAGTGGCTATAAAAGGCCGAATATATTTGATGTAAAGACTTACGCATATATATAAAGAATACAAAAATTATAACACAAAATCTTCAAAAATCAGAGGTGATTTTCGACAGTCTTATTTTTGCCTAGTTTTTTTTTATGTTTTATTTATTTTCGATACATGCAAAGATATACAAATCGTTTTTTTCTCTAATATTACTAGAAATAAGTAAAAAAAGGATTTACCTCTCGAGTTACGTTGAAAAACGGAAGTTTCTGGCCTCCGGCTGCCGTATATGGCGGCGTTTACAGTGGCGCGTATGGCGCGTGTCCGTGGGTCCGATGATCGGAATCCAAACAGAAGAAGGGAGGAATTGAGAGGATTTTTGAGTTTTTTTTTTTTTAAAAACAGATTCAAATGATTTTTTTGTATAAAAATGATTTATATAGCAACATAGAAACGACGCCGTTTTTACTTAAGTCAATAAGCACTAAAACGATGTCGTTTAAGGGCCAAGATCCTCGTGTTGACCCGATACTCGGGGAGGATCAGCATGTTTTTATTAGAGGGTCTAATTGCTCTATAGGCCCTTCCGGATTATTGCAATTCTATAATTATGTCCAATTTGCATCTTTCTTTATTTTCAATTTGGCCCTGAATTATGGTCTTTGTTTCAATTTGGTCCTTAAGGCCATTTTAAGGCGAAAATGGAAGCAGCGTCATTTAGGAAATAAGGCATAATTACCTAATAGGTCCCTACAGCAGTGACGTATGTTCTAATCTGGTCCTTTTACATTTTTACTCCGGATTTTATTTTTATTTTGATTTAATCCTTATTTCCTTGATTTTCAAATCCTCTTTATTTTTTCTTATTTTTAATTACTTTAGCATTATATCAAATTATTTCATTTTTAGGTTATTCTATTAAAGTCTATATTATCTTTATATTTTAAAATTTGTATATTGTATATTATTTAAATTGATTTATTATTAATGTAAAGTTTTCTATGTATTGTTTATTTTAAATATACATATATTATTATTATATATATATATTAAGTTGTTATATTATATATTTATTATAAGTTATCCTTGTACATTTTTTATTCAAAGTTTTTTTATATATTATTTATTTAAAATATATATTTATTTTATTATGTATATATATATATATATATATCCATTTTCGATTTTGCCATATCATTTTTTACATATATGTTTTTTTTAAATTTTATTGTATTATCTATTTATTATTTGGTATATGTCATTTATCTTGTATTGTTATTTTACTTTTATACTTGATCTTGTATGTAAAGTTTCATATTCATTTCAGTAGTTTTTATCTTTCGCATATTTTTTTTGTTATTTATTTCTCGCATATCTCCTATTTGTTTATTCATGTTCTTTTATTTGCTTATTATTTTATGTTTGCCTTAGTATAAGCATTTTATTTCTGTATCATTCGCTATTTTACGTTATTCTTCTTCTTAATTATCTATGTTAGTATTAAATGTTGTATATCATGTAATTTTCATAAATTATTTTTGGTATTTATGTTTTGTAATGTATTAATCTATATTTTACTCGAATCATTGTTTTAAATAAAATACATTTTCTAAATTGTCACATTTTATTCAAAAGTTTTTTTTTAAAAAATACGGAGATACATAATATTTGGAGGTTTCGAGAAAAAATGTACCCTAACTCACTGAGTTTCAATTTTTCTCGTTGAACTTAAGAAATCAAGTATCCCTTTTTGAAATCGAAACCCATAAGTTTTAAATCAAAACTTATTCTCGGGAATTTGAGATGTTGTGTCCTAACTTATTGGATATGATGTTTTGTTGTCCCGAGGTAAGGATTTTCTACAAATAAAGGCAAGCTTAGTTTCGAAGTCTTGAAATGTTGCATCCTAACTCATTGGATTATTTCTTTGAGATAAGTAGGTCTTGGCGTACAATTTGATTTATTCAAGTTTTCTTTCAAATAAAAAAGATCGTATTTTAAATTTTTCAAGTTTTCTATTGTGCACCATCACAGGATAGAAGGATGGACTCCTAAGTATTCCTCATCTAAGTTTGAATAACCCAAAACATCTTTTAATAACATTACGCGCTGAAGCATGTTTCATATTGAAAAATTCTTCTGGAGTACTTAGCTGGTAACCCTGACGCCACTCATTCAAATGATATCTTTATCCTCTAAAAGACACAAGAAATCCCTCACAATTTGTGTATCCAGCATCAACTAGATAATAACAACCTATAAAAAGAAACTATTTGTCATGGTTAATTTCCCAAAAAAGTATGATCTTAAACATTAATTCAAATTCCTCTAATTTTGCACTTTACCATGAGGAACTTTTAGTCCATGTATCCTACTAATGGCATCTCGAAGAACTCATCCATCAGCAACAGAACCTTCCCAACCAGGAATAACATAAACAAAATGCATATCAGGTGTACAAACACCTAACATATTTGTTGCTATGTCTATTTTCGCGTTCGATATCTAAATTTATCAACTGTTGGAACCCTAATCTTGATGTGGGTTCCATCTAAAGCACCTAAGCAATTCTACATCACATGTATACAACTTCGAGTTAAGATATTATATTTAAATCTAAATGGACTAAATTATATACGAGCTATATATAGAACTCACTCCAATACCTTGAACCATTTTCACTTTGGGTCTGTAGAATTAGCTGTAATTGGCTCTGCCTTTTTAAATAACACATCTTGTAAGCGTGTGACAACGTTTAAAACATTGTGAAATGATCTGCTAACAGTTTCCCCTGATCTATTAAAGTGATGCTTGATAACTCTATTTTTAAAGTGATAAGAAATGATATGTAAAAACATTGCCACTTGCTCATCAACAAGTATGTTCATTGACGACTTCAATCCCCCTAAATTTTGTAACATCTCACATAGTTTAAAAAAGGTAATTCTATTCATCCTAACTTGTTCAATACAGGTCTTGTCACTAGCATATACAAGTCTTTTCACATAATCTTGTTTTGCATAAAAATCTAAAATATAAAATCTAATCCTTGGTCTATAAGTATGTATGCTATGGATGGCACCCAATACAACTAAGAACCAACTCGCAACTGTGCACATTTGCAACCATATTGTAATAGCAAGACCAATTCTTTTACGCCTTTCACTTTGTACAATTAAAGGCGCATAAGCCATTCTCGCAAGATATTAAAGTGTTACATATCTTCAAATCATAGTAAAAGGGTCACATTTCTTCAATACTAATTTCAATAACAATAAAACAAAATCAAAGAATTTAATTTGTAAAGAACTTAAAGTGGTTCAGTGAACACAAGAAGCTCAACTGTGGGTGGAAGAAGCAATCAAGTAAACCAAAGAAGAAGAGGAAGCAATAACACACTGTCAAAGAAAAATGAACAATACATATTTATCAAATTTCATTTAACAAAATTGGCTCTTGGCTTAGCCAATAATAATGTCTTGAACATTAAAAGAAAAATTAATAATAAACATCTAATCTTGAAATACATCCACATCCAAATTACATAATTTCCAGTGTTATAGAAATATACATATATTATGTGAAACTTTTATAATGTATTGGGAAAGATGAATTCATAAGTATTTTTATTCAAAAGTAAATAATCCTAATTATGCACATAAGATTAAAATACTTTTAACCTTATTCAATAATAATAATAATAATAAGGTTATTAAGATTATTTAAAAGTAAATAATGTTAATGGATTAGATTTATTAAGAAGTTTAATATTTATGTTTGTTTATATATTGCATGGATGTTATTTAACATAATAGTAAATAAAAGTAAAACATAACAATGGAAGATAGATAGAGGCAGGGTACATGGGGAAGCCAAGGTTTCTGGTTTGTTTTGAAACATAATAATGGAAGTTACATGAAAAATTTTTATTTTGTTTTTTTAATTTATAAAAATTTAAATTAATAATGATAAAATTTACATTTTAGTCCTTAAAATAATAATTTAATTTAATTTTTTAAATTTATAAATATATGAATACTTAAATTATATTTTATTATCGTAAAAATATATAATTTAATTTGTCCCTTAAAAAATTTACCCTCCATTGCAAGAAATTTGAGAAAGTTAAATGAGGTTATTTTAATATTTATTTATTTCAATTATTACAAATTTAGATATGAAGATTTCAAATATTATATATGATATGATACAATTTGAAAAACATAGCAGAAGGAGAGCAGTCCCAAATTGCGGATTGCTACCGCCACATTAGCAATGAAGATATTAGGCACAAAAATAAAAGGAGTGGAAGCAACACAATGGTACCAAACTCGGCTGCTCTCTTGCTCGATGAGCGTGATTCTTTCCCTAACTTTAAGTCCCCGAAATACAGATGAACCCCTGAATAATTGAAAAATATAATCAAGACCTACAATTAGATTATTATACAATTAGATTAAACATGGTAAATTAAGTTATATATTATTATATGTAAACAAATAATCTTAATAATCTCAAAATACTAATAAGTTCAGTATGATGATATTATTTTTAAATAATGTAATTATGTTTTATTTAAAACAAATTATTTATTTTAAGTAATTCCTATATATATCATACAAAAACATTACTTTTTAAAAAAAAAGAGTCTAATCCACAAGGGAAATCAAATAAAATACAAATCCCCAAATATTAAAAACATCTGCAAAAACAAATGATAAATAGATAACGAAGCATCTCAAAAACAAACCTATGTAAAATGCTAGGTTAATCACTAAACATAACAGCTTCTCTTGAGGAAAAGATGTAAACCTCAGCAGAAAAACAAGAAGCATCAGCAACTAATTTGTGACAAGAATAGAGAGCATCATAAAAAATATTTTGTCTTCTTATATTAAATAAATAAACGATTATATTAAATAAATAAACGAACCATCGATTTTAAGTTTTAACATTTTAATTAAAATCATGTTTGATTTTTATATACAATTTTTATAGTTGTAGCAATACTAAAAAAACAAATAAGATCAAAATTTAACTATTAAAATAATATCATTTGCAATCTATAAGAACTATATATGAAAACTGCAAAATAGGGTATATCTCTATTTGATTTAAAATCATTTCTTGAACTAGTTTCTATGTTCTTAGGAGAAGATCACTTAATCTTGATTGTGCTTAAATATGGTACAAGACATTTCAACAATTTGATTTAGATAGTAGACAACAAGGGGGCTTAAACTTGCAGTTGTTCTAGTACAAAGGCAGCTTAGCTTATGCTATGTAGATTATTACATGGGCTATACAGGCAGGGTTGAGTGGCAGGAGCAAGGACTTGAGAGGTATACATGCTTGTACAGATAGTAGAGAAGTGAAACATTTGGTCTATCTATTTTTTAGCTTTAAGGATGAAAGTAATAGGAAGGCCTTTGACGGGGAAGAGCTACCTTCATCAAAGCTCTAATAGTTATTAGGAGTAACTAATATTTGAATTTTGTTTCAACTGTTTGAACAAAAAAAAAAAAAAACCGGCTTCCTTCATGAATCGAGCCCCCTTGCTGCGTGCTTGTCATCATTTTGTACTGATTAAAGAAAATATTTTAGTTACAAATCATAAGTTACATAGAGTAACTTGACACTGCCATCATAATAATCTAGCACAGGATAGTGTCAAAGGTCTTCAAGAATCCAAGTCCTCATAATTTACAGATCCCACAACTGTTCAGAGGGCCATTTTTTCAGGCAGGAGGGGCAACAAGGAGCCTATTTCAGACTATCAGATTTATCAATCATGATTTTTCATCACATCATACCAAATAATGATTCAATTGAATTTAGTATAAAGTAATAAAGAAACTGCTTGAATATATTATGATAGTCTATAATATATCTCTATGTCAACGAAGCATTAACAACTTGCTTTTGTATGAAAGGTGGAACTGAAATCTTAAACACATACTACTTTGACATTTATTTAATACTATACATATACAAATAACACAAAGCAAAACCAGGACATCCTTCATGAAAGAAGAGAGGACAAAGTGTCTCTTATTACTGGTTTTTTTTTTTTTAATTTCAGGAAAATATGGATTAGAGGTGGTCCAATACTGTTATAAATAACTATTCTGGTCTTGTTCAGACATAGCACTAAACCATAAGTCAACTTAAATCACACAAATATTAATTTTTTGTGCATTTTCTTAACCCAATTGATAGAAAATGACTAATTGAGAAACATACCAGGTGCACAAAGGAATCTTCAACAACAGCTGTATTACTCTTTAATAGCAATGATTGGAGATTAGTTCTAGATCTATGCAATATCCAAGCTACAAGAGCTACAGTATCAGCACCTGCACATCTTTCCTGCAACAAAAGTGTTATGTTATTTATGGGCACATAAATTACCAAATGCTTCATTTCTGTTTTAAAAACAAAATCCACATAAATCACCTTATTTCGAAGAAATCAAGAAACCAATAAGCATTTAACATAGATTCTTGTTGACGAGTCAGTGCAAAGCATTTTAATGAATAATCCACATTAACAAACAAAATCTTTCATCCCTTAGTTAATATCATATTGAGAAATAAAACTACCAAAACATAAAGTAGCTGATGAGAGAACAAGAAATCTGCTAATAGTGGGCAATTTTCCCCATCAAATCTATAAGAAAAGGAACTTGGGGGAAAAACTTGTTACGGTCATCCTTAAAATCAGTAATACCTTACCCAAAGAAAGTTACTTTATACCTTTAGACCTTAAAATCAGTAATACCTTACCCAAAGAAAGTTACTTCATACCTTTAGACCAAAGGAGGTGCCTGCAGGAGAACCAAAATTTGTATTTTGAGGAGTAGTGGGTGTCAAATCTGCATGTGCGGTTGAAGATGATAAGGATCCTGATGAAGTTTTTATCCACTCTTCACAATCGGAGCTTGAGGATGAATTTGTGGAAATGGGAAATCGATGGAAATCGATGGAACTCAACCGGAGCTTGAGGAGCGAGAATCGATGGAATTCGCCGGTAGGTAAGAATTTGGTGGCTTTAATTTGAAATTGGATCTGGGTTCGGGCTTGGATAGGGTTGTTGAGGATGGTTTAGAGGTGAAAAAGAGGGAGAAGGTTGGAAGGAAATAGGAATCAGACGTGAAAAAAAAAAAGAAAACGAAAATGCTCAGATGTGAGAAATAAGAGAAGGGTAAAGTCGAAAAAATTTCAAGCTGAATTGGTATTCCGTGGGGAGAGTGCTGAATGGTAAACGACAGTTTTGCGGCTGTATGGAATAAGGCTGTAATACCTCATTACAGTCAACTAAACAATGAAATAGGGATGGGCCCACTGAATTCAGTTGTAATGGCTTAGTATTACAGCCAACCAAAACATGCTGTTAAGTTGGATATATATTTTTTTTAATATTGTATTTGTCTAATTTTTAGTTAAATTTGGTATTTATATTTGATAAAATTTATATATTTTATTACTTAAAAGTAATTATATTAATTTTTAGTGTTTAATTTAGGTTTTAGGGTTAATTTGATGAAAGTTAATTGATAATATTATTAAGTTTCAATTTTTCATGATTTTGCTAATAGAATAAAATTAATGTTAATTTTGAATTTGTTTAATTTTGTGTATAATTTGTTAAATATAATTTATGGATGTGATTTAATTCGGATTTTAAGGTTAATTTGATGAAAGTTAATTATTAATATTATTAGCTAATTATAAATTTTTAACAAATTAACTCTAATACTCAATTAAACACTAAAAATAATATTGTTATCTTCAAGTACTAAAATATTCAACTTTTGTCAAATATATATACCACATTAAACAAAAATATATATAAATACCATATTAAAAAATATAAAATTCAGGTAATTATGCATTAACCCCAGAAAAGAAGAATCGAAGCTTCCATGTAACAAGCAGTAGGCAATCATTCAGTTACCCAATAATTCAAATCATAAATGAATATGAAGGATAATATTATTATAAAGTTAGGAAAATTATTTGGTGTTGTGTTAATAGAGTTTAAAATTTCACTAAATAGAATGAATTACTGTCATATGTTTTAAAAATATTAAAAATAAATTAAAATAAATATGTGTCATACACTGAATCTTGTTTATGGCGTTAAAAAAGCTCCAATGACAATCAACAAAATACCAACCTATAAAGTTCATCTTCATACAAATACGTTTAAAATGTCCCACTCAGTTACTCGCCACTCCATCACAATACAATAGAATAGAGGGCTTTACTTAGACCAAAGTTTTGGGTTACTGCGTAATCTTCAATATCTGATTTATTGGGCTGATCATTTCATGTTTTTGATTATTGTCCATTTAAAAAGTGCTTAGTAAACATCAGTATATGATTTTTTTTACTCGTAATTTTAAGACTCTTTACATTAAGAATAGATTGTCAGGTTGCATTCGGATGTTGCAACGGCATCAGGCTGCTACCTCGCCTTTTTCTCTAGTTCGGGATATTAAGCAATTTTGTGCTCCAACTATGCAGGTGGAAATTCGCCATATACCTCGGGAAGCAAATCAGATAGCGAATATGATGGCTAAGTTAGCCGGAAACGGACAGCATGAGTTGCTTGTTTATAATTCGGTGCCGCTGGCGGTGTTGCATTTGTTGGGGTCTCCAAGGTCTGATACTGATTCTATTAGATAATTGATGTTTTCATAGGGCCTGTACCCTCTCGTCCATTAAAAAAAAAAAAACTAATACATCTTTAGACACTAACTTGAATGATCTAAACAGAGATAAATAATCTGAGTTAAGTTTTTAAACGCTTGGATTAGAACATGACCCTTGAATATATTTTGGATTTATATTTAATTATGGTCGAATTTTGTTATTGAGCAAATATCTCAGTCCACCAAACGATTTTAACCTTTTGAACTCATCTTTGTGAGGAAAAAAAAAAGGAATCTTTTTCGAAGAACCATACTAGGAGAAAGATCAATAGTTGTAGTGCTCGTGTATTATTGCAAGGGGAAGGAAGTTTTTATAAAGTTTATTTTATAGGTCATCCTTATATTTTGTTTTATTTTTTACTCCCAATTACTTTTTGTAGGGAGTTGGAAGGTGTTATCAATTATTTTTTGTGGCAAAAAGCTTATAGTAGGTGAGAGATTTGTTGGTGCAAAATGGTCTGATATTTGTAAGTTGAAAGAAAATGGTGGTATGGGTTTTTACGATTTGGGTAAATTCAATATTGCCCTCTTAGCAAAACAGGGATGGAGATTAATGTCAAATATGCAGATGTTGGTAGCTTGTGTTTAAATGTCTAAGTATTACTAATCTAGTGATTTTCTTAATTCATAGTTAGGTATTTATCCTTTTTATACTTGGAAAACTATTTGGAAGTCAAAGGCTTTGTTGGAATTGGGGCTCCATTGGAAGGTAGGATCGGGGAAAAATATCTTCATTTGGATGGACAATTGGCTTCCAGGATCGACTGATTGCAAAATATGAGATACGGAGGTTAGTGGTAGTGTTTCCATGGTGTTTGATCGTATTGTTCATGAAAATAGGATTTGGAAAGCATATATCATCAATTATCTGCTTAGTAATATTGATGCGGTGAGAATTCTGAGTGTTCCACTTGCAAGATCAGTTCAGAATAATATGTTGATTTGGAAGGTTAAAAATACTGACGAATATACTGTGCGTAGTGGTTACAAGCTCCTACTCGACATTTCTATACCCCCTAATGACTACTGAATACAAGTTTCTTTACAAAAAATTATGCAGATCACAAGTTCCTAGCAAAATTAAAATTACAAATTAGAGGTTCTTTCAAAATTTTGTGCTCACTTTTGAGAACTTGTACAATAAGAGGATTGTAGCTTCACCTATTTGCCCATGTTGTAGGATAGGTCAAGAATCAACGTTACATGCTATATTTGAATGTGAAATAGCCAGACAGGTATGACAACTTTTGGGAATTTCTTGGCCTACATTGAACAATATAGTCAAATTTAGGGATCTAATGGTCCATATTTTTACTAATGCTCATGATGAAGTTTGGTGTACGATTGTGGTAACTATTTGGAGCATATGGTATTCTCGTAACAATTTGTTTCTTGAGAATCAACGAATTATTGTTACTAATGTTTTAAATAGAATAAAGTTTTTTGTAAGGGAATTAAAAATGCTACATGGTAACATACCTTTCCAATCTTGTCGGTTGCATAGGCGTTGGTCTCCCCCCTCAACTTCGTTTGATAAAGTTAGCTTTGACGTGGGGTTTAGAGACAACTTAAAACAATCAAGATCATGAATCGTTATCGGGAACAGTGATGGTTTAATATTAGGGTCAACAACACTGGTGAACAAGAATATACCTGAAGCTTTTTCAACTAAAGTCCTCACTTGTGTCTAGGCCATTCAGTTCGCTGAAGACATGGGTTTCCAATCGGGGAGATTGAAGGAGATGCACATACGATTATTAGGAAACTCATAAATGCCCAGACAGACCGATCAGTTATCGGCACTTATATTGTTGATGGGAAGCAAGTTGCGGCTTGTTTTGGTGCTTTTCGGTTTAGATTTTCCAGCAAGAACATCAACCTTGTGGCGCATCAGCAGGCCACCAAAGGCTTTGATTTCAACGAGAATAGATATTGGGTGGTGGAGCTAGGGGAATTCGCCTTGGTTGCAGCAAGAAACGATCGCTAGTGGGTTGTAGTTCTTGAGGTGATTTTCTCTCTTTTCAATAAAGGCCAGTGTACAAACCCATTTTGCCCCAAATGCACGGATCCCTTTTATAAACCCAAAACCCTAAAAAAAAATAAACTCAAAATAAACCAGGCCCAAACGGCCCAAAATTCAACCCACTTTCAGCCAAAACCAAAAAAACAAAACCCTAACCCTAACCCTAGCGCCGCAGCCCTAATCTTCCCTTTGCCTCTCAACAACCAACCAACCTCCTCTGACCTAACTGCTCCACCGCCACTGACAGAGTCGGCCACCGACCCTCCACCTGCTCCCCATGCCCTGCAAAAAACGAAAGAACATGCAACAGAGTAGAGAAGCAAAAATGAACAGCAAACAAGTTGTAAAGGCTATAAAAAGCCGATTCAAACGTTGTAAAAAGGGCTTTTTTGTTTTTAGAAAAAATAGACAGAGATTCAAAACGCAAAAAGGTTTTTTTTCACGATCAAAAAAGAACGAAGATTCGAACACAAAAAAAAAGAAATTTCGAAACACGAAAAACAACAGATCCAAACACCGGAAGTAGAAAAACACAAAAGATCCGTTAAAATCAAAAGAAACAGAGGCTAAAGGTGATTTTTCTTTTATTTTCGAAAGTTATTTTTTTATTGCGTTTTTTAGTAGACATATATATTGTTATATTATTAAAAATATATATAAAAAGAAAAAAATATACCTTTTTGAATTTTCTACCACAGTATACGGTGGATCATGCATGGCAATATAGAGAATGACATTTGCCGTAGGAATCCTTCGAGAGCCGACCTCTGCAGAGAAAAAAGGGGGAAGGATCAGTTTTTTTTTAGGAGCAGTGAAAATGATTTTTTGAAGGGTTTGTGCCTTAAATAGGCCTCCAAAGCAGCGTCGTTTTGGGCAGCTCTCGTGCACCAAACGACGTCGTTTTGAACATGACTCGATCCGACCAACCGACCCGCCTTAGGATCCGTGTGTTTTTGAAGGAAGGGCTAATTGCGCTTTAGCCCTTCCGCTTTTTTATTGTTCTACAATCGATTTTTAACACTTTAAAATCTCGCCAATGATTTATTTCGATTTTCATTTTGGTCCTGTCGAACATTGCGTTTAGGAGAAAGGAATAATTGCCATTTTGGTCCTCCTCCTTTCACGCGTGTTTCAAATAGCCCTTTTTCTTTTATTTTATTATGAATTGACCCCAAACTCTCATTCTAAATGCAATTTAATCTAATTTCGATTACTTTTGCAATTTTTTAGTCTTTTGTTATTATATTGGTATTGTTATTACCATTAGTATATTTTTATGTACATATTTTGTTATTAATGTATTTCACTAACTTCTTTATTATTATTATTATTATTATTATTATTATTATTTACCATTATAATTATTTTATTATTAATATCATTATTATTTCTCTAACATCATTATTGATATTTCTATTATTATTATTACTACTTATATTTATATTTATTTTCTTGATTTAATACTATATTACTATTATTATGTTTATTACTCTTATTTAATATTATTGCTTTAAATATTATCATAAGCGCCATTATTTATCATTTTATTTTAACATTATTAGTATATTGTTTTTGTATTTATTATTATTACTATTATTATATTATTTTATATGTATATATTTTCGTTAATTACCTTCATTTTATTATTTATTTTTTTCTTATTAATGTCATTAATATTATTTTATTATTACTATTTTTTACTCTTAAACATTATAATTTTTATTATTACCATTATCATTATTATCATCATTTTATCATCAAATTAATTAACTTAGCATTATTACATATATCATTATTATTTTTATGCAACCTAGCTTCGTAATTTATTTCTTTTATCGAATTGCGTTGCATTAACCTTTGCTCGAGTCATCAAGTTTTATTAAATAATCGATATTTTGTATTAAAGATTCGAGGGAACCGAGCCCTAACTTACTGGATTCTAGTTTTTTCTCGTTTAAGCTAAACAATGGAATGTCCCTTTTAAAACCGTAATTTAAATTTTAAACAGAACTCTTAATCCCGAAAATTCGAAATGTCGCGTCCTAACTTACTGGACTCGACATCTAGATACTTCGAGATAAGCTTCTTTTTCCTAAAAATAGAGGCAATCTTCTGTATTTGAAATCTCGAAAAATCGAGCCCTAGCTTATCGGGTTCGGTTTCTCATTTGACGAATAACGGAAGATCCTCTTTAAAAACGAAAATCAAGTTTTAAAGGCGAGCTTAGTTTCGGAGTCTAAAGTATTGTGCCCTAACTTACTGGACATGATGCTTTATCTCCTAGAAAATAAGAGAGTCTTAATGTCCCTTTCAATTCCATCAAATTTTGAAAATAAAAGCATTGTATTTTGAACCCTTTCAAAGTTTTCAATGAAAGGACATCAATCAATCGTTTGGTACCAATTTTGGGCGTGTCGAGGGTGCTAATCCTTCCTCGCATGTAATCGATTTCGAACCCGCTTTCTCAAAGTTCGTGGACCAAAAAGCACATTTTAGTAAATTAAATGTTTTATTAAAACAAAAGTGATCCGATCACACCAAATAAAGATCGGTGGTGACTCTTTTCCTTTTCTTTTTCAAAAATCGAGTCATTTGCGTGCCATCGCTTTTATCAAAAAATGGTTACGACAGCTTGGCGACTCCACTGGGGAATCGAGGGTCAGGCCATAGATTGATTGATTTTTGTCCTTTTGATTAAATGGTTTCAGAAAATCATGCTTCTTTTAATGCACTTTCAATATTGGTCTCGTAAGTACTTTGGCATTGCATTGCATGACCATTGTGGTCACACCTTTAAGGGGGAGCGAGAAGCTATGCCTTCGTGAGGTTTTCACCTCCGCATGGGCTAGTGGATCGCTTCGGGATACATCCGTATTCTATGTCTTCGTGAAGTTTTCACTTATGCATGGCCATAGGGAAATGTATTCCCTGAATCGAACTCGGTCCGTATGAGCCTATAATGGGTAAGGATCGAGGAATCACTGGTTCGGTACCTCGAACTTTAGAACTAAACCGCATATAGTGAGCCCAGAGCCCACCTTAGGTAGAGCTATGTCAAACCTTAGTGGTCACCCGTAGGTGTTTGCTTATTTTACTTACTTTATATTCCATGATACTAACTTGTTGTGTTTCATTCTTTGTGCATATCATTTCATATTTTAAGAGGCATCGATTCACGACGGGCCGAGTTAGAAAGTTGGTTATGGAAAGCGAATTCCTTGATAAAGTAGAAGACAAAGCCGCCGCAAGACATGGTTAGAGCCAAGCCAATTAGAAAATAAGGGACTAAAAGATAGAATAATGAGCTTGGGCGGTCTCTACACCACTATCGAAGTCAAGACTCGAAAAGCCAATTGAAGTCAAGCCTAATGAATCGAGGAAATGAAAGGTAAGGTTGAAGAGCTAGAATCGGCATTACATGAGTGAGCTCCGGATTGAGCTTCTGGAAACGAGAGAAAGGCGCTGGGAGGAGAAGCTTCGCCATTCTTGCGAGCAAGTTAGAAGTCGGAACTACCTCATGGGTGAAGCGACAATCCAGATTCGAGGGGTAGCTGATCACCTACAGACTTTGGCTGCGAAAGCCGACATATTGAGCATGAGATATGAGCTACCACCGGGTCATGATCAAGAGCTAACCTCCCTGCTTGGAAAAATCAAAACCTTAGGTCTTAGGGAGAAAGCATATTTGTAATCTGCTTTATGTAAAGGGTTTTACCTTTTAATAAAGTTTTCTAAAATGAAGTTGATCAGAATCGATGTCTTCTTCCTACATTCATGCATTTGCATTGCATCATATTACATGCATTCAAATTTATAAAAAGGAGCCTAATTGGTTAAGATTATCAGAAACAAGAGAAAGGAAAGAGGAAATCTGGGAACTGAACATTACTACGGGACTCGTGCTAAGACAAAGAAAATGGATCAAAGATTTAAACAATTCCAGAAAGACCTGCAAGACCAGATGCAAGAGCAAATGGCAAAACTCCAACAAGAGATGAGGGATCAAATGTTGGAGGCCCAAAAGAGTACGATGGCTCAAATGGCCCAAATGTTGAGTGGGGCAATGAACAAAGTTAAAGGTCCCATGGCAATTACAGGGGAAGAAAGCGAAAGCATTCTTTTGGGTTTTACCCCTCCACATGCGCCGACACAGCCTGAAGAGTATCCCCAAAGGCCATCTGTCACAATTAGGCCTCAACTGGGGCAAGCTGATACTAGACTGCCCACGAACTTTCAAGCTGGCTCAGGTACTAACCTAGTAGATAGTCCAGCTAACCCTGTGGTCCCTGACGAAATGGCAAAAACAGACCAAGCCAAAATCGACCTGCCAAGGCAACTTGAGGACCATTGCAAGTGGTTAGAAGAGAAGTTTAAAGAAATGGAGACTACTGACTACCGTCACGGGGTAGACGCTAAAGACTTAAGTTTGGTCCCGGACTTGGTACTTCCGCCAAAGTTCAAAATGCCTGAATTTGACAAATACAGTGGGACTAGCTATTCGGAGGCCCACATCACCATGTTCTGCAGGCGAATGGCTGGCTATGTGAACAATGATCAACTCTTAATCCACTGTTTCCAAGAAAGTTTAGTGGGCGCAATTCTTCGATGGTATAACCGACTTAGTTTGCCAACATTAGTTCTTGGAGAAGTCTAGCTCAAGCATTTCTAAAGTATTTCACCACGCTACGAACATGGCACCGGATAGAATTACTTTACAAAGCATGAAAAAAGACAAAATGAGAGTTTTGGACAATATGCTTAAAGGTGGAGGGAGGTCGCCATGCGTGTCCAACCACCTCTTTTAGAAAAGGAAACTACCATGCTCTTCATCAACACCCTGGAGGCTCCTTTCATAACCCATATGATAGGAGTACCACTAAGAGCTTTGCCAACATGGTAATGGCGGAAATGATCGAACATGCAATCAGATGCGGCAAGATTGAAGCAGGAGAAACCGGTAGAAGACCTGCTCCTAGGAAAAAGGATGACGAGGTGAATAATACAAGCATGGGGGACCCAAATTAGCCAAAAATGGTGACTACTGAGTATCAAGGTTCGTCAAAGAAAGAATCTCGCACAAGGAAAAACATTGAAAAGCTCTAATTTACGTCAATCCCTATGACGTATAAGGAGTTGTACCAAAGTTTATTTGATGCACACGTTGTGTCCCCCCAATATCTAAAACCGATGCAACCTCCGTACCCAAAATGGTATGACCCAAGCACTCAATGTGAGTACCACGCGGGATCATGAGCCATTCGATAAAAATTACCTTACTTTCAAGAAATTGGTGGAAAATCTCATCAACATGGGTATTGTGAAGTTCGATAATGGAGCAATGGTATACCAAGAGAACCGAGGAATAAAAGTTTTCCAAACATCCGCCTTTATGTACTTAAGAGTGTTTTGAACAATGAGACATGGAAGAAACATGTATTTTAAAGCTAATCTAGAGTAATGTAAAACACACTTGTTGCTTTAAGTTTCGGAAGCAATAAGATTTCTTTTGAGAAGTAGGCTCGTGTCTAGAATTTTATTTCAATAAAATGTATCTTTCTAAGTAAATATTTTCATTCTTTACATTTCATACTGAATATTTTTCACTCATGACCATATCATACGAATAATCATCCTTAGGATCATTTATTCTTTGGATTTTTGGCCCACAATGGGCCCCAGGATATCAATGACATGAGCGACGACTTTATTGTTGACTCCTTTTAGTGAGATATGTATCTAGAGGATCTAAGGGCTTTGAAGATGACTAAGATTGCAACTTACTTCCCCAATGGTAGATCCTATCGATGAAGTACCAGCAGATGCTATGAACTAACGAAGGAGGTGAAGATGCAAGCGTAGCTCCTCGTAGAATAAGGCAAGGCATCGTTGAGCTATTTGCAGAATTCGGGATGTTTTAAATGCGATCATATCAAGGCATGCCAAACTACTAAAACATGGATATCTGTCATAAGGTTGGGTTTAAAGAACCCATATTTTACAACAACCTAGCTAATCAAGAGGCTCGGGCTATTGGTTCACCAAGAAAGGGAAATTGCATCTGTTATGCCATAAAATGCTAAGTCGAGGAAGACTGTGCCTTCTCTATTTTCCCTATATGAAGCATGGATGTTAACAAGCCAGTCTCCTCAAAAGCTTTTAGCCAACATCGATTCATATTCATGGTCGTTGGTTACCTCACTGAGAGGGTGAAGGTCGCTTCATATGCCAAAATTACAAAGTCGACAGTCATCAAATTCAAAAAAAAACATTCAAGATTTTTTTGAAAAAATGGCTGAGACTTGTAAAGGTTGGCATAAAGAAGTTACCATTTACCTTTTAGGTTCCTTGAACGTTGGCCAGGACTTTTGTCGGGGCATCTTTCCCATTGGTTCGTGAAAGGGAAACAATTGTTGGAAGATAAGATTCCTTTTCCCAAGCTTGGATTGAATTAAATGAAGCAGAATGCCTCCAGTAAGCTTGATTGAAAGTATTCAGCAGGGTCAAATGTACCAAAAATGGATACTGGGCTTGACAAAAAGGTTATTTCAGGAGAATTTCGGAAGAGGACCTAGCATTAAGAGATTCTTCTTATCCAAAAGAACTCAGGAAAAATGCCTTATACAAAGAAAGCACATTCTAGGGAAAATGGGTGTTAACCAAGACGGATGGCAAGGACCTTCCCAATCCGGTGAGTTCAGATTCGATAAAAAATTTTTCCAAAAAAAATAAAAAACACGAAAAAGGAAAAGAAAAGGAAAAAAGGAGAGGCCAAGGCGAAAACCCGCAAAGGTCGCTTTGAGACCAAAGGGTATTTGAGTAGAAAACCCGAGAAGGGCAGCTCAAAATTTTGATCAAAAATGGGGCATACAGTAGTCTTGCTACGCTCGAAGAAGTATGTTACGTCTTGGGGCATCGACAAAGTACTCTGGATCCTCTAAACACATATTATGCTCAAAATGGTCCTCAAGAAGTTGGAACAGAGAAGCTCAAGCTGCGATATCTGGGGCACTTAGTTTCCATTTTACCATTTTTGTTACTTGTGGTTATTTTATTCCTATCAAAATACCACCGATAAATTTCTTTCTTAATTGCATTTACTAGCATTGATTAACTTGTTTGTTTGAGCTATGCTCCCAATCAATTTCCTTTTGTCCATTGTTACAATCTTTTTGGGCATTTTGCATTGAAATAACGATTAGTGGACTAATAACACTTTCATAAAAGGAGTTTTGCATATTACTCGAAGCTTCGAATAATACAAGGACACAAACAGACTATTATTTAGAACTCACTCACTCAAGGTTTGGAAATATTGGAGAAAGATGATAATCTCTTTGGACCTTTTATTGGTTGAACAAAAGACAAGACATTTCACGGGTGATACAACCTTGACAAATAACGAGCAATGTCAACCCAACTGCATAAAGGGATCATTCTCGGAAAAGAAAAATCATGCTCGCATTCATGCATATATCGTGCATATACATCCGGTCATGTCACCCGAGAGAATGGAAGGTGTAGTAGACCAAATTGATTGAATAAGTTACTAATTCTATACCACGAGTCATAGTGGGTGGTTGAGATGATACAAATCCTACACTTTGAAGTTGCAGTAGGATGGATGGGAGGAAACAAACGTTATTCTCCTGAAGTTACAGTGAGAGGTACAAAATTTATATCCCCGAAGGTACAGTGGAAGGAACTCTGAAATCACAGCGGGGCAAGCTTGTTGAGCAGAATATGATCATTTTTTTTGGGGTTTTCTATCAAAGATACTGGCTGAACGAGAAAGAATGATAACCATCAGTGATAGAACCTTAATGAACTACGAGCAATGACGACCCCAAGCATTTAAAAAAGGGATCATTTCATTTTACATTCATACATCATTTCAAAGCACGTTTAGTTAGGAGCATTCGACTCATTGCATCCTAATCATCATAAAAAGACCATTCTCATGACATTCTGCATTCATGCAAATGTCATCCATTGTCATTTAGCTAGGAGCATTCGATTTATTCTGATCATTGCATCCTAATCATTGTAAAAAGACCATTCTCATGACATTCTGCATTCATGAAAGTGTCATCCATAACACATGTAGTTAGGAGGCTTTGAGTCATTCTGATCATAGCATCCTCATCATTTGCATAAGCATAAGCACATAAAATTAATTCTACAGGATAGGTTCCTCAAAGAACGGTATAGCGATATTGAAGTTCAAATTTTGTTCCCTCGAGATGGTAGTGGAGCAGACTGAAGATTGAAGTCTTCCTGAAGATAGTAAGGAAGCAAATTGAAAAGTTCAATTTTTGTTCCCCAGAGATGATAGTAGAGCAGACTGAAGATTGAAGTCTTCCTGAATATAGTAAGGAAACACATTGGAAAGTTCAGATTTCGTTCCCTCAAGATGGTAGTGGGGCAGACTAAAGATTAAAGTCTTCCTAAAGATAGTAAGGAAGCAAATTGAAAAGTTCAGATTTTGCTCATTCGAGATGGTAAGGGAGCAGGCTGAAGATTAAAGTCTTCCTGAAGATAGTAAGGAAGCGAATTGGAAAGTTCTGAATTCTTATTTCCTCGAAGTTCCCGTGGAGTAGGTTGAGATTATAAATCCCGTCTCCCTAAGTTAACAATGAGGATCAATCATTATTCCTTTGAAGTTTCATTTGGAGAAGATGGAGATTACAAATCTCTCCTCCCTGAATTCTTATTTCCTCGACGTTCCAGTGGAGTAGGTTGAGATTACAAATCCTGTCTCTCTGAGTTAACAATGAGGATCAATCATTATTCCTTTGAAGTTTTAGTAAGAGAAGATAGAGATTACAAATCTCTTCTCCCTGAATTCTTATTTCCTCGAAGTTCCTGTGGAGTAGGTTGAGATTACAAATCCTGTCTCCTTGAGTTAACAATGAGGTTACATCCTTAATTCCTTGAAGTTTCAGTAGAGAAGATGGAGATTACGAATCTCTTCTCCCTGAATTCTTATTTCCTCGAAGTTCCCGTGGAGTAGGTTGAGATTACAAATCCCATCTCCCTGAGTTAACAATGAGGTTACATCCTTAATTCTCTGAAGTTTCAGTAGAGAAGATGGAGATTACAAATCTCTTCTCCCTGGATTCTTATTTCCTCGACGTTCCAGTGGAGTAGGTTGAGATTACAAATCCCGTCTCCCTGAGTTAACAATGAGGATAAGTCCGTATTTCTTTGAAGTTTAGGTAGAGAATATGGAGACTACGAATCTCTTCTCCCTGAATTTTTATTTCCTCGAAGTTCCCGTGGAGTAAGTAATCAAAGAAATCACCGGTGGTCCTTGAGTTTGCAGGATCAGATTGAAGATAGCGATTTTGATATTCCCGAATTTGCAAGAGCAGATCGAAGATAACAAGTCGGCGATCCCGATGTTCTGAGGCGGATTGCGGAGCGGTCAAGACACAAGGCTGAGAATAAATTGAGCTACAAGTCCTATCTCACCAAGCAATGGTGGAATAGGATCGAAACTACCGATGAGGTGGATGAATGGGGCTACAAAAAAGAGCACCAAAGAAGTTAAAGCCCACCGAGACCGCAAATGGGTCTTTCTTATGTCTTTGCTCTATTGATCATATACCGATTAATGAGCAAAGAGGGCATTACAAACCCATTTTGCCCCAAATGCACGGATCCCTTTTATAAACCCAAAACCCTAAAAAAAATAAACCCAAAATAAACCAGCCCAAAGCATTACCAAAATTCAACCCACTTTCACTAAAACCAAAAAACAAAACCCTAACCCTAACCCTAACCTAAGCCAGAACCCTAATCTTCCCTTTGCCTCTGCTATTTGAACCAACCTCCTCGACCTAATCGCTCCACCGCCATCGACAGCCAGTCGGCCACCGACCCTCCACTGCCTCCCCATGCCCCGCAAAAATGAAAGAACATGCAATGAGCAGGAGAAGCAAAATGAACAAGAAACAAGTTGTAAAGGCTATAAAAGCCGATTCAAACGTTGTAAAAGGGCTTTTTGTTTTAGAAAAAATAGAGAGATTCAAAAGCATAAAAAGGTTTTTTTTCATGATCAAAAAGAACGAAGATTCGAACACAAAAAAAGAAATTTGAAACACGAAAAACAACAGATCCAAACAGGAAGTAGAAAAACACAAAAATCCGTTAAAATCAAAAGAACAGAGGCTAAAGGTGATTTTCTTTTATTTTGAAAGTTATTTTTTATTGCGTTTTTAGTAGACATATATATTGTTATATTATTAAAAATATATATAAAAAAAAAAAAATATACCTTTTTGAATTTTCTACCACGGTAATTAGCATGGCAACGTATGAGAGAGCTGACAGTGGTAGGAATCCTTCGGAGAGCCGACCTCTGCAGAGAAAAAGGGGAAGGATCGGTTTTTTAGGAGCGGTGAAAAATGATTTTTTGAAGGTTTGTGCCTTAAATAGGCCTCCAAAGCAGCGTCGTTTTAGGCGGCCTCTCGAGCAAAACGACGTCGTTTGAACATGACTCGATCCAAATGAGGCAGAGCCGCCTTAGGATCCGTGTGTTTTTTGAAGGAAGGGCTAATTGCAGTTTTAGCCCTTCCGCTTTTTTATTGTTCTACAATCAGATTTTTAACACTTTAAAATCTCGCCCAATGATTTATTTCGATTTTCATTTTGGTCCTGTCGAGCTATTTGCGTTTAGGAGAAAGGAATAATTGCCATTTGGTCCTCCTCCTTTCACGCGTGTTTCAAATAGCCCCTTTTCTTTTATTTTATTATGAATTGACCCCAAACTCTCATTCTAAATGCAATTTAATCTAATTTGATTACTTTTGCAATTTTTTAGTCTTTTGTTATTATATTGGTATTGTTATTACCATTAGTATATTTTATGTACATATTTTGTTATTAATGTATTTCACTAACTTCTTTATTATTATTATTATTATTATTATTATTATTATTTACCATTATAATTATTTTATTATTAATATCATTATTATTTCTCTAACATCATTATTGATATTTCTATTATTATTATTACTACTTATATTTATATTTATTTTCTTGATTTAATACTATATTACTATTATTATGTTTATTACTCTTATTTAATATTATTGCTTTAAATATTATCATAAGCGCCATTATTTATCATTTTATTTTAACATTATTAGTATATTGTTTTTGTATTTATTATTATTACTATTATTATATTATTTTTATATGTATATATTTTAGTTAATTACCTTCATTTTATTATTTATTTTTTTCTTATTAATGTCATTAATATTATTTTATTATTACTATTTTTTACTCTTAAACATTATAATTTTTATTATTACCATTATCATTATTATCATCATTTTATCATCAAATTAATTAACTTAGCATTATTACATATATCATTATTATTTTTTATGCAACCTAGCTTCGTAATTTATTTCTTTTATCAATTGCGTTGCATTAACCTTTCTCGAGTCATCAAGTTTTATTAAATAATCGATATTTTGTATTAAAGATTCGAGGAGGCAAGCCCTAACTTCTTGGATTCTAGTTTTTCTCGTTTAAGCTAAACAATGGAATGTCCCTTTTAAAACCGTAATTTAAATTTTAAGCGAACTCTTAATCCGAAAATTGAAATGTCGTCCTAACTTCTTGGACTCGACATCTAGATACCGAGATAAGCTTCTTTTTCCTAAAATAGAGGCAATCTTACGTATTTGAAATCTCGAAAAATCGAGCCCTAACTTCTGGGTTCGGTTTCTCATTTGACGAATAACGGAAGATCCTCTTTAAAAGCGAAAATCAAGTTTTAAAAGGCGAGCTTAGTTTGGAGTCTAAAGTATTGTGCCTAACTTCTTGGACATGATGCTTTATCTCCAGAAAATAAGAGAGTCTTAATGTCCCTTTCAATTCCATCAAATTTTGAAAATAAAAGCATTGTATTTTGAACCCTTTCAAAGTTTTCAATGAAAGGACATCAATCAATCGTTTGGTACCAATTTTGGGCGTGTCGAGGGTGCTAATCCTTCCTCGCATGTAATCGACTTTCGAACCCGTTTTCTCAAAGTTCGTGGACCAAAAGCACTTTTTTAGTAAATTAAATGTTTTATTAAAACAAAAGTGATCCGATCACACCAAATAAAGATCGGTGGTGACTCTTTTCCTTTTCTTTTTCAAAAAAATCGAGTCATTGCGTGCGTTCTTTTTTTATCAAAAAATGGTTACGACGACTTGGCGACTCCTTTGAGAATCGAGGTCGGGCCATAGATTGATTGATTTTTGTCCTTTTGATTAAATGGTTTGAAAATCATGCTTCTTTTAATGCACTTTCAATATTGGTCGTAAGTACTTTGGCATTGCATTGCATGACCATTGTGGTCACACCTTTAAGGGGAGCGAAGCTATGCCTTCGTGAGGTTTTCACCTCCGCATGGGCTAGTGGACTGCTTTCGGGATACATCCGTACCTATGTCTTCGTGAAGTTTTCACTTATGCATGGCCATAGGGAAATGTATTCCCCTGAACTGAACTCGGTCCGTATGAGCCTATAATGGGTAAGGATCGAGGAATCTGCTGGTTCGGGTACCTCGAACTTTAGAACTAAACCGCATATAGTGAGCCACAGGAGCCCACCTTAGGTAGAGCTATGTCAAACCTTAGTGGTCACCGGTGAGGTGTTTGCTTATTTTACTTACTTTATATTCCATGATACTAACTTGTTGTGTTTCATTCTTTTGTGCATATCATTTCATATTTTAAGAGCATCGATTCACGATCGGTTCGAGTTAGAAAATTTGGTTATGGAAAGCGAATTCCTTGATAAAGTAGAAGACAAAGCGACACCGCACATGGTTAGAAACCAAGCCAATTAGAAAATAAGGGACTAAAAGATAGAATATTGAGCTTGGGCGGTCTCTACACCACTATCGAAGTCAAGACTCGAAAAGCCAATTGAAGTCAAGCCTGAACAGAATCGAGGAAATGAAAGGTAAGGTTGAAGAGCTAGAATCGGCATTACAGTGAGTGAGCTCGGATTGAGCTTACGGAAGCGAGAGAAAGGCTGGGAGGAGAAGCTTCGCCATTCTTGCGAGCAAGTTAGAAGTCGGAACTACCTCATGGGTGAAGCGACAATCCAGTTCGAGGGTGGTGATCACCTCAGGACTTTGGCTGCGAAGTGACATATTGAGCATGAGATATGAGCTACCACCGGGTCATGATCAAGAGCTAACCTCCACGCTTGGAAAAATCAAAACCTTAGGTCTTGGGAGAAAGCATATTTGTAATCTGCTTTATGTAAAGGTTTTACCTTTTAATAAAGTTTTCTAAAATGAAGTTGATCGAATCGATGTCTTCTTCCTACATTCATGCATTTGCATTGCATCATATTACATGCATTCAAATTTATAAAAGGAGCCTAATTGGTTAAGATTATCGAAACAAGAGAAAGGAAAGAGGAAATCAGGGCCCGAACATTACTACGGGACTCGTGCTAAGACAAAGAAAATGGATCAAAGATTTAAACAATTCGAAAGACACGCAAGACCGGATGCAAGAGCAAATGGCAAAACTCCAACAAGAGATGAGGATCAAATGTTGGAGGCCCAAAAATACGATGGCTCAAATGGCCCAAATGTTGAGTGGGGCAATGAACAAAGTTAAAGGTCCCATGGCAATTCTGAGGGAAGAAAGCGAAAGCATTCTTTTGGGTTTTACCCTCCACATGCTGAACCTGACTGAAGAGTATCCCCAAAGGCCATCTGTCACAATTAGGCCTCAAGCTGGGCAAGCGATACTAGGCGCCCACGAACTTTCAAAGTGCAGCTCGGTACTAACCTAGTAGATAGTCCAGCTAACCACTGTGGTCCCCAGCGAAATGGCAAAAACAGACCAAGCCAAAATCGACACCTTAAGGCAACGAGGACCATTGCAAGTGGTTAGAAGAAGTTTAAAGAAATGGAGACTCACGACTACCGTCACGGGGTAGACGCTAAAGACTTAAGTTTGGTCCGGACTTGGTACTTGCCAAAGTTCAAAATGCTGAATTTGACAAATACGATGGGACTAGCTATTCGGAGGCCCACATCACCATGTTCTGCAGCGAATGGTGGCTATGTGAACAATGATCAACTCTTAATCCTTGTTTCAAGAAAGTTTAGTGGTAGCAATGCTTTCGATGGTATAACCGACTTAGTCAGCCAACATTAGTTCTTGGAGAAGTCTAGCTCAAGCATTTCTAAAGTATTTCAGCCACGTTACGAACATGGCACCAGATAGAATTACTTTACAAAGCATGAAAAAAAGACAAAATGAGAGTTTCAGACAATATGCGCAAAGGTGGAGGGAGGTCGCCATGCAGGTCCAACCACCTCTTTTAGAAAAGGAAACTACCATGCTCTTCATCAACACCCTGGAGGCTCCTTTCATAACCCATATGATAGGGAGTACCACTAAGAGCTTTGCCAACATGGTAATGGCAGGGGAAATGATCGAACATGCAATCGGATCTGGCAAGATTGAGCGGGAGAAACCGGTAGAAGACACTGCTCCTAGGAAAAGGATGACGAGGTGAATAATACAAGCATGGGGGACCCAAATTAGCCAAAAATGGTGACTACTGAGTATCAAGGTTCGTCAAAGAAAGAATCTCGCACAAGGAAAAACATTGAAAAGCTCTAATTTACGTCAATCCCTATGACGTATAAGGAGTTGTACCAAAGTTTATTTGATGCACGTTGTGTCCCCAATATCTAAAACCGATGCAACCTCCGTACCCAAAATGGTATGACCCAAGCACTCAATGTGAGTACCACGCGGGGATCACAGGCCATTCGATAAAAAATTACCTTACTTTCAAGAAATTGGTGGAAAATCTCATCAACATGGGTATTGTGAAGTTCGATAATGGAGCAATGGTATACAAGAAGAAGCAGGAATAAAAGTTTTCCAAACATACGCCTTTATGTACTTAAGAGTGTTTTGAACAATGAGGTATGGAAGAAACATGTATTTTTAAAGCTAATCTAGAGTAATGTGTAAAACACACTTGTTGCTTTAAGCACGGAAGCAATAAGATTTCTTTTGAGAAGTAGGCTGTGTCTAGAATTTTATTTCAATAAAATGTATCTTTCTAAGTAAATATTTTCATTCTTTACATTTCATCTTGAATATTTTTCACTCATGACCATATCATACGAATAATCATCCTTAGGATCATTTATTCTTTGGATTTTTGGCCCAATGGGCCCCCGGATATCAATGACATGAGCGACTTTATTCTTTGACTCCTTTTAGTGAGATATGTATCTAGAGGATCTAAGGGCTTTGAAGATGACTAAGATTGCAACTTACTTCCCCAATGGTAGATCCTATCGATGAAGTACCGGCGGATGCTATGAACTAACGAAGGAGGTGAAGATGCAAGCGTAGCTCCTCGTAGGAATAAGGCAAGGCATCGTTGAGCTATTTGCAGGAATTCAGGATGTTTTCGTACGATCATATCAAGGCATGCCAAACTACTAAAACATGGATATCTTTGTTAAGGTTGGGTTTAAAGAACCCATATTTTACAACAACCTAGCTAATCAAGAGGCTCGAGCTATTGGTTCACCAAGAAAGGAAATTGCATACATTATGCCATAAAATGCTAAGTCGAGGAAGGCGTGCCTTCTCTATTTTCCTATATGAAGCATGGATGTTAACAAGCCGGTCTCCTCAAAAGCTTTTAGCCAACATCGATTCATATTCATGGTCGTTGGTTACCTCACTGAGAGGGTGAAGGTCGCTTCATATGCCAAAATTACAAAGTCGACAGTCATCAAATTCAAAAAAAAACATTCAAGATTTTTTGAAAAAATGGTGAGACTTGTAAAGGTTAGCATAAAGAAGTTACCATTTACCTTTTAGGTTCCTTGAGCGTTGGCGGGACTTTTTTGGGGCATCTTTCCCATTAGTTCGTGAAAGGAAACAATTGTTGGAAGATAAGATTCCTTTTCCCAAGCTTGGATTGAATTAAATGAAGCGAGAATGCCTCGGTGAAGCTTGATTGAAAGTATTGACAGGTCAAATGTACCAAAAATGGATCTGGGCTTGACAAAAGGTTATTTCGGAGAATTTCGGGAAGAGGACCTAGCATTAAGAGATTCTTCTTATCCAAAAGAACTCAGGAAAAATGCCTTATCTGACAAAGAAGGCACATTCTAGGGAAAATGGGTGTTAACCAAGGCGGATGGCAAGGACCTTCCCAATCCGTTGAGTTGATTCGATAAAAATTTTCCAAAAAAATAAAAAACACGAAAAAGGAAAAGAAAAGGAAAAAGGAGAGGCCAAGGCGAAAACCCGCAAAGGTCGCTTTGAGACCAAAGGGTATTTGAGTAGAAAACCGAGAAGGCACTCAAAATTTTGATCAAAAATGGGGCATCTGATGAGTCTTCTACGCTCGAAGAAGTATATTACGTCTTGGGGCATCGACAAAGTACTCTGGATCCTCTAAACACATATTATGCTCAAAATGGTCCTCGAAGTTGGAGCAGAAGCTCAAGCTGCGATATCGGGGCACTTAGTTTCCATTTACCATTTTTGTTACTTGTGGTTATTTTATTCCTATCAAAATACCACCGATAAATTTCTTTCTTAATTGCATTTACTAGCATTGATTAACTTGTTTGTTTGAGCTATGCTCCCAATCAATTTCCTTTTGTCCATTGTTACAATCTTTTTGGGCATTTTGCATTGAAATAACGATTAGTGGACTAATAACACTTTCATAAAAGGAGTTTTGCATATTACTCGAAGCTTCGAATAATACAAGGACACGAAGCAGGACTATTATTTAGAACTCACTCACTCAAGGTTTGGAAATATTGGAGAAAGATGATAATCTCTTTGGACCTTTTATTGGTTGAACAAAAGACAAGACATTTCACGGTGATACAACCTTGACAAATAACGAGCAATGTCAACCCAAGCTGTACAAAGGATCATTCTCGGGAAAAGAAAAATCATGCTCTGCATTCATGCATATATCGAGCATATACATACGGTCATGTCACCCGAGAGAATGGAAGGTGTAGTAGACCAAATTGATTGAATAAATTCTGAATTCTATACCACGAGTCATAGTGGGGTGGTTGAGATGATACAAATCCTACACTTTGAAGTTGCGATGGGATGGATGGGAGAAACAAACGTTATTCTCACGAAGTTACGATGAGAGGTACAAAATTTATATCCAGAAGATACAGTGGAAGGAACTCTGAAATCACAGTGAGAGGCAAGCTTGTTGAGCGAGAATATGATCATTTTTTTGGGGTTTTCTATCAAAGATCTTTGGTGAGCGAAAGAATGATAACCATCGGTGATAGAACCTTAATGAACTACGAGCAATGACGACCCCAAGCATTTAAAAAGGGATCATTTCATTTTACATTCATACATCATTTCAAAGCACGTTTAGTTAGGAGCATTCGACTCATTGCATCCTAATCATCATAAAAGACCATTCTCATGACATTACGCATTCATGCAAATGTCATCCATTATCATTTAGCTAGGAGCATTCGATTTATTACGATCATTGCATCCTAATCATTGTAAAAGACCATTCTCATGACATTACGCATTCATGAAAGTGTCATCCATAACACATGTAGTTAGGAGGCTTTGAGTCATTACGATCATAGCATCCTCATCATTTGCATAAGCATAAGCACATAAAATTAATTCTAGGGATAGGTTCCTCAAAAGAGCGGTATAGCGATATTGAAGTTCAAATTTTGTTCCCTCGAGATGGTAGTGGAAGCGGTGAAGATTGAAGTCTTCACGAAGATAGTAAGGAAGCAAATTGAAAAGTTCAATTTTGTTCCCAGAGATGATAGTAGAAGCGGTGAAGATTGAAGTCTTCACGAATATAGTAAGGAAACACATTGGAAAGTTGATTTAGTTCCTCAAGATGGTAGTGGAGCGGACTAAAGATTAAAGTCTTCCTAAAGATAGTAAGGAAGCAAATTGAAAAGTTGATTTTGCTCATTCGAGATGGTAAGGGAAGCGGTGAAGATTAAAGTCTTCACGAAGATAGTAAGGAAGCGAATTGGAAAGTTCGAATTCTTATTTCCTCGAAGTTCAAGTGGAGTAGGTTGAGATTATAAATCCGTCTCCCTAAGTTAACAATGAGGATCAATCATTATTCCTTTGAAGTTTCATTTGGAGAAGATGGAGATTACAAATCTCTCTCCACGAATTCTTATTTCCTCGGCGTTCGGTGGAGTAGGTTGAGATTACAAATCTGTCTCTACGAGTTAACAATGAGGATCAATCATTATTCCTTTGAAGTTTTAGTAAGAGAAGATAGAGATTACAAATCTCTTCTCCACAATTCTTATTTCCTCGAAGTTCTGTGGAGTAGGTTGAGATTACAAATCTGTCTCCTTGAGTTAACAATGAGGTTACATCCTTAATTCCTTGAAGTTTGATAGAGAAGATGGAATTACGAATCTCTTCTCACGAATTCTTATTTCCTCGAAGTTCCGTGGAGTAGGTTGAGATTACAAATCCCATCTCCACGAGTTAACAATGAGGTTACATCCTTAATTCTCACGAAGTTTGATGAGAAGATGGAGATTACAAATCTCTTCTCCTGGATTCTTATTTCCTCGACGTTCGGTGGAGTAGGTTGAGATTACAAATCCGTCTCCTGAGTTAACAATGAGGATAAGTCCGTATTTCTTTGAAGTTTAGGTAGAGAATATGGAGACTACTGAATCTCTTCTCCTGAATTTTTATTTCCTCGAAGTTCCGTGGAGTAAGTAATCAAAGAAATCGGTCGGTGGTCCTTGAGTTTGCAAGGATCAGTTGAAGATAGCGATTTTGATATTCTGAATTTGCAAGAAGCGATCGAAGATAACAAGTCAGCGATCGATGTTCTGAGGCGGATTGCGAGGAGGCGGTCGAAGACACAAGCGCAAGAATAAATTGGAGCTACAAGTCCTATCTCACGAAGCAATGGTGGAATAGGATCGAAACTACCGAGATGAGGTGGATGAATGGGGCTACGAAAAAAGAGCACCAAAAGAAGTTAAAGCCCAGGGCCAAGGGCAAAATGGGTCTTTCTTATGTCTTTGCTCTATTGGTATTACGACAATGAGCAAAGAGGGCAGTATACAAACCCATTTTGCCCCAATGCTGACCCTTTTATAAACCCAAAACCACAAAAAAATAAACCCAAAATAAACCAGGCCCAAGCATTGAAAATTCAACCCACTTTCAGCTAAAACCAAAAAACAAAACCCTAACCCTAACCCTAACCTAAGCCTTGCATAACCTAATCTTCCCTTTGCCTCTGTATTTGAACCAACCCCTCGACCTAAGCTGCTCCACCCACTTTGGAGTCGGCCACCGACCCTCCACACCTCCCATGCCACCGCAAAAATGAAAGAACACGCAATGAGCGGAGAAGCAAAAATGAGCGACAAACAAGTTGTAAAAGGCTATAAAAGCCGATTCAAGCGTTGTAAAAAGGGCTTTTTGTTTTAGAAAAAATAGATGGAGATTCAAAAGCATAAAAAGGTTTTTTCATGATCAAAAAAACGACGATTGAACACAAAAAAGAAATTTGAAACACGAAAAACATGAGATCCAAACAGGAAGTAGAAAAACACAAAAATCCGTTAAAATCAAAAGCAGAGGCTAAAGGTGATTTTTCTTTTATTTTGAAAGTTATTTTTTATTGCGTTTTTAGTAGACATATATATTGTTATATTATTAAAAATATATATAAAAAAAGAAAAAAATACCTTTTTGAATTTTACTATACCGTGTACTTGAGCGATAAGGTTTGTTTTGATCTGCTTTATTGCAACTTCAGGGAGATAAGATCTGTAATTTATAGCTTCAATATGTTCCTCTGCAACTTTAGGGAAATAAAATTCGCTATCTTCAGTCTGCTCCATTGTAACTTCAGGGAGATAAGACTTGTATGGTAAATTCAATTCGACCTACTGCAACTTCAAAGGTATAGGATTCATCGTTTTAATCTACTCCACTGCAACTTCAGGGAGATAGGATTAACTGTCTTCAGTCTGCTCCATTGCAACTTCAGGAAGATAAGACTTGTGACTTCAACCTGCTCCACTACAACTTCAGGGAGACAAGATATGCTATCTTCGGTCTGCTCCATTGCAAACTCATGGATGCTAGACTAGTATCCTCGATCTGCTTCGCTGCAAACTCAAGAAGACAAGATCTGCTATCTTCAATCTGCTCTACTGCTAATTTAGGGATGCCGACTGGTATATTCGATCCGCTTCACTGTAATCTCTGGAAGACAAGATCTTCGGTCTGCTCCACTGCAAACTCAAGGATGCCAGACTAGTATCTTACGTTACCTTCGGCGCAAACTCGGGAAGAGAAGATCTTGATGCGCTCCTTTGCAAACTTCGAGGATGCTAGACTAGTATCTTCGATCCGCTTCGCTACAAACTCAAGAAAACAAGATCTGCTAATTCACTGATGTTGCGACCCCATCCTCTGGGGGACCTATTGATGGCTGTCGATTCCACCAATATAAACCTACACCTAGTCTTTATTATTGGGCTCTGTTAGCGGAATGTTATTAAGCCATCGACTCGTCACTCGAACCTTTTTACGCGAGATGAGATGACAACCCAAGCACCTTACCGGTTACTCAATCCGGTTACATTTTGAGACTTTCATTCATAACTTGAGCCTATATTTATTTAATTTTCATTTTTTCATTTTTTCATTCCTCTTTTTTTTTTTCATGCACAAGCAAATATTTTTTCAATCAACCAATTCATGAAAATCTAGCTACATACATCAACATTAAAACACAAGTGTCGATTAATATATATACTTGAGCATTTAATAAAAAATTTTACCCAATTGTCCAAGTTGACTAAGTATGAGTTAAAGGCTCGATGTCAAATAGGCATTGAATGAATTCAATGCAAGATTGAACATATGCAAAGAGAAACATGCAGCAAAAATCAATCAACCATCCATGCATACTTACTATATTCATCCCCCTACTTATTCTAAGCTTGTCCTCAAGCATGTGCATATTATAGATAGTAAAAGAAAAAATCAATGACAAAATAAAATGAAAAGTTTAGAATACTCCCCATGTGTCTCTTCAATGATTTTGTCGATGTTGGGGTAATGGTTTTGTAGGATATAAAGAATTGTGGAGACTTGAGTTTCCATCATTCCAAGTCTTGCCTCGATTCGTTCTAAGCGATCCTCCACGAGATGGAGGTTGTTCTCGCGTTCTCTTATATCAATTAGGTAGGCGTTGGCGAAAACCATATTCTCACGAGTAGTTAGTGTACACGGAGGGACAAAATAAAGCAAAGTAGCGGTCTTGAAGCAAGCAATCCCATAGAATCCAAACAATATTTGTCTAGGTTGCTCATACTATATGCACAAGTGAAAGTTGAGAAATCAATTTGAGAAAAAGTCGAGAAGCTAGATTAGAAATAAATGATCCAAGTATAAGTGGACGGTTGTATCATAAAGCGGCATGAAAATTACGTGCAAACCAATATCCTAGATTGACTTTAAAACGAATGCATGCACCACAAAAAGAAACGATTCGTTTTAATTAAGCGGTGATGCATCATTTCTACGAAAAGCTAAATGCCAAAAATCGGTGTATATATCTCAAAGCGAGTTCATGCACCAATAAGTCTTTTGTGGATTTGGATTATACAAATGATCGAAATTAGTTAAAACACGATAAACATCATGCATCAAAGTTGTTGGGATATCTATGACGAGAGAGAATGATAAGAATCGGTGAATATCATCATGACCGATGAAACCCATAGCAATGTTAAATTGAAATTGACATCGAAAGTCTTTTCCAAACAAGCGAAAGTATACAATATTTTGCGTTTCAACGGTTTAAAGCATTAATATCGAGCTAAAGTTGTGTAGAATTCATATACTAATTCATAATATGCATTATAAGTGATATTAGCATATAAAGTCCAACCAATAGCATCAAAGTAATGAAACAATGACATGCATATCTAGAAGTTCAAGAGTGGAAGATTTGCTTCGGGCCAGGGAGGCGGCGTTGTCGGATGGCGTCGTATCGTGTTTGATGTTCGATGTTGAAGTCGAGAAACCCGAAATCGACTTTCCGTTGGAATTGTATTGCACGACTCCATCATTGCCTTTGGTCATCTTGGGTGGTCGAATGTGCTCGTTAAGCGAGTCGGGTGGATTTTCTTCTTGCGTCGATCTTCTTTGTCAAAGTGTCGATGGCTCTCGTGTCGATTGTCGGCGACTTGGGTTTAGCGTTGAGGACTCGTTCGTTGATGGTAAGGGTAACCGGCGTTGTCGTTAGAGTCCCGACTTCGGGGACTACGAAGTGTCGGACTCAATCGGTGTTGGCCTTCGTTGACGTCGGGGTCTCGATGGGCCGGCCTACTATTGTGGTGGAGGTTACGGAGGAGCATTTTCATCGTCTAAATCGATAAATAGAGGTGCGGTGAAATGATGTCGATTTCGATTGAGCGAAACTAAAACTGGGATGTTATCGGTCGTTTGGTTTCTAGTTCAGACCATTACGTCCTTGGCAGCGACACAAAGGTTCGGCTCTTTTCTGAGGAAGGGGACGATGGCGACGCACGGCGGCGGTTGTGGCAGCACACAACGGACGAGGGCGACGAGTGGTCACGGTGCGTTTTTAGTCGACTTTGAGAGTGGCGACGGTGGTGGCTTCAGTGGAAGACGTGGTTAGGGGTAGTTTTGTGTGGAGAGAAAAGAAAGAAAAGAAAATAAGAAAAAGGGTGGTGTTGGGGGTTTGGTTGTCGACCGTCGGGATTATGATGGTGGGGGAGTATAACGGCGATGTGGGGCAAGGTGAACGGTGGTGGTGTGTGGTTTACGTGGTGGAGGAGAAGAAAGGTGAGAGGGAGTTGTGAAGGGAAAGGTTTGGCGTCGGTAAGGGGAGAGAAAAATGGCAATGGTGGCGGTCTCGATGTATAATGATGTGAGGCATCGGCAATGAAGGTGACCAGGTGGCATGACGGTGTCTTGAGGTGTTAGGGTTTGTTTTTTGTGTGTTGAAGAAGATGAAGAAGATGAAAGGGGTTGGGTGTTTTATTTTCTTTTCTTTTCTATTTTCTTTTCCTTATTTGTTTTTTCTTTATTTTGTCGTAGGAATTTAATTTGGGCTTTGTGGGTATTGGGTTGATTTTTTGGGTAGATAATTTTAATTGGGTTTGTGTTTATGGGTATGGAAAGTGGGTTAAATGGATGAGTATTATGGGTATTGGGTTGATGGGTTATTTGAGTTTGGGTTAATGGGTTAGGTTATTGGGTTGTTTTTGTTGGGTTGGTATTTGGGTAGTTGTTGGTGGGTTAAATGGATATTGGGTTTTGGGTAGTTGTTGAGTATAATGGGTATTGGGTAGATGGGTTAAGTTTGGGTAATGGGTATTTGGGTGTGTTTTTTTTTTTTTGGATTTTTTTAATTTTAGTAAATGCATGTCGCCTTATTAGCCCGTCGTGCCCGTGCCATCACTATTATCCGATTCTCAAAATATTCATGCTCTCCATTATTTTCCTGAAAACATCAAATCAATTGAACTAAGTAAGAATTTATTTATTACTAAACCTTAAAATTAAATAAATTAAAAGAAATTTGGGGTGCCTCCCAAAAAGCGCTTTTGTTTAACGTAGTTAGCTCGACGACCTATTTATTCAAATTTCGGGTTTGTCGAGAATAATCTCCTCAACTGTGTACGTTTGAAAGTTCTCGAAAAAGGGTTTTAGTCGTTGCCCATTCACCTTAAAGCACTTTCGTGTTTCTTCACTTTGAATTTCCTTTGTACCATTAGAAAATAAATTAGTAATAATAAATGGTCCTATCCATTTGGATTGAAGCTTACCGGTGAAAATTTTTAAAGGTGGAGTCGTATAGGAGAACTTTTTGTCCTATTGAAGCGCTTAGAGTGATGGATTTGTCATGAAAGCGCCTTTGTCCTTTCTTTATAAACTCGAGCATTTTCATATGCATCGTTTCTAATTTCCTCGAGCTCTTGGATGTCCAGGTTTACGATATTTTCCTGCAGACTCCATCTCCATATTACAACTTAATAGCCCAAAAGCGCCTTGTGTTCTAACTCATTTGGAAGATGGCACGGTTTAGAAAATGAGTCGATAAGGTGACATGCCTATTGGTCCCTTGTAAGCCGTCCTATAGGCCCAAAGTGCATCATTAAGTCTCGAGCTCAATCCTTCTGTTAGGTTTAACGTCTTTTCGAATGGATTTGATCTCTCGATTCGACACTTGACATGCATTCGTTTGTGGATGGCAAGCAGTGGCAATCCGTTGAGTCTCTCCATATTTCTCCATCAGTGCACTTACGAGCTTATTGCAGAAATGAGTTCCTCTATCACTGATTGTCGCTCGTGGAGTGCCATACCTGGAAAAAATAGAACTTTTAAGAAAGTCAACCACAGTTTTAGCGTTATCATTACGAGTGGCTTTCGCCTCTATCCACTTAGAGACATAATCAACGCTAAGAGTATATAAAAATTACCGAAAGAAGAAACGAAGGGATCCATAAAGTCGAAGAAACGAAGGGACCCATAAAGTCGATGCCCCACACATAAAAAATTTCACAAATATGAATGGGAGTAAGAGGCATCGGTTTCGACGACCAAGGTTGCCAACTCTTTGGCATTTTTCACATGTTTTGCAAAATAAAAAGGCATCACAAAATATATTAACCAAAATAGCCCACATTCGAGAATTTTATATGCGATTCGTTTAGGTCCAAAATGTCCTCCACATGCATAAGAATGACAAAAAGTTAAGATAGATTTGTACCTTTGTTTGACTACACCGTCGTCGAATTACAGTGCGAGTAATGTTTCCAAAGGTAAGGATCGTCCCAAATGTAATACCGCATCCTTTTTAATCTTATCTCTTTTAGACCTTGGTAAATCAGAAGGAATAGTACTATGTGAGATAATTTACTATGTCTGCGTACAAGGATGGACCGCATCTGCTTTGCAAGCAGGTTTTCATCTAGAAAGTTGTCCTTCAATGGTGTGTCATCTACTAGAATCGGTGTCGACTCAAATGGTCACTACTAGGTTTTCGTATCCTTTTTATCTCGTATTTCAAAGTCAAACTCTTGTAGGAAGCGAGAATCCACACGATCGATTGAGGTTTTGCCTCTTTCTTCCACATCAAGTACTTTAAAAGTTGCATGATCGGAAAAGATAATAACTTTAGTTCCCAATAGGTAAGACCTAAATTTATTTAAAGCAAACACAACGACTAGTAGTTCTTTCTCGGTGGTTGTGTAATTTCTTTAAGGCGTCAAAGTCTTGAGCTTATAGTAGATAACATGAGGCTCTTTCCCTATTCTTTGGCCAAGAATAGCTCCACACTTTAGTCCTTTGGCATCACACATAATTTTGAGCAGGAAGTCCCAATTTGGTGGTTGCACTATGGGAGCGGAGACCAATTTGCTTGACACATCAAATGCATCTTTACAAGTCGATCGAACTCAAATTCTTTATCTTTTGTAACAGTGCGCAAAGTGGTCGTGCGACTTTTGAGAAATCTTTCATGAGCATCTATAAAATCTGCATGGCCAAGAAATGAGCGAACCTCCCTCATAGATGTGGGGTAAGGTAATGATTTAATAATATCCATTTTGCCTTGTCGACCATAATTCCTTCCGAGAAACTATATGACCCAAAATTAACCCTTTGTGAACCATGAAATGGCATTTCTCATAATTTAAAACAAGATTAAATTCTAGGCATCTTTGTAGTATTTTAGCAAGATTATCAAGACATTCGTTAAAAAGAATTATCAGTATACCATGAAGTCATCCATGAAGACTTGATGATTTTCTCGACATAATCGGAGAATATGCTCACCATGCATCTTTGAAAAGTGGTAGGAGCATTCTGAGTCAAATGGCATTAATCTATATGCAAACATTTTGAATGGGCACATGAAAGTCGTCTTGTCTTGATCCTGCGGAGCCACTAGAATCGAAAAATCACGAATATCCATCGAGACAACGATAATGGGTCTTACCGACTAATCGTTCAAGCATCGATCGATGAAAGGAAGTGGAAAATGGTCTTTCAGGTGTTGCTACATTTAATTTTACGTAGTCGATGCAAACCCTCCATCTATTACGGACTCGTGTAGGAACCGGCTCTCTGACGAATTTTCACCTTTATCACGCCAGGTTTTCTTGGGCACGACATGGGCCAAGCTAACCAATTCTTGTCGAAAATCGGGTATATCATTCCGACATCTAACGACACGGATCTCCTTTTTACTACCTCCATCATGGGCGATTAAAGGCGTCTTTGAGCATCTCTCTTTGGTTTCACGTTTCTTGATGAAAATTTTGTGCATACATGTAAGCGGACTTAGTCCCTTTATATCGGCTATCGTCCAACCTATGGCTTTTTATAATTTCTTAGAACTCGAACTAAACTTTCCTCCTCGTGCATGGTTAATTTTTTGACACTATCACCGGTAAGGTGTCTTTTCTCCCAAAAGGCGTACTTAAGGTGGTCGGTAATGTTTTAAGCTCCAAGGTTGGTGGTACAAAACAAGAAGGCAACATTTTAGTTTGGAAGGTAATAGTTCAAATGGATTACCTTGGTTCATCAATGATGGTTGCGTTTCTAAGTGTTTGACAATTTCTATAGCGGATCTTCAATGATGACTAATTCCTCGAGATGACGTAAAACATCCATGTCAATGCTTACGCAAAGACGGTTTCAACTCATCAAAGTTATGATACTCAGAATAAGATTGAGTTAAGCAATCTATAATATTAATGCTAGAAATATTTAATAGTGAGTTAGGATGACTCATGGCTTTGTAGACGTTGAACTTCACTATTTCGCCATCAAATTCCACAGCGTTCCGCTCCGAACATCGATCTTTGCGCTTGCGGTACTTAAAAACGGCCTTCCAAGTAAAATGTCAGACGAATTAGTTGAGTTATCATCTTCCATATTGATAATGTAGAAATCTGCAGGGAAAACTAATTCGTTAATTTTAACAAGGGCGTCTTCAAAGATCCCTCGGGATGAGCAATGACTTGTCCGCCAATTAGATTATTACTCCTGTTTCTTTCAAAGGACCCGCGTTAATCAACTTATAAGTAGAATAAGGCATAACATTAATTGAAGCTCCTAAATCACACATGGCTTTCTTAATGCCTACATTACCTATCTCACAAGAAATGGCAAGCATACCTTGGTCCTTGTATTTGGGAGGAACTTTCTTTTTGATCTTGAGACATTTTCTCCAACACTTACTCTTTCGTTACCTATCAACCTTCTCTTGCTAGAACATAATTCTTTAAGAAATTTCGCATAACGAGGGATTTGTTTGATAGCGTCGAGTAAAGGGATATTTACCTCCACCTTCTTGAATGTCTCGAAAATTTCTTTTTCCTCCTTCTCTTTCTTATCTTTGGCAAGTCTCCCTGGAAAAGGAGGTGGCATCACAATTGGTTTCTAAATTTCCGACTCCGGCTTAGCTGTTGGATCCATCACTTGCCTTTCTCGTTCCTTGTCTTGCCCATGACTTTTGGTTGGCACCGTTTCTAGGACCTTTCCGCTACGAAGAGTAACTGCACTTGCATTCTATCGAGGATTCAGCTCTATCTGGGAAGGTAATTTACCTTAAGATTCCAAACGATTAACTGCCATCAAGAGTTTACTAACCTGATTGGTCAAATCTTGTATTGCCGCGTCATCTCTGTTGGTACTTTGCGGTTTGGCGACAAGTCTTTCCACAATAACTTCAGAGATGTGCTCGACTTGGAGTTCTTCTTTGTGGTGGTTGCGAGAGGTCTCGGTTGGTACGATTGATTATATTGGGGATTACCTCCATAACTCAAGTTGGGGTGATCCTTCTACCCAGGATTGTAGGTTTTGGAGAAAGGATCATAACGTCTTTGAGGAGGTCCCAGAAAACCTCCGACAGCATCAACATGTGCCATTGAATTGTCGTTAAGGATTGGGCACGAATCCGTCAAATGTTCAGATATAGCGAAAATTCTGCACAGTTGGGTCAGACTCTTTTTCTCTGTAAGCAAAGATTGAACAACATTGGTAAGCTTATCCAACTTATCTTCTAAAGATGAAACGTTTACCCCATGAACCCGTTTTGTGGGTTTCGAATTCGGCCGATATTGTTGCGAATTCACCGCCATGGTGGATATCAGTTCTCTCGCCCTTTGAGGAGTCATATTGACAAGCGCCCCTCCACTAGCAGCATCGATCATTTTCATTTCCATAGGAGCAATCCTCATAGAAATCTTGAAGGGTATTGACCGGTCAACCCGTGTTGAGGACAACTTGTACATAGTTTTTGTACCGCTCCCAATAGTAAATAAGCGATTCATTCTCCGTTTGGCAAATTTCCACTATGTCCTCCGAAGTTAAATTTTCGTGAAAGTGGAAGAACACATCAAGAAAAACACGAGATAAGTCATCCCATGTTGTGATAGAGCAGGGAGGTAAGTAAAATAACCATTCTTTTGCTGTATCAACAAAAGAAAAAGGAAAGGCCCGGAGTTTGATTTCATCTTCGGGTTCTCCCTGCGGTTTCATGCTTGAGCAGACCATGTGGAATTCTCTCAAGTGGGTGTGCGGATTTTCACTCTTCAGGCCTCGAAAGGTAGGCAAAAGGTGAATCAAGCCTGATTTCAGCTCGAACAGGGTTCCTCCGGTAGGATAGTTGATGCATAACAGTGTTTGCTCGTTGGGAGCAGTGGCTAGTTGACGAATGGTTCGGTTCGCCATCCTTCTTGGTTCACCGAGGTTGCCTTTTCTTCTTTTGTTTTAAGAAGTGGTTGGTCTCGATTCAACCACTTGACTTGTTTTCCACGTCGAATTGCCTGTCAATTACTTGCTCAATTTTTGACGTTAGATTCTAGGATCCCTTGTCCTAGTTAAACTTCTACTTTACTGCGTTTAAGAGCTTACATCTCCTTTTATCGCTTCATGCTGATTTCTCAATTTTGGGTGCGTATTGAGACTTCCGATGAAGATCTGGTCATGAAGACGATTAAACAATCGTAAGTGTTGCGGTCCACGACAATGGCGCCAAACCGATGGTATCGATTCCACCAATATAAACCTACACCTAGTTGTAAATTTTAGCGATATAGGGAGTAGGTCGATCCATGAGGCGGTTTCTGGAAAAATCGTCTATCTCTTGACGGAGTTAGTATACAGGCAATTGTCGTGGCCGTGACGTTGGGAGGAAGTAAAATGTTAAACACGAAGCAGACCACGAGAAAATAAAAGCGTAAAAAACAGCAGTTAAATAAGAAAATAAATTGAAATAGTGCGAAAAGAACTTCGATAAAACTTAGCTCGACCTCAAGCACGGGTTTTTAGTCTTTGACCGATCCTAAAAATTAGATGAACTCGTCTTTTTCGATAAACTAGTTATAGCTACCAAGGGCGCCTCGGGAACCAACTCTTCCTTGTGTAAATTAGCTATGGAGCGTCCTATAACTAACCCTTACCGGTCGAACAACCTACAAAATGTTCGTGGCTTAGAACTCAGCGACTTTGCGTTCTAGAAGAGCCTAAGCGAACCAATGCCCTCAAATGTTGGGACATTTAAATTAGGTTACTATTTCCTTAGACGAGACAAACAAGAATCCCCACTTGGCACGCCAATGTGTTCATGGAAGACCAATTAGACAATCGATCCTTTCGAATTCCAAGCTGTCGTCTAGTCGCGCTAACTCAAGCAGCGTCTTTTTGACTTAGTGCGACTTGACTTTATGAGTAGCGAAGTCATACTCTTAATCCGAAGAAATAATAAGTATCGAAAATCGAGAGTTGAATAGCTCGGGTTCGTAACTCACGGGTTTTTTTTTGACGGGGTTAATACCGGCTTAAGGCTGAAAGGGGTTTAGTGTGGCATGATTTTACTCATACTTGAAGGTGGTGGAAAGTGTTTTTGTGGAGGATGATGGAAATTGGAAAGGGAAGGGGCTTTGAAGGCAATTAAACCAATTTTGGGAAAACAAACAATAAGGAATTGAAAAATGGCAGAATGTTGACGTTGGCTTGAAGGAAAAAAAAAATAAAAGAAATCCTATTCAAACTTGAAATAGGAAAAGAGAGAAAAACAACTCCAAATAGGAATAGGAAAAGAGAGAATTGATTGATGATTTTCCAATTACATTTAACCCTATTTATACTAATGGATTTACTAAAAATAAGTGAACTAAATTAATATAAAATCTTAAAATAAAAAATAAAAATAAATAAATAAAATAAAATAAATTAAATATAGAATTTTCTATTCTTGGCTTTTTACAAAGTCAAATTACTTGATGAGTCCTTGGCTTCCTCCATCTTTTTATTTGGCCCCATTTCCATGATTTTCTATCTATTTTGCCCTTTTAAGCATGTTTTTGATGAATTAAATCCACAGCAAGAATTAAATCATAAAAACATAAATTAGCAGGGATTAATTCAAAAATATACTGAATTAAATATAAAAAATTATGCAAAATAATCATGTTATCACCTATCCTGTAAAATCGATTTTATGTGTTTATGCTTATGCAAAATGGTTAGGATGTAATGATAAGAATGAATCTAATACTCCCAACTAAATGTATTATGGATGACATTTGCATGAATGCAGAATGACATGAGAATGATTTCTTACAATGATTAGGATGCAATGATCTAAATGAATCGAATGCTCCTAACTAAATGTGTCTTGCATGAGTGCAGAATTTCATGGGAATAATTTCTTACAATGATTAGGATGTAATGATTCAAATGAATCGATTGCTCCTAACTAAATGTGTCTTGCATGAGTGCAGAATTTCATGAGAATGATCCTCTTTTTAAACGCTTAGGATGGACATTGGTTGTTGTTCCTCAGGTTGTATCACCGACGTAATATCTTGTCTTCTTGTTCCACTGACATTTTTGACAGAAAGTCTGAAGAAATGGTCACTGTTTAGAGTTTCCTTCTCAAATATTTCCAACCCTTAGGCTTGGTGAGTTCTAAATAAAAGTCTTGTTTCAGGTTCTTGTATTATTTAGAAGTTTCTAGAATAATATACAAAACTCCTTTTGTGAAAGTGTTATTAGTTTATTAATCATTATTTCAATACAAAATGCTTGAAAATTATCGTAATGATAGACAAAAATGGAATTTTGTCAGAAATGAAATCTGAAAAGAATATGTTAATTAAAGCAAACGTGGCTAGGATACAAAATATTGAGGGGAACAGATAAGTGCCCTAGATATCACAGTTTAAGTTTCTCCGTACAGACTTTCTGAAGACCATTTTAAGCTCAATATATGTTTAAGAGATCAAGAGTACTCTGTTGATGCCCTAAGATATAACATCTCTCCCTCCTCTTAATTCAGGTATAGCAAGATCACTGTCTTACCCATTATAATCTAATCACAATTTGAGCCACCCTTTTTGGGTTTTCAACTCAAAACCCTTTTGGTCTCAAGGCGCCCTTTGCGAGTTTTCACCTTGGCCTCTCCGCTTTTCATTTTTTTGTTTTTTTGTTTTTTTATAAGGCCCCAAAGCGCCCTTTGCGGGTTTTCACTTGGGCCTCTTTTCCTCTTCAAGTATAGTATTTCTTGACTGAATCTGAGTTTATAGGATTAGATATGTTTTTTCCATCCATCTCAGCCAAGATCAGTGCTCCTCCGGAGAAAGCCTTTTTCACCACATAAGGTCTTTCCCAATTTGGCATCCATTTCTCTCTGAAATCCTTTTGCATGGGGAGGATCTTTTTCAAAACTAGGTCTCCCTCGTGAAATTCTCTTGGGCGAACCTTTTTGTCATAAGCTCGCATCATCCTTTTTTGGTACATTTGACCATGACGAATAGCCCTTAGCCTCTTTTCCTCAATCAAGTTCAAGCTGATCATATCGAGACTGAATTCATTCTGTTTCATCTAACTTTAACTCTGACAAGACTCGAAGGGAAGGAATTTTAACTTCGATGGGTAAAACTGCCTATATTCCATAGACCAATGAGAATGGAGTTTCCCCGGTGGAGGTCTTGACTGATGTTCGATAAGCATAGAGAGCAAATGGTAATTTCTCGTGCCAATCTTTATAGGTTTCAGCCATTTTCCCATCATCTTCTTAATATTTTTATTGGCCGCTTCCACTGCTCCATTCATTTTTAGACGATACGGTGACGAATTGTGGTGTCTGATTTTGAATTGACTACAAACCTCCGTGATCGTGCTATTGTTCAAGTTTAACGCATTGTCAGATATGATCCTTTTAGGCATTCCATATCGACATTTGATTTCCTTTTTTAGGAATCTGCTGACTGTCGACTTAGTAACACTAGCATATGAAGCAACTTCTACCCACTTAGTGAAATAGTCGATGACTACAAAGATGAATCGATGCCTATTTGAAGTTTTTGAAGAGATCGGCCCGATGACATCCATGCCCTACATAGAGAAAGGCCAAGGGAAAGTCATAACATGCAAAGGTGAAAGAGGTACATGGATTTTGTCTCCATAGATCTGGCATTTGTGACATATTTAGCATAATTGATGCAGTCTCCTTCCATGGTAGACCAATAGTATTGAATCTCATGATTTGTCTAGCCATTGTGAAACCATTAGCATGAGTCCCACAGACACCCTCATGGACTTCTTCTAGAATTTTCTTAGCTTCAATAGCATCCACACATCTCAAAAGTACTTGATCCTTTCTTCTTTTGTACAGGACCTCCCCGTCTAAGACATAATCCCAGTGGAGTCGCCAAGCTGTCGAAACTATTTTTTGAGTTTGAAAAGCGGGATCGACTTAAAAATAAAAATGGAGTCGCCACCCATCCTTTTTGTTTAGGTGTGATCAGATCACCTAGAAAAACATTTCATTATGTTTAAAAGAAACTATTTTTGGTCTACGAATTTTAAGAAAAACAGGTTCGAAGTCGGTTACTTACGAGAAAGGATTAGCTCCCTCGTATGCCCAAAATTGGTACCAAATTGATTAACTAATGTCCTTATGTTTAAAATTTCAAAGGTTTTTAAATTATGACCTTCTTTGACCCATTTGAAGATACTCGAGTTTGAATATTAAGATTCTCTTGTTCCGAAGGAATAAAATATCACATCCAGCAGGATAGGATATGATGTTTCAAACCCTCGATGCCAAGATCCTCTCATTGTCAAAACCATTTTTAATGTTTTGGAAAAACGGGGGGATCGACTTTAAAAGAAAATGGAGTCACCACCGATCTTTTATTCAACGTGTGATCGGATCACTTTAAGATGGATTATTTTAATAAAACATTTGGATTTATTAAAAAAATAATTTTTGGTCTACGAAATATAAGAAAACAGGTTCGGGAGTCGGTTACGTGTGAGGAAGGATTAGCACCCTCGCAACGCCCAAAATTGGTACCAAATTGATTAGCTAGTGTCCTTGTGTTGAAAACTTGAAAATGTTTAAGGTGTGATACTTTTTAAAGAATGTTAATTAATTTTGAATTGAATCTCAAGATTCACTCGTTTCAAAAGAATAAAAACATCACATCCAGCACGTTAGGATATGACACGTTTATACCCCGGCACCGAGATCATCTTTGATTTTCAAAATATGCGATTAAAAGGATATTTGGTTATTTGGTCAAACAGAAAACCGAAACCCAACACAATAGGACAAGATTTCTCGAATTTCCAAACACACAAATATTGCCTTATTTTGAAGAATTTTCAAATACACAATTTTAAAATTGGCTCAAAATACATTTTATTAGCCTATTTGGAATGACAATGGAACTACTAATATCAATCAAGATGTTAAAGTTTGAATCATAATGCGATAATGTAAATAAACAAGATTACAAACATTGAATAATATACATGGATAAAATATTATACTAATGAATGATCGTAATATGAAATTTGAAGGAATGAATGCAAAGGTACATACAATGGCAAGCCAATTAATACAAATAACATATGGCAAGTTTTAAAACAAGATAAGTCGATGATATATATATAAAATAATATGTGTCAATCTAAATAATATACATGTAATATAAAAACTCGATATAAAATAATGTACATATATAAATAATAATGACATGTGAAAGTGTTTGGAATAAATATAATTTAAAATAAGATCTTTAAAAGAACAATTATATATTTATATCTGATTTAAAATAAAATATATATATGGATTTAAAAGAAAATACATAAAATTATGAAATTAATAATATATACATAAAATGAGATAATTTTAATATAAATTATGTATGTATATATATAAAATAATAGAATGTAAGAGTATTTAAGTTCAAAATTATGCATATTATTAAAACAAAGAAATAAAAATTTTGAAGTCCAATATTTATATGATAAATAAATAAAATATATACACAAATGGAAGTTTAAAAAACTTAAAACATTGTAAAATCAATAAAATAATTAAAAATAAATTATTAAAAGCGACTTACAAAATAGATAATGAATAAATTTGATACAAAAAAAAGTTGTAAAGATTATAAACAAAAGTTAAGAAAGTACTTAATTGAAATAAAATAAAATCAAAGTACTACTTTATAAATAAATAAAATCATTTAAACATATGCAAGGATCAAACTGGAATACGCGAGAATGGTCAGGGGCTGAAGTAGCAAATATTCTGATATTCAAAACGCAACACATTGACAGGACCAATTTGAAATGATGAAAAAATTGTAGGGGTCAATTAAGAAACAATCAGAAATGTAAAATTGGCTTAATCGAAAAACTAGTACAACAAATAGGGACTAAATACACAAATAACCCATCACCGCAAGAACACGCGGATCCTATGGGTGTTGGATCGGGTCGGATCGGGGTAGCTTATACGACACGTTTCAAGGCTATTGAAATAAACCTAAACGGCATTGTTTCCTTAAGAATACTAATCCCTTAAAAGCAGAGTTAAACTATCTGCTAATCCTTTCCTAAAGTGAAACCCTAGCCCCCAATTTGTTTCGTTTTCAGCCGCAAAAAAAATCATACATTAACCACTAAAGCATACTTGTATGTAACATCCAAGGTTTAGGGGCTATGCGATTAGGTAAAATTTAGGTGTTGGAAGGTTTTGGGTGTGCTTGGATGTGTTTAGAGGATTTAAGAATGCTTGGATGAAAGGAGAAGGCTTTGGAAAATTTTTGATTTTTAGGGTCTAAAGGGAAATAGGGGGAAGGCCTTAAAATAATTTTATGGAGTTTAGGACACAAGAAAGGGACACTGCAAAGTGGCGGGGAATTTGCTTGGGGGCTTTGGAAGGTGGCGCCTAAGAGAGCAAGGGTTAAATTTCTTTGAGGCGACAATTTTGTTTATTTTTGTGCGTCGAGGTGGAGCTAAGTATGCCTTAAAATTAATGGTGTGGCTTGGTGGACATGGAAGTCCGATTGGCAAAAGTGGCACTCATGCGCCACTTAAGTATTGAAGGAGAAGCAAGTATTGGTTCGAGTGGAAGCGTGACATTTGGCGTTTTATTTTTGTTATTTGGTGATGAAATTTGAGGTAAGAAGGGTTTAAAGATAAATGTTGGGGCTTTATGGCATAAAAATCAAAGTGGCGAATGGCTGGTACTTTGTCTTTGGTTTCCCCAAGTCCTATGTTCGAACCTTGGAGGTTGCAAGTGGTTTTTATTTCTTTTCTTTGGCTTTTTGCTAATTGGACTGACACATGGGGAGCTAAGGTTGTTTAGTCCTTTTGGATTCGGTTGGAAGGAGTGATAAGGATGAGTTTTGTATTTTGTTTTTTCAAATCGGTGGGATAATGGATTAATATTATTTTATTTTATTTTGTATGGTGCTGACCCTTCTTCACTAAAAATTAGTTATCTCTTCATACAAGATTTAGATGATGTTCTTGTTTATTTCTATTGAAAATATACTCATTCATAATTCTAAACATATAAATTTAAGCCCTAATTATTTTTATTCAATTTTGATGACTTTCTAAAGATAGAACAGGGATCTCGAAATCACTCTGAACCAGTCTTACAAAAATATAAATATCTCAGAACACAGAATTCTTTTGCTTTCCATGTTTCTTTCATATGAAAATAGACTCAATAAGCTTTAATTCTATATCTCACTCAACTTCTAATTCAATTTCTACAATTTTTGGTGATTTTTCAAAGTTAGACTACTACTGTTGTCCAAAACTGTTTTAATGCAAAATGTTAATTATCAAGTTTATAACACCTTTATTTCCTTTCTCTACAACATTTCCCATTACTTTCTCTTATTTTCCTTCTCTAACATATCAAGAACATAAAACTTTATATAAGAAAACTCTACATTAACATCATTTCCATGCTTTTACCACAATATCAAACTTAAAATATATTGAAAACATGACGTTCTTACCTTGTTTTATAGATTTCAATCTTTAATTTGATTTTCTCTCTCCTCCAGCTTCTATTTCTTGAATCAAACTTGATATTCTTGCTCCCCATAGTCTCCTTGTCATCTTTCTCTCTTGATGGCTATGTAAATTCTTTTGAATTCTAAGTGAAAATGGTGGATTTTTGGTGGAAGGACTAATTTGTAAAGAAAGCAAAACTTCTTTTCTTTCTCTTCTTCTCACGTTGGTTAGCATGGGAAAGAGATGATGATCATTCATCATCTTTCCTTCCTTATATACTACATAAATAATAATAAAATAATAATAAATAATAAAATATCTTATAAAATATTAATAAAATAATATTTATCTAATTAAATATTTATAAAATATCATCACTATTATCATTACTTTCTAGATTTCACTTTCTAGATTTCTCTTTCTTCTAATTGACCATTTTGCCCTTTGTGATCTTTTAAATTCCACCCTTGAATCATCACATTTCCCTCCCCCTTAAAAGAAATTTCGTCCTCGAAATTTTCTTGTTTTCTTATTGATCATGAACTTCATTATTTCCACAATATCTATAGCTCCTTTGTACACATATTTATTTAGTTTATCATTTATATCCATTCCATATCCTTTCAATTCACAATTTATTTTAATTCAATATTGCGAACATACCTAATTATAACGAAAATTACTTACCTTTTATAAGAGGCCCAATAGACTAAGCAGAACATTTAAGATATACGAACAAATATAAAAGTGTATTATCAAGTGCTATTATATATTTTCTTACTTTAATATATGTAACATATTTCAATATTTACTAGTCATTCTTAATTTACTAATAATTCTTATTATGTACTTCACATTTCATTTTCCAATTCAATTTCACTTTCAATTTATTCACAACTAAATTTAATTTCACTTCCTCATCAATATACAATTCAATACTAATATTTATCCATCACTTAATCCAATTTCCATTTAATTTAACAATAACACTTACCTCACACTTCATTTACTATATCGCATAATTTAAATTTAACATTTAATATTAAATAATAGACATCAAACATGTAACAATATAAGTCATATGTATTAATTTATACTTTAATTTCATACCTCAACAATAATCTTTCATCAAATAGCATCATATATCATCTATATTATCTAATCAACTTATGAACCTTTGGTTCAAGTTTTCAATTTTATATATCAATTTTAATTCATAATTCCATTTTTTTTCAGATGTCAATAATTCAATCGATCAAATTCATTCAATTTTCTCATTTCATTTATTCAACTGATTTCAATATCAATAATTCGATATTTTAGCAAATTTATGAACCTTAAGTTCATCTTTCAAGTCTCACATTTCAATTGATTCACAATTCAACTCATAATATCTTTCTTATATTTTAGTAGTACAGTCAATCAAATTTATTTAATTTTCTCATTTGATTATTCACCCTATTAACAATCCGACTTTGACGGATACAGATTCCAACCCAAACACACCAAGACGGCACATTGTGCCTAAACGGTACATAGTACACGATCGATATCGACACACGAGGTGCTTGAAATACGACACATAAAGTGCACGACACGACACACGAGGTGCCTCATACGACACATAAAGTGCACGATCGACGACACGAGGTGTGCGATACGACACGAGGTGCACGAAATCGACACATAAAGTGCACGATCGGCAAAGCCGATAAATCCTGTACTCTTCCAAATCCTATGGCATGCCAATTATATCCGACTAATCCGATAAGTTAATAGGAAATCAATTCTCATTTTAATTTCACTTAATATTCATATCTACCCTATTAACAAGACTCGGACTTTGACGGATCATGCAGATTCAACCAATCACACCAAAATAATGAAATCCTCCATTACACACCAAGATATCATATCCTCCCAAACACACCAATAAGGCATTAAATGCCTCTTGGATAAACCGAAGAATATAATCTGAATTATCACCTCATTTGAGCCTCAAATCTCCTCATCACATCACAAATCCTATGGCATGCCATTTGTATCCAATCTAGTCGATAAGTTAATAGGGTATTAATTTTTTTTATTTCAAATTCACTTCTTTTTTTTTTATTTTCTAATCGGTATACAATTCAATACCAATACATATTTCACATATTCACATATAATCATACTTCAATTCGGTTCCAACCACTTTTCAATCAATACACGATTCATATATTTACACATATTCACAATTTAATGCATTTTTATTCAATTCGTATTTTAATTTATTGTCCAATCAAATTTAAAATCACTAATTACTTTTAATCAATATACATTTCAATTACTCGCATATTTTCTTTATTTAATATACCTTCAAATATTCAAATAATTCATAATTTAAAGTCACAAATTAGGGGACTTACCCGAATCCATGTTTAAGCCACAAGCATATCATAGATCACTACCAAAATTTATACACAAGACAACAATATCATAAGTTTAATAATAAAGTGTGTAAAGAGTTTACACACTTTTTACCGGAATTCCTAGATCCCAAGATCCGATCTACAACACTAGATTTTTTTTCCTTGAATGGATTTGATTTCCAATCAAATCCGAAATAACTTAGTCCCTAAATCCATGGCATCGTTAGTTTCGGTATTTAATAAAACTTTTTAATTGAAAAGCCTTTGGTGAATGTGCTTACCAACTCACCTTGGAAAATAAATCCAGCTTCCCTCACTTATAGAAAATTGGCAGCACCTCTTAATGTTGTGAGAGGGTTCGCTACCCTTTAGAAGAGGAAAGAACCGAAAACAGCACCCTTTTTCCTTAAGGAGAATTCGGCTAAGAGTAAACAACAATGCTGGAAATTTTTTGAACAATTTTGGCTATGGTTTAAGGGAGATTTAGGCAGCACAAGAAGAGAGGAAGAAGAGAAGGAGTTTGCTGGAAATTTTCTCTTAAAGAGGGAGTATATTTGGCTTGTAAAAGAGAAGAGAAGCTGGAATTTTTGAATGGTTTTGGCTATGAAACAATGGAGATTTCAGCAGCAGTAAATTTGGAGAGAAAAGAAGAATTTTGGTTCAACTTTTGGTACATCTTTGCTGTACAAAACAGATATGTACAGCCCCCCAAGGTCTCCAATTTTCAGCAAACACTCTCTTAATTTATGATAATTCCCAGCCTTGATTTATCCAAGATAAATCTAATTTTATCATCCTTTTAATTCCTTAATCCCTCAACAAATAAAACACTAAAATAAAAGAACCCATGTGCATATCAAACTCTTCCAGTGACTTTGGGAGTCCAAAATGCAACCAAAGTCCTTCACCCACGTTAGCGGTGGGAAGAAAAAGAGAAAAAAAAAAACCATGTTCTTTGCTTGATTGAACCTAGAACCCCAAGCAGCCCCTAACACGCCCCAGGCCACTCGGCCACATTGACTTTCATGTCAATTAACCACAACATTTATTCTTAAACCCTTCCTACTCCCGCCCATAACCGCATATGGAAAAATTAAAATCCTAAATCGTTGCTTCAAGGTCTCGAACCAGCGACCTACTGCTTGCCCCCTTTCTTAACACCCTTGCCATCTTTCCCGATTACACTTTCATGTCATAACTCTTCGCGACATTTTTATAAGCCATCCTTCACTGGCTCCTTATGCTTTGGCGCTAAAACAAAAATAAACGCAGACATGTGCTACCCCCAGGACTCGAACACGAGTCCAAGCGCCGCAGTTCTTTCTTCTAGCGCCCTTGCCACTTCTCCCAACCTAACTTTCATGTCACAAACCTCCTTTATTTAATTATAAAGCCTTCCTAGCCCTAACGCCCAAAAAGCCCACAAGGAAAAATATTTCCTTCTTGTATCTCCCATGGATCGAACCCAAGATCCCTTACCATCATAATCACGCCACAACCACCAAACCACAAGGCCTTCTTGTGTCATGCTTTCCCAATTTTTTTTATTTAAACCCTATCTCCACCTAGCTCCCTTCTTTTAAGTACTTTAAAAAGAAATTTTTAATTCCAAATCTAACCTAATTCGGGATTATTTCTAGACCCTAAATCATGCCAAATAAAATCATATTTATTTATTTCTTGAAGCCCACATGGAATTTATTTAAATTACAAATAACCCCTAATTCAGGGTGTTACAAATGTCATATATTTCTAGACTCTACATATACTATATTTGGTCCGAGAACCGACTAAACCATAGCTCTGATACCACTATATGTAACACTCCTTACCCGTATTCAACGCCGGAATAGGATACGAGGCACTACCGGAATTACAAATTTATTTATCAGACCTTTTATTTCATTTCTTTTTTTATATTTGAAACCAATCAAAATTAAACATATTGTCCCTTAAACATATTTATTTTCTCGTCATGTCTTACTTAAATTTATTACTCGTCTCAACATACTTAATTACCTTGTATTTACATATTAAAGATAATCACATATTTACATATCATGATAAATATCGTTCACTTGTCTCTTCTTCATAAACATAAATCAGTTAATTCATCATATTAATATTTCACATACCATCAACTCATATTTCCTTATATCACATAATTAAGTTACTTAACTTATCTAGTTAAATTTTGAAATACCAAAATTTAAGGGCATTTGGTAATTTTCTATTTTCATAAATTTTAACCCGATCTAATCTAAATTAATAATTTCATACTTTCAATAATAAAATAATCCATTTCATGCAATTTGGTCATTTTCAACATTTTTACAAACTAATCATAAAATTTTACTTTTATTCAATTTAGTCCTTGAGCCTAAAACATTACAAATTAGCCATGCTAGCTGAATATTTATACATATTTTCCTCCTCCTCCTCTCCATTCCACATCCTTAATGTATATAACATGCTATAAGTAACATTATAAATAATTTCACTATTTACTCATATGTATATTCAAAACTGTCCATTTGAGTCATAGTTACTAAATTATTTATATCTTGAGTTCTAGAACTCGAAATGAAAAACCGTTAATTTTTCCTGAAACTAGACTCACATATATTTATACCATAAAATTTCCAGAATTTTTAGCCTAGCCAATTAGTACAGTTTATTCATCAAATTCACCCTATTCTGTTGTGCAGCGGTGTTGACCCTTCTTCACTAAAAATTAGTTATCTCTTCATACAAGATTTAGATGATGTTCTTGTTTATTTCTATTGAAAATATACTCATTAATAATTCTAAACATATAAATTTAAGCCCCTAATTATTTTTATTCAATTTTGATGACTTTCTAAAGATAGAACAGGGATCTCAAATCACTCGAACCATCTTACAAAATATAAATATCTCGAACACGAATTCTTTTGCTTTCCATGTTTCTTTCATATGAAAATAGAGGTGATTTTCAAAGTTAGACTACTACTGCTGTCCAAAAGCTGTTTTAATGCAAAATGTTAATTATCAAGTTTATAACACCTTTATTTCCTTTCTCTACAACATTTCCCATTACTTTCTCTTATTTTCCTTCTCTAACATATCAAGAACATAAAACTTTATATAAGAAAACTCTACATTAACATCATTTCCATGCTTTTACCACAATATCAAACTTAAAATATATTGAAAACATGACGTTCTTACCTTGTTTTATAGATTTCAATCTTTAATTTGATTTTCTCTCCTCCAGCTTCTATTTCTTGAATCAAACTTGATATTCTTGCTCCCCATAGTCTCCTTGTCATCTTTCTCTCTTGATGGCTATGTAAATTCTTTTGAATTCTAAGTGAAAATGGTGGATTTTTGGGGGAAGGACTAATTTGTAAAGAAAGCAAAACTTCTTTTCTTTCTCTTCTTCTCACGTTGGTTAGCATGGGAAAGAGATGATGATCATTCATCATCTTTCCTTCCTTATATACTACATAAATAATAATAAAATAATAATAAATAATAAAATATCTTATAAAATATTAATAAAATAATATTTATCTAATTAAATATTTATAAAATATCATCACTATTATCATTACTTTCTAGATTTCACTTTCTAGATTTCTCTTTCTTCTAATTGACCATTTTGCCCTTTGTGATCTTTTAAATTCCACCATTGAATCATCACATAATTTGATAAAATTTTGAATTAGTCCCTCATAATTCTTTACCTATTCAATTTGGTCCTAATTCATCCATTTCCCTTAGTTTCTAGATTATTCCACCCCTAAAATATTTACACTATTGGTCCTTAAACTTTTCATATTTACACTTTAACCCTCAAATTTTGAGTATTTACTCTTAGGTAATAAAACTTTTCTCACTTTTACAATTTAATCCTATCTTGAATTAATAATGTAATATATCATAATATATTTCCCATTGTTGACATAATCCAGATTTCCCCTTCTCGTCACTTTATTTTCTTATTTTACTATATTAAGGATAATATTTCACATAAAAATTTTCGGGTGTTACATTTCCCTTCCCCTTAAAAGAAATTTCGTCCTCGAAATTTTCTTGTTTTCTTATTGATCATGAACTTCATTATTTCCACAATATCTATAGCTCCTTTGTACACATATTTATTTAGTTTATCATTTATATCCATTCCATATCCTTTCAATTCACAATTTATTTTTAATTCAATATTGCGAACATACCTAATTATAACGAAAATTGCTTACCTTTTTATAAGAGGCCCAATAGACTAAGCAGAACATTTAAGATATATCTGAACAAATATAAAAGTGTATTATCAAGTGCTATTATATATTTTCTTACTTTAATATATGTAACATATTTCAATATTTACTAGTCATTCTTAATTTACTAATAATTCTTATTATGTACTTCACATTTCATTTTCCAATTCAATTTCACTTTCAATTTATTCACAACTAAATTTAATTTCACTTCCTCATCAATATACAATTCAATACTAATATTTATCCATCACTTAATCCAATTTCCATTTAATTTAACAATAACACTTACCTCACACTTCATTTACTATCGCATAATTTAAATTTAACATTTAATATTAAATAATAGACATCAAACATGTAACAATATAAGTCATATGTATTAATTTATACTTTAATTTCATACCTCAACAATAATCTTTCATCAAATAGCATCATATATCATCTATATTATCTAATCAACTTATGAACCTTTGGTTCAAGTTTTCAATTTATATATCAATTTTAATTCATAATTCCATTTTTTTTCAGATCTTGTCAATAATTCAATCGATCAAATTCATTCAATTTTCTCATTTCATTTATTCAACTGATTTCAATATCAATAATTCGATATTTTAGCAAATTTATGAACCTTAAGTTCATCTTTCAATTCTCACATTTCAATTGATTCACAATTCAACTCATAATATCTTTCTTATATTTTAGTAGTGATCAATCAAATTTATTTAATTTTCTCATTTGATTATTCACCCTATTAACAATCCGGACTTTGACGGATACACGGATTCCAACCCAAACACACCGAGACGGCACATTGTGCCTAAAGCAGTACATAGTACACGATCGATATATCGACACGAGGTGCACGAAATACGACACATAAAGTGCACGATCGACGACACGAGGTGCCTCATACGACACATAAAGTGCCCGATCGACACACGAGGTGCTGATCGACACACGAGGTGCACGAAATCGACACATAAAGTGCACGATCGGCAAAGCCGATAAATCCCGTACTCTTCCAAATCCTATGGCATGCCAATTATATCCGACTAATCCGATAAGTTAATAGGAAATCAATTCTCATTTTAATTTCACTTAATATTCATATCTACCCTATTAACAAGACTCGGACTTTGACGGATCGCGGATTCCAACCAATCACACCAAAATAATGAAATCCTCCATTACACACGGTATATCATATCCTCCCAAACACACCAATAAGGCATTAAATGCCTCTTCGGATAAACCGAAGAATATAATCTGAATTATCACCTCAATTTGAGCCTCAAATCTCCTCATCACATCACAAATCCTATGGCATGCCATTTGTATCCAATCTAGTCGATAAGTTAATAGGGTATTAATTTTTTTATTTCAAATTCACTTCTTTTTTTATTTTCTAATCGGTATACAATTCAATACCAATACATATTTCACATATTCACATATAATCATACTTCAATTCGGTTCCAACCACTTTTCAATCAATACGATTCATATATTTACACATATTCACAATTTAATGCATTTTATTCAATTCGTATTTTTAATTTATTGTCCAATCAAATTTAAAATCACTAATTACTTTTCAATCAATATACATTTCAATTACTCGCATATTTTCTTTATTTAATATACCTTCAAATATTCAAATAATTCATAATTCGATTCGTAATTTAAATAACTTTCTAAATTCCATTCATTTTATTTTCACTTCTTATTTGGTCGGTTTCACATTATTGCGATAATTCATTACATCAATGATTCATAGTTTAATGCAATACACATAACAATATTCAATAACTTCACAATTTAGTTCAAGACTCAAAATAATATTCAGATTCCATAATTAGGTTTAGTATCGGTTTCAATTTCATTACCCAATCATAAATTTATCATTTTACTAAACACTTACCTTAAAATACTTACCACAAATAATTAGTAAATTACACATAATAATGATAAAGTTTGAATTATAGTGATACAAATATCATCAAAATTAGAAGATATCACATTGTCTCAAGTTATATATTAATAATGGCATATATTTCTAGACTCTACATATACTATATTTGGTCCGAGAACCGACTAAACCATAGCTCGATACCACTAAATGTAACACCTTACCCGTATTCAATATTTGAAATAGGGTACGAGGCATTCTAGGAATTACAAATTTATTTATCGGACCTTTTATTTCATTTCTTTTTTATATTTGAAACCAATCAAAATTAAACATATTGTCCCTTAAACATATTTATTTTTCTCGTCATGTCTTACTTAAATTTATTACTCGTCTCAACATACTTAATTACCTTGTATTTACATATTAAAGATAATCACATATTTACATATCATGATAAATATCGTTCACTTGTCTCTTCTTCATAAACATAAATCAGTTAATTCATCATATTAATATTTCACATACCATCAACTCATATTTCCTTATATCACATAATTAAGTTACACGAACTTATCTAGTTAAATTTGCGAAATACCAAAATTTAAGGGCATTTTGGTAATTTTCTATTTTCATAAATTTTAACCCGATCTAATCTAAATTAATAATTTCATACTTTCAATAATAAAATAATCCATTTCATGCAATTTGGTCATTTCCAACATTTTTACAAACTAATCATAAAATTTTACTTTTATTCAATTTAGTCCTTGAGCCTAAAACATTACAAATTAGCCATGCTAGCTGAATATTTATACATATTTTCCTCCTCCTCCTCTCCATTCCACATCCTTAATGTATATAACATGCTATAAGTAACATTATAAATAATTTCACTATTTACTCATATGTATATTCAAAACTGTCCATTTGAGTCATAATTACTAAATTATTTATATCTTGAGTTATAGAACTCGAAATGAAAAACCGTTAATTTTTCCTGAAACTAGACTCACATATATTTATACCATAAAATTTCCAGAATTTTTAGCCTAGCCAATTAGTACAGTTTATTCATCAAATTCACCCTATTCTGTTGTCTGGCGGTGCTGACCCTTCTTCACTAAAAATTAGTTATCTCTTCATACAAGATTTAGATGATGTTCTTGTTTATTTCTATTGAAAATATACTCATTCATAATTCTAAACATATAAATTTAAGCCCCTAATTATTTTTATTCAATTTTGATGACTTTCTAAAGATAGAACAGGGATCTCGAAATCACTCTGAACCAGTCTTACAAAATATAAATATCTCAGAACACAGAATTCTTTTGCTTTCCATGTTTCTTTCATATGAAAATAGACTCAATAAGATTTAATTCTATATCTCACTCAACTTCTAATTCAATTTCTACAATTTTTGGTGATTTTTCAAAGTTAGACTACTACTGCTGTCCAAAACTGTTTTAATGCAAAATGTTAATTATCAAGTTTATAACACCTTTATTTCCTTTCTCTACAACATTTCCCATTACTTTCTCTTATTTTCCTTCTCTAACATATCAAGAACATAAAACTTTATATAAGAAAACTCTACATTAACATCATTTCCATGCTTTTACCACAATATCAAACTTAAAATATATTGAAAACATGACGTTCTTACCTTGTTTTATAGATTTCAATCTTTAATTTGATTTTCTCTCTCCTCCAGCTTCTATTTCTTGAATCAAACTTGATATTCTTGCTCCCCATAGTCTCCTTGTCATCTTTCTCTCTTGATGGCTATGTAAATTCTTTTGAATTCTAAGTGAAAATGGTGGATTTTTGGTGGAAGGACTAATTTGTAAAGAAAGCAAAACTTCTTTTCTTTCTCTTCTTCTCACGTTGGTTAGCATGGGAAAGAGATGATGATCATTCATCATCTTTCCTTCCTTATATACTACATAAATAATAATAAAATAATAATAAATAATAAAATATCTTATAAAATATTAATAAAATAATATTTATCTAATTAAATATTTATAAAATATCATCACTATTATCATTACTTTCTAGATTTCACTTTCTAGATTTCTCTTTCTTCTAATTGACCATTTTGCCCTTTGTGATCTTTTAAATTCCACCCTTGAATCATCACATAATTTGATAAAATTTTGAATTAGTCCCTCATAATTCTTTACCTATTCAATTTGGTCCTAATTCATCCATTTCCTTAGTTTCTAGATTATTCCACCCCTAAAATATTTACACTATTGGTCCTTAAACTTTTCATATTTACACTTTAACCCTCAAATTTTGAGTATTTACTCTTAGGTAATAAAACTTTTCTCACTTTTACAATTTAATCCTATCTTGAATTAATAATGTAATATATCATAATATATTTCCCAATGTTGACATAATCCAGATTTCCCTTCTCGTCACTTTATTTTCTTATTTTACTATATTAAGGATAATATTTCACTGTAAAAATTTTCGGGGTGTTACGAAACTCATAAAAACTTCAAAAAAATTTAAAAGGAGGTCTTGATCTTAATAGGAATCTACTCCAGAGTTGGCTCCAATGGTGTTCTTCGAGTTGTTTCTTCTATCTTCTCTGATAACCCCTATATCTCTTCTTCTATTTGGTATTTATAGACTTCAGAATGCCCAAAAACCCTAAAAATTATGTTTTTCTGCACGCTTGGGAAGTAGTGTGCCAAATAGACACAAGCTGGCCCATAAGCATGTGTTCAGCCCATGTGGTTCATATGGGCATGTGTCCAGCCCATGCGGCTCCTGAAATTTGCTCTATTTGTCTGATTTTAGCTTATTTTTCACTCCTAAATGCTCACCAAAGTATAAGAACATGAATTCAAAGGATTAAGAGCATTAAATTCACCAATTTGCATAAACAATCACCCAAAAATGCATTAAGAATGGGATTAAAATATGTTAGTTTTATCATTTATCATGAAGCTTGTTAAAGATTTTTCTTCAAAGGGTTTCATAGAGCATCACCTTTTCATCACCTTCCATCCAATCTTTTCCATCTCTCCGTTATCTTTATTAGTCTTGATCATGTTCATTAGAATAATTTTCTAATGCGCTATTTTCTTATTCAATTTTCGATTTCAAGATCTAAGAATTCCCAAAAGAATGTGTCTCTCATTCAAGATTTGACTCTATCACACTCTCTTGGAACTTTATTTATTGTTGAAATTCTTTCTTTTACTTAGTTTTACTTGTTGTCAAATTGTCTTATTCTCACTTGCTTGTTCTTACGTTTTAGGTTGCTTAATCACCAAGTTAGGGTTCAATCATTTTTTATTTGGTTTTCCTTTGCCCAAACAACTTGAATCTTGACTCTATTTGTTATGCCCTATCAATGATTGGCTACTTGAGCCTATTGGTTGTTGGTGTTAAAAGGCTCTTAAAAGAAAATGGTAGCCAAGCTTCACATTGTAAACCCTAATTGTGGAGTGATGTCAAATTAATTTATTATCTTGTTTATGTTCTCCTATTGGTGTCATGGAGATGACCTTAATGTCATTGTCATTGAAGAGAGATCTAAGGAGATCCATGTTCCATAGTCTTCCATTGCTAGAGAAAGTCTTTCACCAATTTCAATTTTTCTACATCATCTTGATTTGATGAAACCATGAAATTTGGAATGGAGGGAGTCCGTTTCTCACCTGTTATCGACAAATAAAAAAATTATTAAGCCCTTATAAAAAAATTTCACCCAATTATTGGTAATAAAAAAATCAATTAAGTCTCTCTTTGTGATCGTAAACCGTTGTTGACCAATTTGATCATGCCATATATTGAACAAATAAAAAAAAGGTCTAAAATGAACTTGGACAAAAGAATGTTCAAATTCATTTAAATCTAGACATATCCTTGTCCAAGTTCATTCTAAACATGGATTTAAAAATTAAATTATTTTAAAATATAAACAATTAAATTTGTAAACAATTATATTAATTATAAATAATTATCAATTTTTAAAAAAACTATAAAAATATAAAAAATTAGAAATATTTAAACATAGTTAAAAGGATTCAAATAAATCAAAATACCATTCAACTTGAAACAACAATAAAGAACTTCCACTCCAGTGTGTATATACTACTACATATAAGTTCATCCATCCTTCCAGGATCGGAACCTGAGATGTCCGGCACCAGCTAAACCAAATTCCCGAGCAACATCATGGGTGTCGTTATCGAGATTGGCAAGGGTGACTCTATTGAGAATGGGACTGTGGACCAAACCTGGTTATACTTCATCGATTCCAACCACTACAACAAAAAAGGCCTATAGCGACACTTATGGGGCGACACTTTCGTAAGTGTTGGGATAGACTGGTCAACATACGCTTTAGCCAACTCTTTTATAAGGGTCGGGATATGCATGCCTAAGGCAACGCTTAAATAAGAGTTGGCTTTGTCTAGTCCTAAGACAACAGTTTTGGGGCGACACTTTCCTAAGTGTTGGGATAGACTTGCCAACATACGCTTTAGCCAACTATTTGTACAAGGGTTGTGATATGTATTCCTAAGGCAACGCTTGAGTAAGAGTTGGCTTTTGTGTAGTCCTAAGATGACAGTTTTGGGGCGACACTTTCCTAAGTGTTGGGATAGACTACACTTTTGCCAACTCTTTGTATAAGAGTTGGGATATGTATGCCTAAGGCAACACTTGAATAAAAGTTGGTTTTTGTGTAGTCCTAAGATGACACTTTTGTGGCGACACTTTCCTAAGTGTTGGGATAGACTATGCTTTGGCCAACTCTTTGTATAAGGGTTGGGATATGTATGCCTAAGGCAATGCTTGAATAAGAGTTGGCTTTTGTGTAGTCCTAAGACGACACTTTTGGGGCGACACTTTCCTAAGTGTTGCGATAGACTACGCTTTAGCCAACTCTTTGTATAAGGGTTGGGATATGTATGCCTAAGGCAACACTTGAATAAGAGTTGGCTTTTGTCTAGTCCTAAGACGACAATTTTGGGGCGACACTTTCCTAAGTGTTGGGATAGACTTGTCAACATACGCTCTGACTAACTCTTTGTATAAAGGTGTAACGTCCCAAATTTCCTTAATTCCGGCTTTTTTTAAATGTGTAGCACCAAAAAATTGGATTTAAAATATGAATATTATTAAATTTTTACATCATCGAGTGTGAATAAGGTTTTTAATAAAAATGCTGTAAAAAATCAATTTAATTTAGGGTTTAAGGTTTAGTGTTTAGAGTTTAGGGTTTAGGGATTATAGTTTATTGATTAAGGTTTTAAGGTTTTGTGTTTATGGGTTTATGGGTTTAGGGTTTAGGGTTTTAGGGTTTTTTAAATATAAATGTTTCAAATTTTATGTTATATATATTTAAAAATTTTAATCATAAATAAGATAAATATAAATTAATTAGTACATTGAAAATGTTATTTAAATTTCCTAAAATATTGAAAGAATATATAATATATCTAATTAGTTTAGGGTTTAAGATTTGGAGTTAAGGGCTTGGGGTTTGTAGTTTATGGGATATGGTTTTGAGTTTAAGATTCCAATATTTAAGGGTTATGGTTTATGGCTTAGAGTGAGTGTTTTAGAATTTGGGGTTTAGAATTATAAGGTTTACGGTTTAGGTAAATCAAATGAAGGCGTGAGTGAATGAGAGGCCAATGCTATTAAATAACTGTTTGGTCGTAAATCAATTAACGATGTAAATCAAACCGAGCTATTTTAATCAAGCCTTTTCACCCTTATTTTTAGGGTTCTTAGAATGTCATATGTTTGTGCTCGTGTTAGAAATAGAACTAATCTAATTAGAATTAATCATCCGGTTTGACCAAGTTTTTAGTTTCTTATTCATTGTTAGGTGGATAATGATACCATTCTAGAAATCAATTTACTATTTTAGCGTTGGTCAATGATGTTTGAACCGACAATATTGGTTGGTCGGATTGGGAGCTAGCAGGGTTACTAGTCGAAGAATGGCTTTGATTCGGTTAGACCGATTCTTGGCATGGACCGATTAAATTGACAGTTGAATTGGGGTTTTTATTTTTTAAATTTTAACGATTTTTTAATCGAACCAGACGAATTGGTGGATTGGTGGCTGAATTGGTTCCGTTTAAAAAATATTAGTGTTGGTTTGTTTAGTTATTCGATTTAGAAATTTAAAAAAAAAAACCTAAAAATCAACCACACAATCACGTCCAAATTAAAATACATATCACTAAATATTCTTAATAAAAATTGATGTCGGCGACAGGGTGCTCAGATTTAAGCCTCTCATTTTGTATAAATATTGAGATTTATATTTAGCTTAGATCTTTCAATAAGTCGGTTTTGTCTAATGTTATTCTGGTCTAGATAAGTCATGATTGAGTCATGTTTTTAATGTTTATTTTTATACTTATACTCGCTCAATAAAAAAGAATTACCTTATCAAATAAGGTAAAAGTCTAACAAATTTCTATTTTAGTATTTGTATTATTAAATGGATCTATTTATTCATTGTGTTATTATATAAATTTAAATTGAAATAGGGTTAATATTTATTGTTTAAAATAATATTATTTATTATTTTTTATAGTTTTGTAAATGAATTTTTGTTTTTTAAATTGAATGGGAATTGACATTTTATTTTTATATTACAAATGTTAATTCTAATACAATTTAAATTTATATAATTAGTTTAAATAGTACAGTGTGGTTTTGTAATTAAGTTTTTATCCCAAAATTTCAAATAGAATGTCTTCTTTTCTTTCCTTATTTTTCCCAAAATTTATTCCCCCAACCCGTAAATCCCACCACGAAATCTATTCTTTATTTTTCCCCCAATTTCTTTTATAAACCGAAAGCCGCCAATATCTCTCCTTGGCTCTACCTTTTATCAAAACAGAGAGCCACTTTTCACCTTTCTTCCCTTAACTCAAAACTCCAAACCCCCTTCAAGCTGCTCACTTTCATGAGATATCTCTTCATTTTCCTTCTCTATCCCTAGATCTCGATTTCACCTTTTCTTTTCGATTTCTATTTCGTTTTATTTGATGGCATTGAATGTTGATTCGTTTCAAGCTTCGATTCTGTTTGGTTCTTGAGAAAAAACTTGAGATTTGAAGCGCCTTTTTCCCTTTTGGCGAGAGAAAAAATGGACCGGTACCGAGAAGGTGGAGAAGCCAAGGTCGAGGCGCCGATAAATGAGAATGAGTGAGGATTACAGCTCAAGGAGAATGAGGAATTACATTTCTTACGCCATGACTCGCTTGAGTTTTTCCTTGTTTCGCAATATACCTTCCTCTGTTATTCTTTTCATGTGGGATATTTACATTGTATTAGGCGTTAATTTAAGTGTGTTAAAATAGTGAATCGTATTTTTTGAATCCTTATGTGAACTGTAGCTACTTGATGAATTACAAAAAAAAAATACAGATCTGAAGTTTTGAGCTAAGTTTTCTAAGATTTACGTAGGAGGACAACTTTAGCTTGTTTTAGATCATAGTTCTAAATTTGAATCGTCTTGTTTCTTGAATATTTAGGTGAAGCTATTAGCTATTTGTTGAATTAAACTTTGGCTTGTTTATTAGAGTTGTTATTGCGTAGTTTTTTGCTTTAGTCTTAGTTTTATTTGACCTTGACTCTTAAAAGCCTTAAAAGCAGTGATAAGTGTTAATGGTCAATGCTTTATTGCGTGGTTTTTTGCTTTAGTCTTAGTTTTATTTGACATTTGGCTCTTAAAAGCCTTAAAAGCAGTGATAAGTGTTAATGGTCAATGCTTCTTGGTTCTAATATAAACTTAAGGGTCTCGAGAAATTCATTAGTTAAAGCGATTCGAGCTCATCTGCGGAATCGAGATCTTGGAAAATGGGCTAGAAAAGACGACCCCGAATGTAGATGGCGACTTCTTTGTAGGTAAATATCATATTTTGATAATTTCCGAAAATTTCATATTTATGGGGAGCTTTTTTCTTTATAATATCTTTGTAATCGGTGGGAAATTATTCTTGAATTAGTTCATTGATTGAAGGGTTGTTAACATTTTTTTTTATGTAGGATGGTATATTCTTAGTTCTTACGGTGGAAAATGAATAGGATATAGGTGTTAAATATATGTTTTAACTCTTAATAGATCTTGGAAGCTATGTTACTCATTTGTTTGAGTGTTGAATACTGGCGGTAAGCTAGGAATTTTGTTTAGGGCGAAATAAATTTGTAAAATTTGAGAGGGGAAAGCTAGATATATAGTGTTAAAAATACTTAAATTAAATTATTTACTTTCTAGAGGGGCCAAACTTTGAATTTTTCCATATAACTAAAGGCTTAAAATGCTTAATTTAATGTTTTACTTATTGGAGAGCCTTATATAGCAATTTCACCTTTTGACCAAGGGCTAAGTCCCTGCCTCCCATGCTACACCTCCGGATACGAGTATTGTTAATTTTTTTCCTATGTTTTTCCATGTATTTGGAGAATCTTTGGAGGTGATATCTCTGTTCTTGCGTTGGACACGGTACTTTAACAAAAATAATGAGTCAAAGCGGCATAGGCGATAAGGATACCTATAGGAAAAAGTATTATTTTTAGTGCCATCTCTGCTAATTTTGGTATATTGGTTTTAATCATTTTGCAGATCATACATGCATAGATTGTGATACTTGTCGTTGGATGGCTCGGTAATCGCTTATCAATCAAGCTTTTTCTTTTTGGAGTCAACTTTTGGATTAGATGAATGTCGGTTCTTGCTAGTTGAATATAAGTTTCGGTGATCCGGTTTACAAGGTATAGAACAAGATTGTTCATCAACAATTTTAGTTTCGAATGCATTGAGACTTGAAGAAATGAAAACTATGTTTAACTCTTGAATTGCCGTTTTTTCGTGGTGCGAGATGTTGGCATATGGCAATATGAATTGAAAATAAAATTGTTTGATTAGCAATGGTATATATATATAAATTTGAGAGTCATGGAAGGCATCACGCTTGCCATTAAACGATTTCTTCCTTTCTTTTGCCTTATCTCTTTCCTATAATAACAAGATCCGCAGACCCCGGTGAGAGTTATTAACTATCTTTGCATAACAATATTCTTACTTTAATGTTTCTTTATTTCTTGTTTGTTTTTCAGCAAGTCTTCACAAGAGTTGGTGAAATGTCTGCAGCTTATAAATGACCAACTTCTAGCGAAGATCGATTAAAGGCTCTCCAGTGCCGTTTTATTGGTTCCTTTCTTGTATATCTATAACATGATATATCATAATTTCACACATCCGTACGCTTGCACACCTTTATCGTTTCTCATTTTTGTTTGTATCAATTATCATCTGACTTTGTTTGTTACCGAGATACGTTAGTTTGATATCTATTCGGAAAAAGCGCAATGTTATCAACGTTAATTACTAGTTTTATGGTATCATTATTTTTGCATGACATGTTTGAAAATGCATTAGATTATAGTTTTTAATTATGATAACTATAATATAAACTAGTGTAATCAACGTTATACCGTCAATGATTTCACTAGTTATATTATGTATGTTTTGACTCTTCATTTTATTAAAGTATTCGCGTTAATATAAATACAAGAATATGAACTTCAAATATCGTAATCAATGTTTTCACTCACACTCGGTTTAAATAACATGATCAAAATGTTTTGTGTTTTTGATGCTTATTCATATTATCATATGGTTTATGGATTAAAATCTTGTGCTTAGTCTCTGTTTTCTTGTTGTATTGTTCATTGTTTTATTAATTAATCATACGGATCTTGCCATTTTTTTTCTAATTCTCTTGCTTTTTTGGCTGGCTTTCTCCCACTATCGTCATCCGCTATTGGTGAAGAGTGAAGACTACAAGGCTTAATTTAGATTGTAATTGGAGAATTTTTTTTCTATTATTGCATCTAGATAGCTGTTTGGAGTTGGTTGATGAAGGCAAGACAGTTGAAAGATGGCAATGACGTGTAGGTTGGGGATGGACCAGAGGGCATGTGATAGCCATGCGGGTGTACAAGTAGCAGCCGGGTGCGACTCTCCTGTGCCTAAGTTACTTATGGTGCCTAAGTTCTCCCCCAATCGTGTTCTCAGGGAAATAGGTAAGAATACCTGCTGGAAATTTCTCTTGTTTATTTTGGTTTTGCAGTACAGACTGTTAAGTTATATATATATCTGGTAGAATTTAGAATTTGGGAGTCACCCACTTATTTTGACTGCTTTTTTTCTTTGCTCTTTACAAGACTTGTAGGAAAGACTTGAGATATTTCTAAGATTCGGACCAGTTTTTTCCTTGTTTTTCTTTAACCTAATTATAGGTCCATGTTGGCTATTATTAACTTTGTTTTCAAGCAAATTGGACTCCTTTGTCAAATAACGAGTAAAGGAAGAAGTTTCAGAAGAAAATGTCCAAGTTAGGGTGTTTTTGAGTGATACTTTATAGGTTTAGGGTAGGCTTGTCTTACAGTTTTTAAGTTAGATTAATATTTAATAAATTCATAATATATAATTAAGATTAATTATTTTTAAGTCCGCCCTAAAATCAAATTTATCTAATTTTAATTATTTTATTTTTATTAATTTAAACATTTCAAATAAAATATTTATTTAAACTGAATACTTTCGTTAAAATTTTCTATTCATTCCAAAACATAAAGGAGTGGCTTTAGAAATTGAAAAGTGTTTGGGATAATCACATAGAGGTCTCCAAACATGGTCCAAAAACTTTAGTTAAAGTTAAAAATAATATTATGTGTATTAGCTAATGTATCATGACAAACAATGCATATAGAAAACAAAAAATTTTAACGGAAGTGATTAATTTAAACAATTATTTTATTTGAAGTGACTAAATAGAAAAAAAATTAAAGTAATTAAAATAGAACAAACTTTATTTTAGAGTGACATTAAGTATAGTTTTTAAAAGCTGCTTGTGGAATAAAAATAGTACCCTTTTCACAAAGTTCTAATCAAATGCACTGCTTATGTTACCCTTTTTCACATGTTTGGGCAATAACCTTTTATCTATTGTGTTTTACTCTACAATGTCTTATGCGACATTGTAACTATCATACGTATAACTTTAGAACTTTGTTTCTTTGTCCTCAGGAAGTGGCTTGATTTATCTCTTCAAGATTTGGAAGAGAAACAACACAACAAGGGAGATGCGGTTGGTGTTCTTCTTCTTTTTTATGTGCCTTAATTGTTCTCTTTTATGCTATATAAGACATTTCTATATTACGTTAAACAACAGTAGTGCAGCATGTTTCTGTTCTTCTTTTTACAAATAAATACTATTGTTCCTTGTTAAACAATTGAATAGTTTAGACAATTATTAGAAAGAATGCCTATTTGTGACACATGGAAGAGCTATGATTGAGATTGTTTGTTAGTATGGTTCAACTGCTACTAAAGTCGCACATAATTGTTAAGCTCGGTTCCAAGCTTTTAGAACATTTGTTTTGTTTGATCATGAATCATGGTTATATTTTTTTAGCCTTAATGGCTATATATATTTTTATTTTAACATCTTTGTTGTTTACCAAGTTACTTGGTTTATCTTTTGCATCTTTGAGTTATACTTGAGTACTAATGTATGAGATTATATTAAGTTTTTCTTTTAATACTATTAGCATTTACCATACGCTTTTTACAATCCATATGATTTTATCTTTTGCACCTCGGTGTGGATGATAGATTGTAACTAGATTTATCGACCAAAGTGACGATGAATCGATCATTTGGTTTTTCATCCTTTAGATATTGAAGGTGCAACAGAGGATTCAATCTTTTCAAGCTAGAAAAGCCAAGGCATAGCATTTCTTCAAGTGGCATGTTATTTAATGTTGCATTGAGTTGTTTACTTTTGTACATTGAGTTGAATGTTAGTGGTATACATTTCAGCTAAATGTTAGTGTATTTGATTGTTGGATCGATTTTTGTAGTGAATATTCAATCTTTATTTTAATTTTAATTTTATATTTTATATTTTTTAGTTGTATTTAAAGTAAAATTCTTATCATTATTCACTTTGTAAATATTTATAAAAATATATTAATATTGAAATAATAAAAATAGAAAAAATTACATTATTCTTTTAAATGGGTCTATCCCAACCTTTTTAAAATTGCCTTAGGCAAGGTTTATCCCAACCATTTTAAGGTTGTTTTAGACAGTCTATCCCAACCTTTTTAGAGGTTGCCTTAAACTTTTCATATTTACACTTTAACCCTTAAATTCTGACATATTTACTCTAGGTAATAAAACTTTTTCACTCTTTTACAATTTATTCCTATCTTGAATTAATAATGAAATTTATCATAATATTTTTTTTAAATCTTGACATAATCCGTATTTCCCTTCTCATCACCTTTATTTTCTTATTTTACTATATTAAGGATAATATTTCATTTGTGAAAATTTTCGGTAAGTTCTGTAAACTCATAAAAACTTGAAAAAATTTAAAGGAGGTCTTCGATCTTATTAGGAATCTACCTGGTAGTTGGCTCTAATGGTGTTCTTCGAGATGTTTCTTCTATCTTCTCTGAGCAACTCCTTTATATCTTCTTCTATTTTTATTTGATATAGACTTCAATGCCCAAAAACCCTAAAATTATTGTTTTTCTCGCTTGGGACGTAGTGTGCCATTTCAGACAAGTCGGCCCATAAGCATTGTGTTCGCATTTCTATAGGGTTTATTTGGGCCTGTGTCCGTTCCATGCGGCTTCTGGAATTTGCCTCTATTTGTCCGATTTAGCTTACTTTTTCAATTTTAAATGCTCACTAAAGTATAAGAACATGAATTCAAAGGATTAAGAGCATTAAATTCACCAATTTGCATAAACAATCACCCAAAATGCATTTAAGAATGGGATTAAAATATGTTAGTTTTATCATTTATCATGAAGCTTGTTAAAGATTTTTTCTTCAAAGGGTTTCATAGAGCATCACCTTTCATCACCTTATATCCAATCTTTTCCATCTCTCCGTTATCTTTATTAGTCTTGATCATGTTCATTAGAATAATTTTCTAATGCGCTATTTTCTTATTCACTTTTCGATTTAGATACGTGTCTATCTCAATCTTTTCTTTTAAGGTTGCTTTAAATGGGTCTATCGATTTGATGAAACTCAAGAAATTTGGAATGCAGGAGTCCTGCTTTCACACAGCATTCACAAATAAAAAAAATTATTAAGTTCTTATAAAAAAACCCCACCCAATTATTGGTAATAAAAAATCAATTAAGTCTCTTTCAGATTCTAAACCGTTGTTGACCAATTTGATCATGCCATATATTGAACAAATAAAAAAAGAGGTCTAAAATGAACTTGGACAAAAGAATGTTCCAATCCATTTTTATCTAAACATATCCTTGTCCAAGTTCATTCTAAACATAGATTTAAAAATTAAATTACATTTAAATATAAACAATTAAATTTGTAAACAATCATATTAATTATAAATAATTATCAATTTTTTTAAAAAAACTATAAAAATATAAAAAAAATTAGAAATATTTAAACATAGTTAAAAGGATTCAAATAAATCAAAATACCATTCAACTTGAAACAACAATAAAGAACTTCCACTCCAAAGGTGTATATACTACTACATATAAGTTCCAACCTTTTTAAAATTGCCTTAGGCCTCCCAACCATTTTAAGGTTGCCTTGAGTCAGGTCTCAACCTTTTTTACTTTCCTAAGGTTGCCTTAAAGCAGGTCTATCCCAACCTTTTAAGGTTGCCTTAAACATGATCTATCCCAACCTTTTAAGGTTAGCCTTGAACAGTCTATTGCCTTTTTTAAGGTTGCCTAGATAGTCTATCCCAACTATTTAAGGTTGCCTTAGATATAGTCTATCTCAACCTTTATTTAAGGTTGTCTTAGACAAGGTCTATCTCAACCTTTTAAGGTTCTTATCTCAATTCTATTCAACCTTTTTTAGGGTTGGGATACTAAAATTATACCAACCTTTTTAAGGTTGTCTTAGTCTATCACAACCTTTTCAAGGTTGCTAGATAGGTTTTTCTCAACCTTTTTAAGGTTGGGTTATTACTAAAGTTTTCTCAACTTTAGTTCTTTGTCTAGTCTTAAGTTGACTTATAGCGACACTTTCCTAAGTGTTGGGATAGACTTGACAGGTCTATCCCAACCTTTTAAAGGTGTAACGTAAATCATCGAGTGTGAATAAGCATTTTTAATAAAATGCTGAAAAATCAATTTAATTTAGGGTTTAAGGTTTAGTCTTTAGAGTTTAGGTTTAGGGATTATAGTTTATGGATTAAGGTTTTAAGGTTTTGTGTTTATGGGTTTATGGGTTTAGGTTTAGGGTTTTAGGTTTTTTAAATATAAATGTTTTCAAATTTTATGTTATATATATTTAAAAATTTTAATCATAAATAAGATAAATATAAATTAATTAGTACATTGAAATTGTTATTTAAAGTTCCTAAAATATTGAAAGAATATATAATATATCTAATTAGTTTAGGTTTAAGATTTGGAGTTAAGGGCTTAGGGTTTGTAGTTTATGGGATATGGTTTTGAGTCTAAGATTCCCAACCTATTTAAGGTATGCCTTAGAGTGAGTGTGTGAGTGAATGAGAGGCCAATGCTATTAAATAACTGCTTGGTTCAGAATCAATTAACCGATGTAAATCGAACCTAGCTATTTTAATCAAGCCTATCTCAACCTTTTTATAGGTTGTCTTAGACAGGTCTATGTTTGTGCTCGTGTTAGAAATAGAACTAATCTAATTAGAATTAATCAGTCCGGTTTGACCAAGTTTTTTAGTTTCTTATTCATTGTTAGCCGGATAATGATACCATTCTAGAAATCAATTTACTATTTTAGCGTTGGTCAATGATGTTTGAACCCACAATATTATTAGTTGGTCTGATTGGGAGCCAGCCCGGTTACTAGTCCGAAGAATGGCTTTGATCTCTGCAGACTCATTCATCGCATGGACCCATTAAATTGACAGCTTGAATTGGGGTTTTTATTTTTAAATTTTAACGATTTTTAATCAAACCGGATGAATTGGTGGATTGGTATTGAATTGGTTCCGTTTAAAAAATATTAGTGTTGGTTTGTTTAGTTATTCGATTTAGAAATTTAAAAAAAAACCTAAAATCAACCACACAATCACGTCCAAATTAAAATACATATCACTAAATATTCTTAATAAAAATTGATGTTTGCTACGATGGGGTGCTCGATTTAAGCTTCTCATTTTGTATAAATATTGAGATTTATATTTAGCTTAGATCTTTCAATAAGTCGGTTTTGTCTAATGTTATTCGGTCTAGATAAGTCATGATTGAGTCATGTTTTTTAATGTTTATTTTATACTTATACTAGCTCAAAAAAAGAATTACCTTATCAAATAAGGTAAAAGTCTAACAAATTTCTATTTTAGTATTTGTATTATTAAATGGATCTATTTATTCATTGTGTTATTATATAAATTTAAATTGAAATAGGTTAATATTTATTGTTTAAAATAATATTATTTATTATTTTTTATAGTTTTGTAAATGAATTTTTGTTTTTTAAATTGAATGGGAATTGACATTTTATTTTTTATATTACAAATGTTAATTCTAATACAATTTAAATTTATATAATTGGTTTAAATAATACAAGTGTGGTTTTGTAATTAAGTTTTTTATCCCAAAATTTCAAATAGAATGACTTCTGTTTCTTTCCCTTATTTTTCCCAAAATTTATTCCCCCAACCCCGTAAATCCCACCCACGAAATCTATTCTTTATTTTTTCCCCCAATTTCTTTTATAAACCGTAAAGCTCGCCAATATCTCTCCTCTTCTCTACCCTTTATCAAAACAGAGAGCCACTTTTCATTCCTTTCTTCCTTAACTCAAAACTCCAAACCCCCTTCGAATCGCTCACTTTCTTGGATATCTCTTCATTTTCCTTCTATCCCTAGATCTCGATTTCACCTTTTCTTTTCGATTTCTATTTCGTTTTATTTGATGGCATTGAATCGTCGATTCGCTTCAAGCTCGATTCTGTTTGTTCTCGAGAAAAAAACTTGAGATTTGAAGCGCCTTTTTCCCTTTTGGCGGAGAAAAAATGGACCCGTACGAGAATGTGGAGAAGCCGAAATGAGGCTACGATAAATGAGAATGAGTGAGGATTATGCTCAAGGGAGAATGAGGAATTACATTTCTTACGCCATGACTCGCTTGTGTTTTCCTTGTTTAAGCAATATACCTTCCTCTCGTTATTCTTTCATGTGGATATTTACATTGTATTAGGCGTTAATTTAAGTGCGTTAAAATAGTGAATCATTTTTTTTGAATCCTTATGTGAACTGTAGCTACTTGATGAATTACAAAAAAAAAATACTGAATCTGAAGTTTTCGAGCTAAGTTTTCTAAGATTTACGTAGGAGGACAACTTTAGCTTGTTTTAGATCATAGTTCTAAAGTCAATCGCATCGCTTTGAATATTTAGGTGAACTATTAGCTATTTGTTGAATTAAACTTTGGCTTGTTTATTAGAGTTGTTAATTGTAGTTTTTTTGCTTTAGTCTTAGTTTTATTTGACCTTCTACTCTTAAAAGCCTTAAAACAGAAAGTGATAAGTGTTAATGGTCAATGCTTTATTGCGTGGTTTTTTTGCTTTAGTCTTAGTTTTATTTGACATTTGGCTCTTAAAAGCCTTAAACAGAAATGATAAGTGTTAATGGTCAATGCTCATCTTGGTTCTAATATAAACTTAAGGGTCTCGAAATTCATTAGTTAAAGCAGGCTCAGAGCTCATGCTAATCGAGATCTTGGAAAATGGGCTAGAAAAAGACACCCAGAATGTAGATGGCGACTTCTTTGTAGGTAAATATCATATTTTGATAATTTCCCGAAAATTTCATATTTATGGAAGCTTTTTTTCTTTATAATATCTGTATGTCGTTGAGGAAATTATTATCAATTAGTTCATTGATTGAAGGGTTGTTAACATTTTTTTTTATGTAGGATGGCATATTCTTAGTTCTTACGGTGGAAAATGAATAGGATATAGGTGTTAAATATATGTTTTTAACTCAATAGATACTGGAAGCTATGTTACTTACTGCTTGAGTGTTGAATACTGAGGGTGAAGCTTAGGAATTTTGTTTAGGGTCGAAATAAATTTGTAAAAATTTGAGGGGAAAGCTAGATATATAGTGTTAAAATACTTAAATTAAATTATTTACTTTAGAGGGCCAAACTTTGAATTTTTCCATATAACTAAAGGCTTAAAATGCTTAATTTAATGTTTTACTTATTGGAGAGCCTTATATAGCAATTTCACCTTTTGACCAAGAAGTAAGTCCCCGCCTCCCCTGGCTACACCTCCGGATACTAGTATTGTTAATTTTTTTTCCTATGTTTTTCCATGTATTTGGAGAATCTTTGGAGGTGATATCTCTGCTTATGCGTTGGACACGGTATTTTAACAAAAATAATGAGTCCAAGCAAAGATAGATGATAAGGATACCTATAGGAAAAAGTATTATTTTTAGTGCCATCTCCGCTAATTTTGGTATATTGGTTTTAATCATTTTGCAGATCATACATGCATAGATTGTGATACTTGTCGTTGGATGGCTCCTAGAATCGCTATCAATCAAGCTTTTTTCTTTTTGAGTCAACTTTTGGATTAGATGAATGTCAGCCATCGCTAGTTGAATATAAGTTTCATGATCGGTTTACAAGGTATAGAACAAGATTGTTCATCAACAATTTTAGTTTCAATGCATTGAGACTTGAAGAAATGAAAACTATGTTTAACTCTTCTAATTGCCGTTTTTTCATCGGTATGAGATGTTGGCATATGGCAATATGAATTGAAAATAAAATTGTTTGATTAGCAATGGTATATATATATTTGGAGCGTCGGACGGCGTCACGCTATGCCATTAAACGATTTCTTCCTTTCTTTTGCCTTATCTCTCTAGCCAAGATCGATTAAAGGCTCTGTGTGCCGCTTTATTGGTTCCTTTCTTGTATATCTATAACATGATATATCATAATTTCACACATCCGCATCGCTTGCACACCTTTATGCGCTCATTTTGTTTGTATCAATTATCATCTAAATTGCTTGTTACCGAGAATCGTTAGTTTGATATCTATTCGTAAGAAACCGCAATGTTATCAACCTTAATTACTAGTTTTATGGTATCATTATTTTTGCATGACATGTTTGAAAATGCATTAGATTATAGTTTTTAATTATGATAACTATAATATAAACTAGTGTAATCAACGTTATACCGCCAATGATTTCACTAGTTATATTATGTATGTTTTGACTCTTCATTTTTATTAAAGTATTCGTTAATATAAATACAAGAATATGAACTTCAAATATCGATAATCAATGTTTTCACTCACACTCGCTTTAAATAACATGATCAAAATTTTTTGTGTGATGCTTATTCATATTATCATATGGTTTATGGATTAAAATCTTGTGCTTAGCTCTCCTGCTTTTTCTTGTTGTATTGTTCATTGTTTTATTAATTATCACGCCTCGGATGTCGCCATATTTTTTTTCTAATTCTCTTGCTTTTTGGTGGCTTTCCCACTATCGCCATCCGCTATTGGTGAAGAGTGAAGACTACAAGGCTTAATTTAGATTGTAATTGGAGAATTTTTTTTTATTATTGCATCTAGATAGTCATTTTGGAGTTGGTTGATGAAGGCAAGATAAAGGAAAGATGGCAAATGGCTAAATGGTTGGGATGGACCGGAGGGCATGTGATAGCCATGCTGGTGTACAAGTAGCACTGGGCAGTGCGACTCTCCAGTGCCTAAGTTACTTATGGTGCCTAAGTTCTCCCCAATCGTGTTCTCGAGGGAAATAAGTAAGAATACCTCACTGGAAATTTCTCTTGTTTATTTTGGTTTTCTTGACAGACTATTGTTATATATATATCGGTAGAATTTAGATATTTCAAAGGTTGGACTTGACTAGGTTTTTCTCAACCTTTTTAAAGGTCCATATTGACTAAACTTTTCACAACCCTTCAAATAGCGAGTAAAGGAAGAAGTTTCAAGAAAATGTCAAGTTAGGGTATTTTTGAATAATATTATGTGTATTAGCTAATGTATCATGACAAAGAATGCATATAGAGAAAACAAAAAATTTTAATCAAGTGATTAATTTAAACAATTATTTTATTTGAAGTGACTAAATAGAAAAAAAATTAAAGTAATTAAAATAGAACAAACTTTATTTTAGAGTGACATTAAGTATAGTTTTTAAAAGTCGCTTGTGGAATAAAAATAGTACCCTTTTTCACAAAGTTCTAATCAAATGCACGCTTATGTTACCCTTTTTCACATGTTTGGGCAATAACCTTTTTCTCATTGTGTTTTCTACAATGTCTTATGCGACATTGTAACTATCTATACGATGATAACTTTAGAACTTTGTTTCTTTGTCCTGCCTTAATTGTTCTCTTTTATGCTATATAAGACATTTCTATATTACGTTAAACAACAGTGAGGCAACATGTTTCGTTCTTCTTTTTACAAATAAATACTATTGTTCCTTGTTAAACAATTGAATAGTTTAGACAATTATTAGAAAGAATGCCTATTTGTGACACATGGAAGAGCTATGATTGAGATTGTTTGTTAGTATGGTTCAACTGCTACTAAAGTACACATAATTGTTAAGCCTGGGTTCCAAGCTTTTAGAACATTTGTTTTGTTTGATCATGAATCATGGTTATATTTTTTAGCCTTAATGGCTATATATATTTTTATTTTAACATCTTTGTTGTTTACCAAGTTACTTGGTTTATCTTTTGCATCTTTGAGTTATACTTGAGTACTAATGTATGAGATTATATTAAGTTTTTCTTTTAATACTATTAGCATTTACCATACGCTTTTTACAATCCATATGATTTTATCTTTTGCACCTCGGTGTGGATGAACACTAGCTAAAGAACACAAAATAGTTGGTATAAATATGATCAAGTTAGAAATGTATTGAAACCGGTCTAAGGTGGCAATCACTACTGGTCTGCACTGAATGGAGGAAGAGGAACAGTATTGGCCTTGATCATGGTGGATTGAAATGCAAAAGTAGAAGAAAACCATACAAGCATGATTGGCAAGCTTTTTCCTTTTCTTTTTTTTTTTTTTTACAATTTTTCTGTATTTTATAAATTTTAAGAATTATTTAATTTTTTTATAATTTAAAAAATCAAATTCAAAATGAATCCTAACAAATGAATGTTTAAATTAAAAGAATTTGAACAAATTTACTCAAACTTATTCTAGATTTAAATTTTATAATTTATTTGTTAATTTTTTAAAATTATATATTTTAAGTATATGTCATCGTGACATACTACATGATAACTTTTCATTGTTTGAATCATACAATGAAGCTAATGTTATTAAAAGAAAAGTTTAATTAATAAGTCAATTAAATAAAAAATTTCAATGAAAACTCAATTGATGTTTTTAGTGAAAAGCTTTTACCCTTAAATCAAAGGAATAAAAAAAAAAACTAAATACTACAATAGGAATGGATTTTTTTATTTTCTCCGTGCGCTTATTTGAAGCAGTATGCGTAGGTGAAATGGTAGCTAGTGTTTGGCCTTACCACTGACAATTGACTACTTCAATTGCGTGTTTGAATGGTGAGATGAAACCCATCCCGTTGTCTAATTTGCTTTCATGTCAGTCTCACATATACTTTTCTAATCACTCTCTTTTCCCTTTATTAATTTTGTTTTATAGTGATGAAATTAAATTATTTCTTAACATTAAGATGAGTATAAGAGACCATGATAAAATTATATGTGGGGTTCACAAGGTTAACCAAACTAAATTTGATATGAATGTGGATGTTAGTTCTGCCCACTTCCCCTTCTGGTTTTGTATAATTGATGGATTCCGATCCCCTCAACTTATCCTGCTGAATTTATATAATGAATTGATTTTACCTCGAATTGTCTCCCTTAATTTTGTATGATATGTAGTGAAGAGACTCCTACTCAGATCGAGTGCCGTCTTCACAAGATGGCAGCTAGTGTTTTTTCAGTATCTGGACTCCTTTTCAGCTTCATTTGGCTTTTACTTCTTAACTTTGCCTTATGGATATAACCAAAATAATGTAATTAATATTTATTTAAACATAATTATATCTAGACTTTTTCAAACATTTTATACATTTCAATACAAAAGAAATAATGTCATGTTCAAATATATACAAAATATTAAGATATTAATATATATATATATATATATATATATTTGTCTCATTGTCTGTTTCTCTCTGTTGCCTTTCGTTTTAATTTTATGGACTTTTTCAAACATTTTATACATTTCAATACAAAAGAAATAATGTCATGTTCAAATATATACAAAATATTAAGATATTATATATATATATATATATATATTTATATATATATTTGTCTCATTGTCTGTTTTTCTCTGTTGCCTTTCGTTTTAATTTTATGTATATGTACATATATTAATTTTTGCTTCTAATCAAAGCAAGCTCATTATTAACGAGTAGTTGAAAGAAGTGAAATTCGATTTTTTTAGGTACTTAAATTAGGTTTGAATTTTGAAATTAATATTATTAAACTGAATGTCATCCTTAACCTGAATAGGTGGATGGGAAAAAAGAAAAGCAACCTCATTGTAATTCAAAGGTCAAACTGTCAAAGCAATAGTTATATATTTATGGTCAAATTTTATTATTAGTCCATATATTATATGTAACTTGTAAATCTAATCTTTATACTTTAATTTGATTAATTTTTGTTTTATATCTTTCGAATTAGGCCATTTTAATCTTATACTTTTGGATTTTAAATTTTAGTCCCAATCCAAATAATAACAATTAAATTTGTATAGTTTTATTCTACTATTAATCTTATACTATGTGTAAAGTTGTACATTTAGTCCATGTTCGCTAATTGATCATTCTTTGTCCGTCTACTTTTTGAATTTTGAAATTTCAATCTCAAGGCAAGCATCTATTAAATTCATTAACTGACTTTTTTTTATGAGTAATATATGAAAATATCAAGCAGACATGTATTACATATGTTATAATATGTTAGCCGTATAAAATTTTGGAAATCACAAAATTAAACTTAATGAGCTTAGCAACTATTACTTATTTGGCCAAAATTAAAATTTCAAAATTTTAAAATACAAAAACTAAAAATAATGAAATTAAAATATATGAACTAAATCTATAATTTACCGATAGCAAAAATTAAGCTATATTTGCATGTGGACTGTTACTTAGCAATTGGCATCTTTAAATTCAAGCAAGTAATTCTAAAGGCCCCTTTGATGGGCGGTGCATTTATTTGCAATTAATATAAAATTAGCGGTGGCGATAAAATTATATATTATAGTAATTTTTTAGCGTGAGAAAAAAAAAACTAAATGTATCACATTGAAAACAAACGCCCATCTAAATAGGCCCTAATCCTTATTCCTTGTTGTTGAAATAAAAACAAGAAACAAAAATTACTACCCTTCCAAATAAATGAAAACAAATATCTAATAATATTTTAATTAATTAGTTAATTACCATTGATTTTCTACGTTTCTATCAAAAGGCTAGCATCAATTGCATTTGGCACTATAATTTTCTTTTAATTGAAGTCCTACTCGGACCATTGTTACCTCCATCAACTCTTATTTATAAAGTGTAGTCGCACTAGCCATTGACTAATATACAAAAACCTCATTCTTAACAAGAATCTAATCATCTACGTACAACATGAAGCTTGATGTCGAAGTAGTTTCCGAGGAGATACTAAAGCCATCCTCTCCAACCCCCGAGCGACGTCGTTGGTATAGACTATCATTCCTCGATCAGTTAACTCCCTTACTCTATAACCATTTGGTTTATTTCTATCCAAAAATATGCGATACCGGAGCCAACAAAATCACAATTTTGGATCGGCTGAAACACTCCATGTCCAATGCCCTCACCTATTTCTACCCACTGGCTGGTCGGGTGATGGAGGACCGGTTGTCTATTGATTGCAATGATGAGGGGATTCCCTTCGTGGAAGTTAGAGTGAAGTGCAAACTTTCAGATGCTATAAATAATGTAGTTCCGAAAGAACTCAACATATTGCTTCCTTTTGAAATCCATGGTCACAAAGAATTTCTCCTCGGAATCCAGTTCAACGTGTTCGACTGTGGGGGAATAGGGATTGGTGTTTGTGTTTCTCACAAAATCAGTGACGCCCTTTCGTTTTTCACATTTGTGAATATGTGGGCAGCCATTGCTCGTGGGGAGACAAAGTTAATGGCACCCAGTTTCGAATCAGCCGCGCTTTTCCCACCACGAGACCTTTCGGGATATACACCTATAATCAGTCAATTAAAAAAGGAACATGTTCTAACCAAGAGGTTCGTATTTGGTGCCACCAAAGTGGAGGAAATCAGAAGAAAATACGCCGAGAATTGTAACCAAACATGCCCAACTCGAGTTGAGGCTTTATCGACTTTCATATGGGAGCGTTTGGTTACTGCCAATAGTGTAAGATCAAGACCCAATACGGTTTGCACAATTTCTCACTTGGTAAATATACGTGCAAGAACTGAACCCCCATTGCCAATATCTTCATTCGGGAACCTTTATAGCTTTGTAATCATAATCCCATCCATGAACAGTAACATCGTCAACCAAATGAGAGACTCCATAAAAACAGTGAACAAGGAGTACGTGAAGAAACTCCAAGATGGATATAATCACTGCGACAAATATAAAGAGATAATAACACGTTATGGCGGCAAATGCGAGATCGTTCCCCTTGGTTTCACCAGTTTATGCAGGTTTCCTCTATACGAAGCTGATTTTGGATGGGGGAAACCCATTTGGGTAGCCTCCGCCGATCGAGAAATCAAGAACACAATTGTTTTCATGGATGCCGTGAATGGCGACGGAATAGAGGCTTGGGTTACCCTAGATGAGGAAGAAATGAAGAAATTTGATACTGATGAGGAATTGCTTGCATATGTTAATGCTCCAAAAGGCTTGTAAAAGGGTTAAGTTTTTGTGTCAAAGCTTTAAATTGCTTTTGGTGAAGAATGTGTTTGTGTCAAAAAGATTGTGATTGCTGAAGCATTGATTTCAATTCAGGTTTGCATTGCATGTATCTATGATTTTCAGCTGTACATTTTGTTTTTTAATATCTATATTGGGAGATGGATGATGATTGATTATTAACTAATGTGCTGGTGTTGGTGTAAACCTCCATAATGGACACCTACACATCAGATCACATCTCAAGTAGTGGTTAAACTTCTTGAAAGTTTACATTTGAATTTGTGATGCAGTTTGTGAGAATTATAAAGGGTCAATCCCCTTACTGTTTTCTTTTTAAAAAAACTTAAATTCTTTGTGAGTAAAATAACAAAGCATTTAATCATTCTTCAAAATTTTAAAAATCAGTCGTGTGGTTCGTGAGTAATATCCGTTATGATTTTGTTCTTAATCGTTATATTAAATCGATCCGATATATGCACTTACTTTAAACATATTGTGATAATTTAAATCGCAATATATTACATTGATTTTTGAGTCGATTTGATTGCTAATTCATGTATAATATTTTAAATAGATATATTTTTCCTGCTATGGTTTTTGCCATTAAATTTTGTTTTATCACTCCTTTATCTGGTTTCCCCCAATTGTTTTAATGAAAAGAAAAATGGAAGTCGCCATTTTTACTTCAGAGAAATGGCGTTGTAGCCAGCGAAGTTGGCTATTCTATTGGCGTAACCCCGTTAATAATAATAATAATTCTCCAAACTTTTTTTTTTGAAATCGACTTTATTTTTAAAACGAAAATAAAGCCATTACCAATCCTTTTTACTTAGGTGTGATTAGATCACTTCAAAATTTAATAATAAAAGGTTAAGTTTACTGAAACAATGATTTTTAGCCTACAAAATCTAAGAAAATAAGTTTGGGAGTCGGTTACGTGTGAGGAAGGATTAATACCCTCATAATGCCCAAAATTGGTACCTAGTTGATTATTTGATGTTTTGATGTCGAAAATTAAAAATTTAAACGGAATTTAAAATGCGGTCCATCTTTGCATCGTGTTACTTGGTGGTATTGAAAGAAATCCAATCTAAATTGAATTTTTAATGAGGATGTGTTCTTATTTTGAGTCTATCAAGACAAAAAATAATGTCCCGTAAGTTGGACCACAAAATCTCGAATTCTCGAAAATAAGGACGCTCTCTATTTAATTATAGCCCAAATCTTACAATCTTATTTATTTATTTATTTTTTTTAAAAAAGGGAGGGATATTCAATTGTTTTAGTTCAAGGAAAAATCGCACTCGTAAGTTAGGGATACAATTTATCGAATCTTCAAAATAAAGAATATCACATTGGTTTTAATTTCTTCTCGTTATGTAAAAACGAATGCATCACTTGATATGATATGCAATTGAACATAATGTGGGAATGAATAAATATATCTAAGCATAATGGTTAAAATAATAATATAAGAACAAAATATTAATAAACTAAAATAACTAAAAAAATAAATAAAACATAGATAAAATTTGAAATGACTATCGTAAAATAATATAAGAACAAAATAATAGTAGGTATCATTATCAAATGGTGATGAAACAGCTTTAATAATAAATTGACGATGATAATAATAATAGTGACGATAATGATTTAATTAATGTCATGTTCAATAATAAAAAACAAAATGACAGTTGTAATGAATTAAGGATAAAGTAAAATTTGTTTAATTTAGAGGTAAAATTGCACAATAAAAGGAAATATAAATAATATGAACTTTAAATATTAACATAGGTAAAGAAATAATAAATAAAAAATTCATAAAAAGGTGAAATTAAATAAATGAAGGATTGAATTGGAATTTAAATGAAATTAAAAGCATAAATTATAATAAAATTAATTAATTAATTAATAAGGCAGAATAAAGGACCAAAACAGAATGCGTGAAAAGGAGCAGGAATCAAATGGGAAATTATTCCCAAACCCATTAAGAGCACCGTTTTCTAGAGGGACCAAAATAAAAAAATCCAAAATTAAATGGTATAAATTTAAAAAAAGAAAAAAATAAAAATAGGACTGCATTGAAAAGAATTAAAAATCAGAAGGACTAGGGTAGGAATTGGACCCTTGTCGTGAAAACACACAGATCCTAAGGGGATCCAAGTCGCGTCGGCGGGTCTATCTTGAAATGACACCGTTTTGGTGTCTGAAAGTTAAGCCCAAAATGACGCCATTTTATAGTGCTATATAAACCAAAACCAATTTAAAAAAAATCATTTATACTTGTTTCTGAAAAAAAAAAAAAACTTTACTCTCTTATTTTTTCTCTCAATGCTTCCTTGGTCCGGCCATGAGGCCGTCACCGATCCGCCGTCGCCTCCGGTGGGCAGAGTTCAAAATGTACCCTTTTTAGTATCGTTTTAACCTTTTTTAAACCTTTTAAACCCCGATTTAAAGTAAAAATGGCGAAACCCCAAGAAATAATTAAGAAACCTTTCG
>CP106728.1:29417217-29442954 GCA_025506655.1 Gossypium rotundifolium
TTCGGTTTCAAAGATGAAAGAAGAGAGGAATAATAGGCTTAGAAGGAATCGGCTAGGATGCTAAAAGAGAAGAGGAAAAGAATGGATGCTCAAGAAGAATTTCAGAGGAGAGGAGAAAGAATATTTGGCAAAAGAAAAGAGAGGAGAATGAATAATGAATAGCCCTAGTCTCATCCTTTTATAGCCAAAATTAGGCCAAGAATCCTTTGCTTGGCCACTACTCTTCCTTATGTGTTAACTTTATCTCTTTAATTTTAAAACAAATAAAGTATAATTCTTATTATCTTCTAATTAGCTGAATTTAAAAAGAGTGAAACTCCTCTTTGCAAGCCTTGTGCCGTCCACCTCTTGGGCTTCTAGAAGATAAAATAAAACTTATTTTATTTTCTTCCCATGTGACTTGAACTCAGCCCAATTCCCTTGCATGTGGGCCATTTCGAGGCCTTAGGTGGCATCTTCAGCCACTTTTCCAAGTCCATTAATGGGTCAAATTTCACGTACTTTATATTTTAAGGTCACTTGGCCCTAAGCTCCCTTTGAACTTTAAAATTCGACATTTAGGGGTCATTTTAAGTTTTCAAAATTTTCATGTGCTCAGAATCTTGACATTTCCTAGGTTTCCAAAATGTTTAGTTTCCTCTTTTAGCGTAGTTTCCAAAATGTTTACTTTCCTCTTTTGGCTTAGTTTCCAAAATGTTTACTTTCCTCTTTAGCTTAGTTTCCAAAATGTTCACTTTCCTAATTTACTTAGGTTTCCAAAATGTTCACTTTCCTAATTTGCTTAGGTTTCCAAAATGGTCATTTTCCTATTTTCAACTTAACATTTCTAAATCATTTCCAAGTTTCCTTACATTTCCTTCATTTCCTTTCATTTCCTTACATTTCCTTTCATTTCCTTACATTTCCTTTCATTTCCTTTCATTTCCTTGCATTTCTCTACATTTCCTTACATTTCCATACATTTCCATACATTTCCATGCATTTCTTTACATTTCCAAGGTTCTAAAATGCGCACACACATCCATATCACAAGAAACATGCTATTTCATAAAATTAAGCAAAATGCACACAATGGGATTCAACCTCTCCCTCAAAGTACTTCACTTGATGCCATAACCCTTGCACCTTTGGTGGCGTCCCTTGCCACTTTTCCACATCACTTCTTATTTTTAACTTAAAACCAATAATTGTCCAAAGCTTTCTTCCATCCTAGGATTTTAAAACCCTTAATTCACTTCTAAACACCGCCAAAACCTACTACTCATAAATTATGCACAAACGATAACCCCTAATCTAGGATGTTACGCTTCTACCCTCCTTAAAATAATTTCGTCCTCAAATTACTTACTAACAATCGTACAATCCTTCTCACCAGACTTATGCTTACGTCACAAGACTCGATCTTAATAGAACCATCATACTTTCCAGCACAATCTCTAAGTTCACGCCCTTAGAACTTATTTCTAACGTCACGATTTAATCTGATTAAGAAGTTTTATGTATTAAAAAATTTTGTTTCACCGATTAACTGCCAAGAAGTTTTATGGAAAGAATTTTTAGAAGTGGTTCTTTCGCCTTCATACATGCACACAGCCTTTACATTCATACATCCATCAATCAATTATGAACTTTCGCTCATTCGGAGAAATGTTGTAGTTTTCATTGTTGTTATTTTTCCACTACCGGGGTATTTTCGTAGTTTGCCCTACGGTGGTATTTTCGTAATTTGTCAAAATAATGTTCCTTGGTGATTTTGTCAATAAGGGTATTTTGGTAATTTTTGAAATCTAAAATATTTCGAAATTTTGAAATTACTGGGTATTTCAAGAATAAACCAGGTAAGTTTATAAATCTTAATAAATCAAGGATATTTTGGAATTTACAAAACTTGAAGGTTGTTTAGAATTTGTTTTCCAAATCGGTGTTGTTGCGTAAATTTTTGAAGATCGGGGTCATTCGGTAATTTTGTAACTCAAGAGTATTTCGGTAATTTGCGGGTAGGGTAATTTCGTAATCTTTTCTAAAATCGGGTATTTTGTCATTTTGCAAATTAGGTTTTAAACATTTTATAACGTAATGAAATTTTGATAGAATCGTGGCTATTTTGAAAATTTCATAAACTAAGGGCATTTTGTAATTTTACCATTAGGGTATTTTTGTAATTTTATAAATCTGAAATATTTCAAGAAAATTTTATAAAATAATCTTCTTCAAATCAAGAAAATAATTTAGAAATTTTAAAACTAGGGTTTCCATAAAATACATTAGTCCCTTTCGGGTTTTAGTTGGGGTTTAGCCTGTATAAGTCCTCTTGGTTAGGGTGAACCGAGGCTACGCACTGTAGGATTCAAGTGGAGAGGAGGTGAGTCACGCAGATCGCTTAAATACCAAGCTCCCACCGAAACCAATCCTAGACATGCGTACCATGGTTGCCACACCCTAACTCTACGACTCAACCACGTGTTTGTTTAATTAGATATTTAAGTCTTATGTATTTGTTGGGGTATACTAGTCCTAGGGTTCAAATACTTATCAAAGCTAATCTACGTTGCCATAAAAGCCCATACATTTCACATATTCAAATCACTTGAAGTCAAGTACTTACCGGTGGATCATGGTCGAGACTTAGTGGGCCATGCCGTAAAAACTCGCTTAATTCACAAAATTCCTTTGGGCTTAACTTTGAAAACATTTTGGGCCTTAAACCCAAGGCCGAGAGTTTAAAACTGGCTCGATACCAAATCGAACACCCCACACCCTACCACGAGAATGGACCGGATCTGGTATGTTCCTCAAGTAACCTTGCTCAAATTCATTTGATTACTTTGAAAATTGTGTATTTTGGAAGATAGTTTGTTGTGGATTGGGCTCGAGTTGAAAACAAATTTATTTTATATCAAAACCCATTTGTTTGGTGACAAAATATTTAAACTTATTTTAAATTAAATGGGCTTATTCTTTGTAAAGCCCTAAATTCATAACATAGTAATTAAAGCGTAAATAAAATGTCACGATGGCCTTATTACATAAAATGAAACCCAAAATAAAATTGTACAAGATTTTAAAATAAAATAAAGATTCAAATAAAATTAAACTTCAAGTTGAACATGGCCACCACAAGTTCTCGCCGTCCCCATCCATTATTGGTCATCACCAAACATGTTCCCACAATGGGGTGAGTCGATAGACTCAATGTAACCAACACCAAAACATAATAGAAATAGGCACACCATACATATCATATTCATATAAAAATTCAAGATAATGATGCAAACCCAACCCAAACCTATATAGCCATCCGCTACACACCACCCGCATTCATCCTCGCATAACCGTGGGACTACTAAGTCAACCTCCATCCGCTACACACCATCGAAGGCGTCATGCAATGACGTGCTCATCGCCCACTTATAATATTGTGGCATAGCCACCACTTTCAGATAATGTAACCGGTTACCACATTCACTTAATGTGATCAAGTCACCACATGCACTTAGTGAGACCAAGTCATCACATTTCACTTAGTGAGACCAAGTCGCCACGTTTCACTTAGTGAGACCAAGTCATCACATTCACTTAGTAAGACCGAAGTCATCACATTCACTTCCCTTTCTCAATTAACCCGAATGCCCCAAATTATACATATCATGCATATCATATTTAATTTCACTTTCACATTTCTTTTCACATGTTAAATATAACATATTTTGAAATCCTAGTAGGAGTAGGAAAACGTACCTGAGTACTTTGTACCATAATATGGTACTTTAGCCACATTCTTACACTTTCATATTAACACATATATCATATTTAATCCATAAATCTATTAGGATTAGTGTGGTGTACACACGGTACCTTAGCCATATTCTTACACTTTCATATTAACACATATATCAAGTTTAAGCCATAAATCTATTAAGATTTAGTGTAGGGTACACACGATACCTTAGCCATATTCTTACACTTTTATATTAGCACATATAATAAAATTAAAGCCATAAATCTATCAAGATTTAGTGTGGGGTACACACCTGATTCACTTAGCGATTCCTTGAGATTCCGAAAAGCTTGATCTAATGCTTAGATCCTTAATCCTACATTTGTTTTATCACTTATTACTTTAATAAAAAGCCATTCGGCCATAAATCCAAATCCTAGTAGGATTAGTACATTAAGGCTTACCTTGTTGCCGATTTCCCTATTATTCAAATCCCGAAATTGATCTCTTGCTTTCTTTAAGGATGTAGAAATTCCTATAACCATATGTTAGATTTAATCTAACATTAAAACATAAACATGGCCTTTGGCCGAATATACATATATCTTACCTTAAATCTTTTAAATCCCGAAACTCTCTTATTGATTAATGGAGATGCCGAAATACCTTAGATCTGAAATCCCGAAATTCACCTTTCATATTTCGATCAATAAGATATAGGAGGGATTAGACTATCTTTCGGCTTAAAAGAAAGGAATACAATTATAACTATAGATCCTTACCTTTTATATTGAAATCGACAAATCCCTCCTGACACCACTTCAGAGATTCGGCTTAGAGACTTGATGAACAATCGGCTATGATCCCCTTATGTATTCAGTTTCAAAGATGAAAGAAGAGAGGAATAATAGGCTTAGAAGGAATCGGCTAGGATGCTAAAAGAGAAGAGGAAAAAGAATGGATGCTCAAGAAGAATTTCGGCAGAGGGAGAGGAGAAAGAATATTTGGCAAAAGAAAGAGAGGAGAATGAATAATGAATAGCACTAGTCTCATCCTTTTATAGCCAAAATTAGGCCAAGAATCCTTTGCTTGGCCACTACTCTTCCTTATGTGTTAACTTTATCTCTTTAATTTTAAAACAATAAAGTATAATCCTTATTATCTTCTAATTAGCCGAATTTAAAAAGAGTGAAACTCCTCTTTGCAAGCCTTGTGCCGCCCACCTCTTGGGCTTCTAGAAGATAAAATAAAACTTATTTTATTTGCTTCCCATGTGACTTGAACTCAGCCCAACTCCCTTGCATGTGGGCCATTTCCTGAGGCCTTAGGTGGTATCTTCAGGCCACTTTTCCAAGTCCATTAATGGGTCAAATTTCACGTACTTTATATTTTAAGGTCACTGCCCTAAGCTCCCTTTGAACTTTAAAATTGACATTTAGGGTCATTTTAAGTTTTCAAAAATTTTCATGCTCAGAATTTGACATTTCCTAGGTTTCCAAAATGTTTAGTTTCCTCTTTTAGCGTAGTTTCCAAAATGTTTACTTTCCTCTTTTAGCTTAGTTTCCAAAATGTTCACTTTCCCAATTTACTTAGGTTTCCAAAATGTTCACTTTCCTAATTTGCTTAGGTTTCCAAAAATGGTCATTTTCCTATTTTCAACTTAACATTTCTAAATCATTTCCAAGTTTCCTTACATTTCCCTTCATTTCCTGTCATTTCCTTACATTTCCTTACATTTCCTTTCATTTCCTTTCATTTCCTTGCATTTCTCTACATTTCCTTACATTTCCATACATTTCCATACATTTCCATACATTTCCATACATTTCCATGCATTTCTTTACATTTCCAAGGTTCTAAAAATGCACACCACACATCCATATCACAGTAAACATGCTATTTCATAAAATTAAGCAAAAATACACACAATGGGATTCGAACCTCTCCCCTCAAAGTACTTCACTTGATGCCATAACCCTTGCATCTTTGGTGGCGTCCCTTGCCACTTTTCCACATCACTTCTTGTTTTTAACTTAAAAACCAATAATTGTCCAAAGCTTTCTCTTCCATCCTAGGATTTTAAAAACCCTTAATTCACTTCTAAACACTGCCAAAACCTACTACTCATGAATTATGCACAAACGCATAACCCCTAATCTAGGATGTTACATAATTGATCCTCGATCCCTTGAATCGATGCTTCTTGATTTTTGAGTGCTATCTCAGTATTCTGGAAACGTGTTTCTATCACTACTATGAATTTTGTCGGCATCTCTTCAAGGTTTGACTTCTCTTCCTATTGGTGAGGTGGTTGTTGAAAATCTGGAGGAAGCTCCGGTCTTTGGCTACTTTGGTCATCCCACGAGAAATTGGGATGGTACCTCCAACTTGCGTTATAAGTGTTACCATAAAAATTTTTTTGAGGTCTAGGATAGTTATCTATATAGTGAGCTTACCCGTTTTCCATGCCATATCCATAGGGTGGGTGCTCAAGATTCGCCACGCCTCCTATATTCGAGTCATATTGCATTACTGGGTGTACCTGCGAGAGACTATACAAACCATCAATCTTTTTATTCATCATCTCTAACTGATTAGATAACCTAGTAACCACGTCGAGGTTGATGACACTGGCTGCTTTAGTAGGAATTGTCCTCATGACTTGCCACTGATAATTATTTAGTGCCATCTTCTCTATAGACTAAAATTATCTGCCAAAAGCAAATAGAGGAAAAATTAGCAAGGAAAAAAAGAACAAAATAAAAATAAATTGCAAAAAAAAGGCTAAAATAATAAAAATTAAGCTTTCTTAATATTTTAGTTCCCCAGCAACGGCGCCAAAAACTTGATCATTGATGCAGAGTCTTAAAATTTATAAAAAGAATGATCGAACCTGAAACTAACTATGACAACGATTTAAGGCAAGTGCACCTATCGAACAGTAGTATAGCTTAGGCAAGACCGGATTGTCGAACCCAAGGGAACCAAAAGTACTAATACTAACTCTCTTTTTATTTTCTAGCCTAAAATAAAGGGAATTTGTTGTTTAATCTAAAATTAACTAATTATTAAACTAAAGACTCTAATACAAAGAAGAATGAAATTGGGGAAAATACTTATGGGAAAACCAATTGATTAAGATGATACCCAAGGAAGAATCCACCTAGACTTCACTTGTTATCTAACACTGAACTAGACGATTTATTCATTTGACTTGATCCTTAGGATTCCTTAAGTTATATTAATCCCTCTCTTCTAGGCGGCTAACGTCTAATCCCAAGTTAATTAATTGAAATATCTTTTTAATTAAAACACCTAGAATCGCATTAGCTCGATCTATGGACTCCCATATTAGGTTTCACCTTGATCCAGCAAAATCTCGTCACCCTATCTCTAGGCGTGCGATCAACTCCGCTTAATTATGCTAGATCTACTCTTAGGCAGGGTCTATTCCTCCTCTACCTAAGTACATCAAACTTGAATCAATATCCCAGAAATATTAACACAAGAATTAAGAACACATAATTAAGAACAAATCAAATATTTATCATATAGTTTAGAAAACAATAACAAGATTCGTCTTAGGTTTCATCCCCCTCAGGTATCTGAAGGGTTTAGTTCATAATAATAAAAGAAAACATCTTAGAAGAAAAGATAAAACAAAACATAAGAAATCCCTAAAGCCCCATAAAAGAATTGAAGGAGATACCCTCCGTCTTGAGATTGATTCCAGCTTCTTGAGATGGATCAACTGGCTATCTTCGACTGAATCACAAATCTACCTTCTTTGGCCTAGCTGGACGCCCTCTGCCAAAAGCCTTGGGGTCCCCTGATAAAAGCCTTGGTAGAAGGCTTCTTCCGAACTCCCTCTTAAGTTGCCCCCTAGGGTGTTTATATAAGCTTTGAGATGCCTTACTTGGCCCCTAAGTATCCTAATTCGAGTAGAATTCCTCCTAGGGTGTTTAAATTGGCTTTGGAATGTGTTTCTTTGCCTCCAAGTATCTTATTCTGAGTAAAACTCCTCTTGGCGGATGCAGGGACATGACCATGGCACATGCCCGTATGAATCGTGGCCAAGCCGTGTTCGGGTCTGTTGATGAGGCACGACCATGTGGTCTTGGGTCCAGGCCGTGTCAATTTCATGATATGGCCCATTTACTCTATTTTGGGCCCATTTCTCGTTCTTTTTATCCTCTGGTGCTTTCCTGGGTATAAAACATGAAAACAAAGGATTAAGAGCACCAAATTACACAATTCAAGGCTTAAATCATCCAAAAGCATACTAAATGTGGGATTAAAATATGTTACTATTTTGGTTTATCAATGCCCGTGTGTCCAGGCCGTGTGTGAAGTCCTTCGTTTCTCCCACGCCCGTGTGGAATTTTGACACGCCTGTGTGACCACAGACACGACCGTGTGTATTGCCCGTGGAGCCCCCTAACTTGATTAAATTTTGAAAAATTAGGCTCTAGTTTTCACACGGCCTAGGACATGTCCGTGTGTCCAGTCCGTGTGGTCCACAAGGCCATGTTGCACGTCCGTATGGAATATATTTAGGTCGTGTCTCTGTCGATATTTGGGGATTTTAAGCTCCGGGATCCACACGGAAAGGGCACGCCAGGTGTCCAGTGCCGTGTGGTGACACGACCATGTCGCCGACCGCAGTACCTCACCGTCGATTTTTTAAGATTTAAAACTAAGTCTTAAGTTCCACACTACCGTGGACACGCCGTGTGTCCAGCCATGTTGGTCAAAACCCGCATTGGAACATGAATAGAAGTAAAATAAACTAATTAGTAGGCTTAGTACTCGGTTTGCCTCCCAAGAAGCGCTTATTTAGAGTCTAAGCTCGACTTACCTCTCATTCGTATGGTCATGGTAGTTCGAGGAGTTGACACTCCTCTCTCCTGCTATCAGTTCTAATATCAAAATAAGGTTTAAGTCTAATGCTATTTACCTTAAATATGCCTAATTTAGAATGATTTACCTCGATCTTACCGTGTGGAAAGACATTCAGTACCATAAAAGGAGTTGCTCTGTTTGCATTGGGCTTTGAAGTGACAACTCAAGGGTCTGCTTTGTCCAACAGTACCTGGTCTCCAACCTTAAATTGATTTGTTTCATTTTAAAGCTCGTTATGATGTTGTTTAAGTTCCACATCATGTATCATTGGTTTCTCCTTAACATGTGTCCGTCATTCGTCTAGTTCATCGATTTGAAGCCTTCGTTCTTCATGAGTTATTCTATTTTTGTTAGTTGAGCTGGACTGTCACTCTATCACTTTTTTCTGAGGAATTTCCTGCAAAGAAGGTTTAGCCACAAGGTTACTCACATCAAAAGAACTTTCAATATCATCTCGATTACTAGATATCCTAACAGAATCACAAGCTTGGAGTTTAATCGTGTCATCACCTACACGAAGTATCAACTCCCATGTGCCAACATCAATTATAGTTCTAGCAGTTGCTAAAAAGGGCCATCCTAAGATTAAAGGTGTGTCACTGCTCTCATCCATATCTGGAACAACAAATTCAATTGGGAATAAAAATTTATCAATTTTTACAAGCACATCCTTAACAATACCCTTAAGAAATCTGATAGTTTTATCTGCTAGTTGAATGCTCATCCTAGTTTGTTTAGGTTTCCCAAGACCTAGCTGCTTAAACATTTTATAGGGCATGACATTAATACTTGCCCTTAAGTCAGCCAATGCATTATTAACATCTAAACTACCAATTAAACAAGGAATAGTAAAACTCCTAGGATACTTTAATTTGTTGGGTAGTTTATTCTGTAAAATGACTGAACAAACTGCATTTAACTCCACGTGCGACGCATTATCTAACTTCTATTTGTTTGCTAGAAGCTCCTTTAAAAATTTAACTGAGTTGGGCATCTGCGAAAGAGCTTCAATAAATGGTAAGTTAATATGTAACTTTTTAAGGGTTTAAGAAATTTACCAAATTGCTCATCGGTATGGTCTTTCTCCGTCGAGTTAAGATATGGCACAAGAGGTATATGCTCTATACTTACCGATTTTTGTGTATTGTGGCTTGCCTCAACCTTACCTTTACTTTCCACAATTTCTTGCCTCGGTTCAGATTCATATTCCACTAACCCTTCTTTGTTGCGTACGGTGATGGCATTGAGTTGCTCTCTTGGGTTAGGTTCGGTATTACTCGGCAAGCTACCTTGATCAGCTTAGCAAGCTAACCTATTTGGTTCTCGAGCCCTTGAATCGATGCTTGCTGATTTTTGAGTGCTGTTTCGGTGTTTTAAAAATGGGTTTCTAACACCAAGATGAATTTTGTTAGCATCTCCTCAAGGTTCGACTTCTTTTCCTGCTGGTAGGGTTGTTATTGAAAGCCTGTAGGTGGTTGCGGTCTCTGATTTCCTTGACCACCCCATGAGAAATTGGGATGGTTCCTCCAACCTGCATTGTAGTGCTACTATAAGGATTATTCTGAGGTCTAGAATTGTTACCTATATAGTGGACTTGCTCATTCTCTATGCTTGGGTTGTAGGATAGATATTCTGTGGTGTTCATCCCTCCTCAATTTGTGTCGCATTGCATTACTGGATGTACTTGCGTAGAAAAACATAAACCATCAATCTTTTTATTTAAGAGCTCTACTTGGTTTGATAGCATGGCGTCCGCGTCGAAGTTGAAAACGCCAGCGGCTTTCGTCGGCTTTATTCTCATGACTTGCCACTGGTATTTATTCAGTAACATCTCCTCTATAACCTCATAAGCTACTTCAGGTGTTTTATTATTTAGGGTACTGCCGGTAGCTGCATCGATCAGTTGCCTAGTTGAGGGGTTCAAACCATTGTAAAAAGTTTGAACCTGTAGCCATAAAGGTAACCCATGGTGAGGTCACCTTCTCAATAAGTCCTTATACCTCTCTCATGCATCGTAAAGAGTTTCAAATCTCCACAAAAAAAGAGATATCATTCCTCAACTTTGTCGTTTTAGCTGGCGAAAAATATTCAAATAAAAATTTCTCGATCATCTGTTCCCAAGTAGTGATGGAACCTCGTGGTAACTAGTTCAACCACTGTTTAGCTTTATTTTTTAAGGAAAAGGAAATAATCAAGGCGAATGGCATCATCAAAACACCATTAATCTTAAAAGTGTCTCAAAATTCAAGAAAGTTAGCTAAAGGAGTATTTGGATCCTCATCCTATAAACCATCGAATCGAACACATTGTTGGGTCAATCAGATAGTATTCGGTTCACTCAAGGTCTTTGCAACAACAACAGCCTCACAATACTCGATTCAAATTTCACCAAATTAGGCTTAGCATAGTCATACATAGTACGAGGAGCAGATTTGCGGCAACCACCGTGGGTAGCGGATTATTATCACCATATCCTCGTTAATGTTGGTATCTTCATATTGCTTTTCCTCTATATATGTAGACTTCACCTTATTTCTCTATGATTTCATGAAGGTACTTTCTATCTCACCACAAAAAGTAATGGTCCCGATAGCTTCCTTCTAGTCATAAACTAAAATACCTACCAAAAGCAAATAGAAGAAAAGTTAGTAAATTAAAACAAATCGCAAATAAAAATAAAATTGGCTAAAGTAATAAACATTAAGCGTTCCTAATATCTTAGTCCCCAGCAACGGCGTAAAAACTTGATGGGCTCAAAACTAGCTAATATTTTGACAAAGGCAAGCACACCTATCAAATAGTAGTATAGCTTTGATGAGTCCAAATGTCGATCCTCAAGGACTAAAATTACTAGTAATAACTATCTTTTTATTATTTAGCCTAATAATTAAGGGGATTTATTTCAATCTAAAATTTAGCTAACTAATTTATTATGAACGCGACAGAGAGGGAAGAAAGTAATCGAATAAACCAATGAATAAAGACAATACCCAAGGAAGAATCCACCTAGACTTCACTTATTATTCTTTTTCTAAATTAAACGATTTATTCATTTGCCTTGATCCGTAGAAATCCCTAAATTATGTTAATATCTCTTTCGAGACTAAGAACAACTGACTCTAGGTTGATTAATTGAAACCTCTTTCTAATTAAAACCCCTATCGTCGCATTAACTCGATCTATGGATTCCCTTATTAGATTTGACTCTAATCCGCGAATTATGTCACTCTATTTCTAGGGTTGCAATCAACTCCGCTTAATTATGCTAGATCTTCTCTTAAACAGGGACTTTTGCTCCACTGAATAAGCACATTAAACTTGAATTAATATCCTGAAAATATTAAGGCAAGGGTTAAGAACACATAATTAAGAACAAGAACAAGTATTTATCATGTAATTCAGATAATTAAAATAATAAGATTCATCATAGGTTTCATCCTCCCTAGGTATTTAGGGAGTTTAGTTCATAACGTAAAAGGAAGACATCTCAGAATAAATAAATAAAATGACAAGACATAAAGAACCCAAAAACTTCTAAAGAACTTGATAGAGATCTTCAGTCTTGGAGCGGATCTACTTTTGAGATGAATCCGACGGCTTCCTTCGAGTAATTTCTTCGTTCTACTCTGCGTGTTCCTTTAGGTCTTCCTCCGGTATGTATTTATAGACTTTAAAATACCTAGAAACCCTAAAAATTGGCTTTTTTTGCGTGAAAATGAAGCAGGGTGCAACAGGGACACGGGGCATGTGATCATCCCGTGTGAGAGTGCCTAGGCTATGTACAAATTTTGGGTGACTCGCGATCGACACGGGCTAGCACACTGGCTTGTGTCTAGCCCGTGTGGTTCACACGGGCATGTGCTCTGCCTGTGTGGTTCTGGCTTGGCCGTGTGGATCCTTAAGATGGCTCGTTCTGTCTGGTTTTGTCTGGTTTTGGCCCGTTTTTCACTCTTTTTGCTTCCCTATGCTCTCTTAAGTATAGAAACATGAATTTAAAAGATTTAAGAGCATCTAATTCACCAATTTGTATAATAAAACATCCAAAAACACGCTAAGCATGGGATTTAAAATGTGTTACTTTTATGGTTTATCACTAACCTAACTAGCGGCCATGAGTGGCGCTCGGGATAACCATACGGACACCTGGGATTATTTGACTAGCAGTCATGAGTGGCGCGGGGCTAACCAGATACCCTATTATTTGAGCAGTATGTGCAATCTAACAAGTTTGACAAGTTTGATATGCAAGCGATTTGGTTATGTAGATTTAATGACTCATGTTTTAATTATTCGATACTCATGTCATGTTTCTATGTATACATTTGATTTGCATGGTTATATTTATGAATTGCTTGAAGTATGGTAGATTTGTTGTGTACCACTGAGCTTGTAAAGCTCAGCCTTCGAATTTTCTTAATGTTCAGATTTGTAGACTTTTGTTCGTGTCTGAGGAACATCATCGACAAGAGACTCTTAGCATCACGTATTCAGAGTACAGTACCTTACCAATTAGTAGGCATTGTATTCCTAAGGCCTTACTTGTATAGTTTTTGTAGGTCTATAACTCATTTATCATTTTTTGTTATTTTGACTATTTTGATATACGATAATATTGGAGCTCCACATATTTTGTATAACTACTTTTATTACTATTTTAGTATAACTATGTATGGTATTTTCTCTTATATAAAATGTATTTTAGTGTTTTAAAATTATTTGAAAATTTTGATGGGTTACTCGGTGACTGATGTAGCGCCTTAGTATTCGAGTACTCCGTATTCGGGATTAGGGTGTTACTACCTTTGATTGACGGACATCTCTGTAGTCTATCCAAACAGAATCTTGGAAAATGCTTTAGTTAAAGTTGACGACCTAGTATGTCCAACAAATTTCTATGTCATATATAGGGAGATGATGACTTTTGGGCTTTTTCGACATACTATTAGGATGCCACCAACTAATACAATAACAATATGAGGAATGTTATAACTTTTTATCTACACATTGGATTTATAAATTAAAGTTTTAAATCAATATGATATTGTATCTTATTGATAAGTACTAAAATTAACATGTTTTAACCTCATTTTTAACATGTTTTTGGGTGATTATTCGATGTTAATTGTGAATTTTATACTACTAATCCTTAAAAATCATGTTTTAATGTTTGATAGAGCACTTGGGAGCAAAAAGAGCGAAAAACGAACAAAATTCGGAGCGTTGAAGCAAGCTGCAGGAGTCATACGGGCTGAACCATTTCACACAGCTAGACCACATGGCTATGTGACCCACACAGACATGCGGTAGGCTATGTCGGTTTCATGGGATTGCATATCGAACAACAAAAAATCACGATTTTAGATTTTTTGGGTATTTTAAGACATATATATGACAAAAATAAGAAAATAGGAGGGAGTCGTCAGAGAATACTAAAGAAAACAACTCGAAAAAAACTATTGAAGCCGACTTTGAAGTAAATTTTTGTCAAGATTGAATATTCTCAGTTGATTTCTTAGGAAGTTATCAGGAGTCTCTTTATTTCTTTCGGTTATATTGTATCTTTGATGTTTTTATTTTCAAGCATGAACTAATTTTTAAATACCTAGAGATGAACCATATGATAAATTATGTCGTTTGATTTTTATTTTACGTAATAAATATTTAGTTTCTTATTCTCAACTATGCTTAATTATTGATTTGATATTTCTAGAATATCATTTTATTAATATATTTGCAACCATTGAAAATTTTTAACTATTGAAAAGTTATTATATCAAACAAATAATTAAAAAGTTTTAATTTATTCAAAACTTGATGTGCATATCTATACAATATAATAATAGAATTATTAAAATAATTAGATAAAAGTATGTAAAATTAAAATAGTTTTATATATATATATATATATATATATTTGATGTGATGAGAATTGTTGAACTAATTGGTTATTTTGATAGGACTGTTGATTTAAGGATGTTGGATTAATTACATAAGATTTTAATAGCTGAACTAAGATATTTGGATTTGCAACTTTTGTGTTTGTGTGACAAAGAAGTATTGTGCTTTTGTTATTTGCCAGAAGAAAAGGTAATTTTACTGCTGTGGTGAAAGGTTGTGATAATTTCTGATCTGATTGAGGAACAAAAGCTTGATTTGGTATTACATGGGTTTTTGTTTGGGTACATTGCAAATTGGGGAGGAGATGTTAGAATTTATGCTCTAAATTTTAGCTCTTAGTCACTTCCTTATTTGGGTTGTTGGTATACATTAATTGTGTTGATTTAATTTCGTGTTTATTTTAATATTTTGTATATTTTTAAGATATATTGTGTCTGTATGGTATTTAATGTATAAAATCATAAATTAATATATATTATTTTCAAGTATGATTAAGTTTGAGTTTTGTTAATGAAGTCTCGAGGCCATGAGATCTTTAAGATCATTGTTCGATTCTCATTTTATGTAAAATTTTGGCTTAGTGGTTGAATTTAAACAAACATAATTCAGCAGCTCCAATACAATTTGAATTCAGAATTCAATTAATTTTTATTAAAATGTGATTTCAATTTTATCAAACGAATGTAATCCAAATATATTTCCAATATGTTGGACGAATAATTAGTTTATCGACATCATGCATTTCTAGCTTAGATAACACATAATTTCCATGACTAGACAAACAATAAAAGATGATTAATTAGGTAAAAGAAAATTCCAATAAATCATCTCATTCTTCCTCAGCTACTAAAATTAATACATTGCTATATATATACAATAGAGGAATAAATAAGCTCTACATATTTCCACCGGCTTAATTTCAATTAATTAGATATAAGAGATGTCATGGAATTTGGTTATATTTGCAGTAATCTTAATGTTTACAACTCGTTAGTTTCTAACTCTGTGTTGTGCCTGAACCTTAACTCATATGTTTGTTTAATATGATAAAAGTAGATGTGTGGTTGCAGATACAGAGATGGTGGCGGAGGCAAGGGACCTATCATTTCGTTTAGATGCCATAGAAGTGAAGACTGTGGAAGTGTCTGCTCCAAATGCCCCACCTGCACTTGCCTCTTTCACCTTTGTACTTGCCCTACCGATCCTCCATGGCCATTATCATAATCTCATTTACTTCTCAGCAATAAATCACTCTGATCCTTTGTCATTGCAACAAGCTTTCAGATCTAATAATAATAACAACTCATCTTCTTTTCTTTTCTTTTTTTTTTTTTAATTTTCCTTTTACCCCACATGTTTCTTATTTTCTGTTTAATCAGTTGTTGAGAATGGCAGGCAGCATGGAGGTCATGAAACAATTAGTGTGTGGTGAGGTTGTGGACATTCAAAACTATCGTCAATGTACGAAACTTGGATACAACCTCGTACTATAATTGTTTAAAGAACACGATGCTAAGAAGTTAGATTTTAGCTTTAGGCAGCATACAAACTCTCATCTCCTCTGAACGCATTACTCCGTTCTAGTAAACTACTAACGGTTACAATTTTGATTTCTTATTTATTATACAACAGAATATTAAAAAAAAAAAGTCTGCGAAAAGGAAGGAAAATCCCACTTAAATGTTAAAATAAATTTCTTCAAAGGGCATATTGCTCACCTCTAAAGGCATCGACAATCGTCATTCCATAGAAAAGTAGTAAATTGCTTTAGCTGTTAAAACATTTGTTGTCCAAGTACCTGAATGACACTTTGAGATACAATTATTATCAGCAAAGACGCATGGAAGGTTTAAGCATGTCCTATTGCTTAAAAGTTTAACATATATTACTGAAAATTTAATCTACATTACAATAATCATAAGCAGTGTACTCAACTATTGATGAGATAATCAATTTCATCGTAAGAGATAGAACTATATATAAACCCGATGCAAATTAAAGTTTATTATAATTATCAAGCTAACATCATGTGACGGAATTATCCTACAATTTATTATTATCAACCAACTTATTTATTTGTAGTTACGTTCATAGTAGCACTTTATCTCAAATTTTTGGCCAATGACTAATGACATATGAGTAGACACAATAATTTTATATCTTTATGATCGAGTGCAATGTCCAAAATGTCGGTATAAGTTCAAAAGCTTACAAATTACTGTAATTTTTGTAAAAAAGTACAAGTAAATTTTCGTTTCAGGTAAATGTCATTTTATAACTTTTCTTTCGATCGAGAGACAATTGTTATACATAAATATCTGAACCACAACAGGAATCCATACCAAAGTCCCCTTACATATATTTTTTGGTATCACTAACAACTCTCTGTCCTATAAAGATCTAAACCGCACCATCTTTTCCTCCCTAATTCTCTATTGTTAATCTCTTGTATCAATAATAACATTAATAGGTAATCCTTTGTAAAAGTATCAAACTTAAAAAGAATATATAAGAATTTTTTCATTATATTTAAATTTTGAAATAATTAAAGTTTGAAATTTATAATTGCTCTGTGTTTTGTGTATGGGTTTTATTTGTTCACACTTTAAATACATTTTAGTATACTTGTACATTTTATATTGACATACAATGCTAGTTTAGAAAATATATACATAAAAATATTTATATTACTAATAGAAAAATTGATTAGATGAGATCAAATAACCCATAAATTTTTATAGCTTTTATATTTTTTCTATAATTTTATAATTATTTACAAATTTTCTATATTTTTTATAAGCATTAATATATTCTATTTTTTGAGATTTTTATATATTTTAACAAAATTTAAGTAATGATATAACAAAATCGTAAATTGTCATGTTATCATCTCTTAATGATGTTAAAAAGGACTAAATTATTATAAAATCCAATTTGAGAATTAATATGGACCAAAAAAAAAGTTTTCGAGAGTAAATTAAAAAAAGCTTTCAAATTTAGGAATTAAATGATCTTTATCCTTTTTGAAGATATAATTTTTTTTATTTTTTTAATGCAAAGAAAAAGGCCAAATTAAAGAAATATTACAAACATTGAGGGCTAAAACGATAGTTTCTATTACTACTAAAATATTTTACATCATTTTGGTGTATTTCATCACATTACTAGTACCAGGTTAAAACTTAAAATGAGACATGTTTCATTCAAAAATTCTTATAACACATTTAGTTCATTATAACGAATAGGACTATAATAAAATAAAGTTGTAATTAAATAGAATAGAATCTAAATATTACGGAATAGATCAAAAACACAACTTTTATCTTTAAAATAAAAATATTTTATTTATATTATAAATATATAATAAAAGTATTTAAATAAAATATATATTAAATTAATATATAATACAAATATTTAAATAGAATATATTATTAATATATAATAAATATTTTTTAATCTGTTTTTAAAAATTTTGAGGGTTTTCTTCTTTTTTCTTGTAAAAAATATCTAACCATATTGTTCTTGGAACCATTAGAGATCATCTGCATGACACAAAATTGATGAAGAAGAATAACAGTATAAAAACGATGGACATAATTGGGAATAAGAAAAATCGCTATTACTGCTGAATTGTCTATTCTTTCCACTAACCACTAAAAATGGATTCAGCAAATTTGTTGAATAAACAAGGAATGGCATTCCATGGAATGGCTCATTCAGTTTACACTGTTCACTAAAGAATAAGGAGGGAATGCAATAGCAATTCCCTCCAACCAAACGCGCACTGCTTAAACACGTCGGGATTACACCCGTAGCTCCAGCACAAGCACCCAAGCTATTTTGCTGATGCATATTTTTATTCAATTCATTTCAGCACATAATACAACTTCAATTTTATATCTTAGGAAACATTTATGTTTATCCTTTTGCGACATCTATGACATAGCAAAATACATATATCATAATATGTTGCGAACAGAAAAATTACAGATAATGGGCCAAAAAGAAAATGTTGTGGATGCTATGAGAAACAAAACAAGAACCCCCCCCCCCCCGGGGGCCAGACATTAGAGACGTTCATTATTTTCTAAAACAGTGAAATGTTGTTAACACAACAGCTTAGAAGAAACCAAATAGAACACTACCAGACCACCGGATTTCTGAGTAACCTATGCTCCAAGTTTGAGTACTTCCAATTTTACTCCATAATATCCACTTTTGCATGTGTAATTCCCACATAGCATGAAACAACTTGTCAAGAAGAAAACTTCAGAAGGAAGCCTGCTAGAACTGATTATATGCACTGTAAGAACATGCATAGGATACGAAAACAGGTAATAGGTACGCTATCCTACTCATTTCCATGGCTTAAAAGGGGAGCTAAATGTTATGCACATAGGACTAAGGATGCACTGCCTAATTAGCCATTTTCCACTTGGAAATAACTAAACTTGATATGGATATATCTTATGCCTCTTTCCTTTGCTTTTCTTCCAACTTATTTCTTTCAAATTCTTCTAACAACATCATTGTCCAGAAAAACAGATACTAATTAATAAAGAGAATATGTACGGTTCTTTTGACCTTTTTTAAGTGACCAGGCAACTATTGGTAGGTTGCCACTGCCTGATGATAAGGAAAAACTAAATTGAAATCCTTAAGGACATTAAAAGAAATAAGTTAATTCATGTACAGGTGTTGTACAAGCCAGCACCTTATTTTTCTTCTCATGAAATTATTCATGAGTGTACCAGGGTACAGTTTGTTGTGAAAGCATGCATCCATAGAAACGAGCATTTTCACATAACGAAATGGAAATTGATAACTAAAATGCCAAATCAAGCACGTTGAGAGTACTTCATATTTTGGAAGAAAAGATGCACCAACAAACTGAAAGTCAAAAGATGCCAGAAGAAACCTGAGCAGAAATTACGCAGAAGCCTCGAGCAACTCCCTTTCTGCACGCTCCCTAATCCTTCTCTCGAGCTCTGGCCTAAAATGCAGATAGACCCTGCACAGGCCAAGCTGCTGCATCACCTAAAGCACAAATTGTGTGCCCTTCAATCTGCTTGGTCACCTCCTGAAGCATGTCAATCTCTTCCAACTTTGCATTCCCAACTTTCAATCTTTCCATGATCATCCATAGCCATCCAGTCCCTTCTCTGCAGGGCGCACTGTCCACAACTCTCGTGCTTGTAGAAGTACAAAGCCTCATAATTGCATCTACAACATCAGTTGATTTATCCATCACAATTACTGCAGCAGTTCCCAGTCCTGACTGGACAGCCTTAAGTGCATCATAATCCATCAGGACATCATCACATATGTGCTTGGGTAAAAGTGGAACAGATGAACCTCCTGGTATTACTGCAAGTAAATTGTCCCATCCACCTCTGATGCCTCCACAGTGCCTCTCTATCAACTCCTTAAGTGGTATACTCATCTCCTCCTCAACTGTGCAAGGCTTGTTGACGTGACCTGAGACACAAAACAATTTTGTCCCAGAATTGTTCTTCCTCCCAAAACTGGCAAACCACTCAGGACCACGTCTCAATATTGTGGGAGAAACAGCCACCGTCTCCACATTTGTGACAGTGGTGGGACAGCCATATAACCCAGCATTAGCGGGGAAAGGAGGCTTCAATCTAGGTTTTCCTTGTTTTCCTTCAAGGCTCTCTAGAAGTGCTGTTTCTTCACCACAAATATAAGCACCAGCACCAAAATGGATGTGAACGTCAAAATCATAACCAGAACCACATGCATTTTTGCCCAACAGTCCAGCTTCGTATGCTTCTTTTCTAGCTCTTTCAAGGTTTTTACGTTCATTCACATATTCACCCCTGATGTAGATATAAGCAGCTGTAGCTCTCATCCCAACCCCAGCAATCAAGCAGCCCTCCAATAGTTTGTGTGGATCGTGCCGCATGATTTCCCTGTCTTTACAGGTTCCAGGTTCACTTTCATCAGCATTGACAACAAGATAAGAAGGACGGCCATCAGATACTTTTGGCATAAAAGACCATTTGAGGCCTGATGGAAATCCAGCACCACCACGTCCTCGGAGTCCAGATTTCTTCATTTCATTGACAATCCAATCAGCACCCTTGAGTACTAAATCCTTGGTTCTATACCAGTCACCACGTTTCATGGCACCTTTGAGAAAAGGATCATGCAACCCATATAAGTTGGTGAAAATACGATCTTCATCTTTTAAACCACCAAAATGGGTTTTTTCAGGTGGTGGTGGAGGAGGGGGTGCCTGTGGAGCACCAGGAGTTGTTGCTCCTTGAGTGCTAAATGATTTAATGCCCAGTTTCCACCTCTCACTGCTGTCTCTGAACATTGCTGCCCTTTGCAAGGAAAGGATGCCCTTTATGGGTGCCTATGCAAAGAAAAAAGAACCAATAATAACGTCTTCGTTCTTTTTCATTAAACGTTTTCCCAAAGACTTTAGGACATAACAAATCAATTTCTTAGCTTCCATGAAATGATACAATTATCAGAAATAAATCTAACAAATACTCAAAAACACTCGAGAAGAAAACAATAGCAAATTTGAAGTAAGAAACATGTTTGAATGAAACACCTGAAACTGGAAACGCCTATGAAAACGGTCCTAGAGGAATAATGAAGGGACAACCGGATGCTAATAATGCACTCGGTGCAGCTAGTGCAACCAAAAATAAAGGAAAGAAACTAACATAAGACTCGTCAACTTCGATACAAATTAATCAGACCATGAAATCTTGTCAGACCTCTCTGAAAAAGTACTTCCCTGATGGCAAAATACGATCCACATCCAATTTTGAAACAATTAAAAAAATTCCTATTTCCTCGATAATCGCCTCAACTGCGTTTCACTGAGGCATGTAAACGAACAATGAGATAATAAAATCTAGACCAACCAAAATTAATTTCATAACCTTACAATAACAATCCAGCTTCATTAAGCTTAGTTTCTAGCAAATCAGGACTAAAATTTTCTCTTCTGTGCATTCATTTTCCACTAGCATAATCGCATCCAAACAGAAGATGAAGAAAGAAAAAAAAAACAGATTGGATCTAGAAGTAAACGCGAACCATCATTTCACGATCGAAAAATAGATGAATACACGATAAAGGCGACGCAAGTGAAAACCGAAAAGAGAGAGTTTGGAAATGAAGCGTACCATAGCGTAAAATGTTGCAGATGTTCGTTGACACTGCGCGATTCGACTCGACTGTAAAATCAGAAACAATGGCGGAGGGGAAAAAAAAGGAATAAATAGGGAGTTCAATAGTTGGGTATGGTATCTAGTAACGGAGAAATCAAAATGTTTATTTTATCAAGGGACTGGCAATTTAAATTCCGGATTCGGATACCCCACTCCTTTTCCGCGTTTGGATATAAAAATTGCAGATGGAAATTCCAAAGGAGGATCCGGATGTAAAACTAAATCATTTTGTATATTTTCCTACTATGAATATTTTAACAATTTAATAATCATATTTAATATTCCAATCATGCATGTTAAATTACCGGTATTCTCTTCTTACAATGACAAAACATTATGTTATGAAAATGAAAGTTTGGGTTAATGAATATATATATATAGTATACGATAGAAATATTAAATTTATTTGAAAATTTATATAATATCAAATATAATTATATTGATAAATTCAATAGTTGAATTATTAAAATATTAATCATACAAAATATATAAATAGGTGTAAAATGACTTTAATTTTATATGTGGATCCCTTCCCAATTCTTAATTCTTTATCTAAATTTGGGTTTAACTAGATTGCCTTGAGTTTGTTTAAAAGTATTTGATTATTTAAAATATTTTTGATCTAATTACTATGGAACTTGTATTCCATCACTAATACTATTAGTTTATGCTTATGTGGCATTGCAAATAATCATATATGCACTTGAGAATATCTTATTATAAAAGGCGGACATAAATAAAAAATATTAAAATACATAAATTAATAAAATATAATTTTCTCATTAATAATAAATTTGAACACATGATTATTTAGGTTCATTTGAATCTAGACAAACAGTTATTTAAATTCATTTGATATGCGTTTTTTAGTACTTTTATATATTTTCATTTTAATAAAACATCAAGTTATTTATATTATTATGAATTTGGACAAATGATTGTTAAAATTTATTTTAAATGTGACTTTGCATAGAATAATTAATATTGAGTAAACTTCTACTATAAAAAAATCAGATAAAGCATAAAATTTAGATAACGACAAAAAAGCTCAATAGGAGAAAAATGAGAAAGTATTGCAAAGAAAAATTAGGTAACAATTAAAAATCATTAAAAGAAGAAAAGAATAGTCATGATAGAGAGAATGTAAAAGAAAATAAAAAATTTAATTTAATTTAATTTAATTTGATTTTATAATTTAATTTAATTCTATTTAATTAATTTAAAATGTCACTTAAAATGATAGACTAAAATTTTTTTTAAGAAACAAGTAATTTGAATAATGGATTATAATTTAAATACCAGGGATCCACTTGAAAATAATATATAATTTAAGGATTGTTTTGTAATTTAACCCTAATTAAAAAATGAACTGCTGCTATTCCTGCCTTCGGATAATTGGTCAATATTTAAAAACAGACAGTATACAAACAGCAGTAGCAAGTAAAAGCCTAAATCCTCCTTTGTTCTAACGCAAATTTGAATCATGACAGACACCTCCTCCGATCTCCAAAAATATGGCATGCCTTTTATGGAGCCGGATGGGTTCCTTACAACCACATCAAATCCAAGCTCGCCTCACAAGAAAAGATTGAAGAGGATAAGAAAGAAGAAAAAGATCCAACTCCATCCAACGATGACGAGATCACTACACCCCTAAACTACGTCGTTCTCGCTGGCGGTGGCGGTGAAGGCCGTAGTAGCATTCCCAATGCAATCGTTGTTCCCACGTTAATTTCACCTCCAATTCTCTCTCCGATCAACCTGTAAGTAGATTTCGAGGATCTCAATGTAGAAATTATTGGAATATTTTTGGATCTTTGGATGACGATTCTAGAAGTATGAAATCTAGATCTTGTAGTTCATTTATTTTGAATTAAGGAAATGTCCTTAAATTCTGATTGTAAGCAACTACTTCTTTTTTCTTCTTTCGCACAAGGGATATACTAATGTAATATATTTTTAGATAAATTTTTTAATATGTGTGTGCCTGTGTGTTTTCTGGGTTTTTTTTTTTTTTGTTAAGGTGGTTAAGCATGAAATCGTTTCGATTTGCCTTATCGAATGACTGTTCATCCTCATGGAGACGGCATTATCTGCATTTCAACAGAGTGTAGGTTTTTCTTTTATTCTTTTCTTTGTTGACTCATTTTTCTTCTTTACATTAATTTGCTTTTCAAATTAGGCATCTATGACATAATATAGCTCAGGTCACTTAGTTTGTTAAGGAAAATATGAACTTGAGAATCCTTGGAGGATTTTAAAGCGTCGTGCTTTAGTTTTTGAATGATTGATAGACGTAAAGCATTCTCCTATGTTTTAACCAAATATTTTTCACTATTGACAAGAGGTGCTATTATTTCTTCACGTTGCTTTGTCTAAATTACCTCACAGCCAGTGCATCACAAGTGTTTCTAAATATCGGGGATTTTGGAAGAAGAGAATAAATTTTTCTTGTTCTAAGCAGGAAAAAATGCCTAAAATAGTTTGTTCTTCAGAATTTGCCCAAAAAAAGTTTTTTTTTTTCAAATCAATTTCTTCGTCATATTTTCAACCATTCTATATATATATATATTGCCTGAAATAGTTTGTTCTACAGAATAAGCCAAAAACATAAAAGATTAAAATCAGTTTCCTCATCATATTTGCAATCATTCTATTTAATTCACAACTTCTCATCTCTTTTTCTATGAAGTTCTAATGTTATTATATTTAACTCGGTACATAGTTCTTGAAAGAAACCTCAAATCTTTTAGTTATGTTTATTAGCAATTTTGACACGTGAGGAATGGAATCACCTCTTTGTTAAGAGGTGGAAGCAGATTGCTCTCGAATCTGATTGTCTCGGAGGTAACATTATTACTCTAGCTTTATTGCATACTAGAAAAGGAAAAGGAAGAGTAGTAACACGTAAGTGGAACCATATTACAAAGGTGTACCGGTTATGCTAGCTTATAATCAAGGAGTTTATAGTTAGTTTTGATGATCGATAGGAATTTCTTGTGTGAATTGTGCTGCAAAACCTTGGTTGTGGTTATTTGTGTGCTCCTTTTTTATTGACTCACTTCTAATATTTCCCTTTGTTATTATTGTGTTCTATAGTTAGTTTTGTCATTGCTAGTAGTTTAAGGAATCTCACGCATCATTTTTTTTTTGTCTTGAGTTGTTTGAGTGGAAAGAATCAAGGAAATGAAGTCCACAAACGGGTGTCAAGGTATCGAGAAAGTTTTGATCCGTTAGAGGATGTTGGGCAACAGCTTGGCACTGACATTTAATAGTGAGGGTTCCGTCTTGGTCGTTGGTGGCGAGGTATAGTGTCCTCCCATTTTCAATTTGTTACATTAAGTTTGTTGCATTATTCATCACTAACCAAAGGGGGAAAACTATTGCACTTGCTATTGCACAAATCATCTGAAAATGATGCAAAAGTCGAGCCGCACATTTTCCTATAAAATTAAAGAGCATATGCATATTAGCATATGATGAATCACATTCGGCAACAGGCAACAAGGTTATCTTCATGGTTAGGCTTGGGTTTTGAAAAGATATATTGGCACCAGAGCTATTACTTTATGGTATTTTTTATTTCAATTTTATTTACTAATTATTAGACATATGAGTGGATAGTCAGAACACCCTCTAACCCTAAACCGTCATTTAACAGGTTACAAGGCATTACCGAACATATCGATAACTTACGAATTATTCACAAATAAAATAACATTCATAGTATAATTATTTAATAAATCCCAATGAAGGACATTTAAAACCTAAACCATGTATTAAAATGGGACGGACTTGTTTGAATACTCGGATTTTATCTCAAATTTTATTTAAATTTAACAACATTTCCTTATTTTTACATATAACCCCTGCAATTAAAAACCGTATTCATTCCAAATATAACCAATTCAACCAATTCCAAAATCCAACAATTCAACCAATGCAATTTCATATTTAATCATATTTAAATTATACTTATAACATCAAATACCAAATATCATTCTT
>CP106728.1:29443054-29462974 GCA_025506655.1 Gossypium rotundifolium
TAGAGAATTAGGGAGGAAAAGATGGTGCGGTTTAGATCTTTGTAGGACAGAGAGTTGTTATTGATACCAAAAATATATGTAAAGGGACTTTGGTATGGATTCTGTTGTGGTTAAGATATTTATGTATAACAATTGTCTCTCGATCGAAAGAAAAGTTATAAAATGACATTTACAAACGAAAATTTACTTGTACTTTTTACAAAATTACAGTAATTTGTAAGCTTTTGAACTTATACCGACATTTTGGACATTGCACTCGATCATAAAGATATCAAATTATGGTGTCTACTCATATGTCATTAGTCATTGGCCAAAATTTGAGATAAAGTGCTACTATGAACGTAACTACAAATAAATAAGTTGGTTGATAATAATAAATTGTAGGATAATTCCGTCACATGATGTTAGCTTGATAATTATAATAAACTTTAATTTGCATCGGGTTTATATATAGTTCTATCTCTTACGATGAAATTGATTATCTCATCAATAGTTGAGTACACGCTTATGATTATTGTAATGTAGATTAAATTTTCAATAATATATGTTAAACTTTTAAGCAATAGGACATGCTTAAACCTTCCATGCGTCTTTGCTGATAATAATTGTATCTCAAAGTGTCATTCGGTACTTGGACAACAAATGTTTTAATGACTAAAGCAATGTAACTACCTAATTTTCGTTGGTGTCGGAAATGGTGATATGAGATCACTAAATCCGACAGGTAAGATTGAATAAGATAGTAATTTAATATTTATGAGTCAAGTGAGAATTTAGAAGAATTTGTGGATTGTGAATTTGATGAATTAAAAGAATTTATTAGGTCAAATAGGTTAAAAACGAGGTATCGAGACCTTGAATTTGAAAATCGAGCCATAAATATTTTAGAAATATTTATGGAGTGTTATTAAGTTAGTATTAAAGTTTGGTTGAGAAATTTAAATGTTTGGGTAGTCAATTAAATAAAAGGACTGAATTGTAACAAGTGTAAATTTGCTAGAAGAATTAAATAGCTCAAGTGTTAAAGAAGGAGGATTTATAGGAAATTAACCTAAAGGTGAATAGGCTGGACGGCAAGGGAAGAAAGTCATCACAAAGATAAGGGAAATAAGGGCAAAATTGGAAAGTTAATAATTTTAACATGTATAATAAAGATAAAATAGAAAAACCTAGAGATATCTTCACATTATCTCAGCCAAAACACCATAGGAGTTCTGGAGAAAGCTGGTTATTCATATCTTTACATCATGTGAGTTTGATTCTTGCTTTTCTTGATAATTTTATGTTTTTATGACTTTTACAACTAGATCCACTTATAGAATTCATTAGTTTTTGATTTGGTGGGTAAAATTTGAAGTTACCCTGGCTGAATAATGGAAGTTTATGATGAATTATTATGAAAATTAAAATTATAATTTCATATTAAGGTGGTTTTATTAAGTGATTTTGATAGGAAATGATATTTAGGACCTAATTGTGAAAAAGTTGTGAATTAGAGGTTGCTGTTGAAATTAAGAATATAAAAGGTTGTGAAATAGTTTGTAATGATAGAATAAAGTGTTAATTGAGAAAATTAGTTCAATTGATGGCTGAATTGAGCAGGGACTAAATTGTAAAAACTGTAAATTTTGGGGTAAAAGTGAAATTTCGAAATTTGAAGAGCATAATTTGTGAAGTGAAATGGAAATGAAATATATGCTAATGAGTGAAAATATTTTACATTATAGATCAAGAAACCAAAGAAGAAAGAGGAAAAGAAAAGTTGCGAGTAGTCCCTAAATTTCAAAATCTTCTACAAATTAGCCGGGTAAGTTCATATGGTTGAATTTATATGTTTATTTGTGAAAGATTAAATGATATAATGTGCTGTAAATGTGAATTTGCTGTGGGATTGTGGAAAATATGATAAAATGAAAGAATAAATGGCGGTAATTCAAATTAGGAAAACGCAGAATTGAGTACGTTAGTGTCGTGACATGTGATGAATTGATGGATAAGACCATGGTTAATCCATGGCAAATGTGAAATGTAGGTATGGTATCATCCATACTGAGTTATGAAATGTAGGTATGGTATCATCCATACTGAGTTATGAAATGTAGGTATGATATCATCCATACTGAGATATGAAATGTAGGTATGGTATCAACCATACTGAGTTGTGAAATGTAGATATGGTATTAACCATACTGAGTTGTGAAACGTGGCACTGAGCAACGACGCACTCAAATTCGTAAGACGTTTCCTAATTTGATAAAAAGTAATATAGAATGAGCGAATCAAATAGAAAAGATTGAGTAGTTGTTAATGTTGAGCTCAACTATGAGAAGTATTTTAACAATGGTTGTGAATGGCAGGGAACTTTAGAAAATGTTTTGTTATTGTTTGGAAATATTATGTGTGGTAAGCATTACTTTTAAACCTATGGACTTACTAAGCTTCATCAAGCTTACTTGTGTGTGTTTGATATTTTATGTAGATTGAATTAAAGAGAAGTGGTAGATCGGATCATCACAAAGAAAGCTCACTATCCAGATCAATTCCGGTAGCTTTTGTTTTATGCTTAAAGATTTATATGGCATGTATAGAGTTTAAATGGGATGGAGTAAAGATGTTATAAACTAGTTAGTAATATTTTGTAATGAAACAGTTTTGAATTACAGCAGTAACGTGATATTGAAAAATCACCAAAATTAGAAGAAATGGAATTAGAAAGTTAATGAGATATGAATTGAAAGCTCTTTGAGTCTATTTTCATATAAAAGAAATAGAGTAAGCAAAAGAAATGGGAATTAAGAGATATTTAAATTTTAGTGAAACTGGTTCTGAACGAATTCGTGGTCCCCTGTTCTACCTTTGAAAAATCATTAAAAATTGTACAAAAATAATTATGGGATATGGTTTATATGAATGGAATCCTGAATGAGTCTATTTTCAAATGAAATAAATAAAAAGGTCATATGAATTCTGTACAAAGAGTAATTTGATTCGTAGTGAAGAGAGGTCAGAACAGTCGAACAGTGAAACAGGGGAAACTTTAATGAATAAACTGTACTAATTGGCCACATGAAAAATTCTGGAAAAATTATAGTGAAAAGATATATGAGTCTAGTTTCAGGAAAAATTAACGGATCTTAATTTGGAGTTCCGTAGCTCCAGATATAAATATTTTAGTGACTATGACGCAGATGGACAGTTTTAAATTTTATGTCGAATTAGTAGTTAAGTTTAGTAATGCCTCGTGCTCGACTCCGGCAACGGTCTCGGGTAAGGGGTGTTACATTTATTGGTATCAGAGCTTTGGTTTAGATGATTCTCGGAACAAATGTGATGTATAAAATGTTTAGAAATACATGCCATATAAATCGTGATAGTGGGATGTGAATGATCCGATCTAACTATTAATTTTATTATAGATTGTAAAGATGTCGATAGACCGAGGGTGCTGATCATGAAGAGGAAGTTAATAGTAGAGTACAGACTTGTGAGCAGGGAACAAGTAATAATGTTCCGATTTCTTTGATGAGAGAAGAAGAACTTAAAAATTTGATTTACGGGGTAATGAATCAGTGGTTTAGTGAAACAATGCAAGGAAGAAGTCAGGCACCACAACCTCCTCCTCCCTCTACTGTACCACCGATTACAACCCGATTGCTCCTCCTTTAATAGATGAATCTAGTAAAAGAACACCGATTGAGAAACTCAGAAAGTTCGGAGCTGAAGAATTTAGAGGAAGATCGGACGATGATCCAGTTAAAGCAGAGTATTGGTTAAAAAGCTTGGAAAGAGTTTTTAAACAGATGATGTGTTCTCCGGAAGACTATTTGAGGTGTGCGATTTCATTACTGAAAGAAGAAGCGTATAATTGGTGGGAAACCATTGAGGCAGTGGTACCTGCAGAGAAACTTACCTGGGAATTCTTCCAAAATGAGTTTAGAAAAAAGTATGTGGGAAGGAGATATTTAGATAAAAAGAAGAGGGAATTCCTTGATCTTCGACAAGGGAACAAAACAGTGGCTGAATATGAAAGAGAATTTGTGTATCTCAGTAGGTATGCTCGGGATGTTGTACCGACAGAGGAAGAAATGTGCATTAGATTTGAAGAAGGGCTTAATGATGAAATCAGAATGATGATTGGAGGCACAGAGATTCGAGAATTTGTGGTTCTGTCTGATCGAGCTCAAAAGATGGAAGAAGTGTATAACAGAAAGATACAAAGAGACAGAAAAGGCAAAGAAGTATATAAAAGAAGTTTTTCTAGACCAACTTCGACTTTTCCGGCTAAAAAGTTCAGAGATGATTCTAGTCGATCTGTTACAATTCCGGAACGATCGTATAAAAGTAAAACAACTCAAAGAGATGTCGGAGTGATTAATAAACCAGCAGTTAGTACTGGTAGTGTACAAAATATTCCGAGACCTAGATGCAAGAATTGTGGTAGATTTCATATTGGGGAATGTTGGGGAAGAACCGGAGCTTGTTATAGATGTGGTGGAACTGATCATTTTATTCGGGATTGTCCTCAGTCATTAAAAGAAAGTAAAGAACAAGGCGAGAAGCAAACAAATACTCCTCAGAAAAGTAGACGTTCGGGTCAAAGTAGTGTTGCTGAGACCGCTCGTTCGGGAATGAGAGATACTGTAGCCCGATCAGAAACAAGGGCACCTGCACGTACATATGCTATTCGGGCAAGAGAAGAAGCTTCTGCTCCAGATGTGATAGCTGGTATTTTCCATCTTTTTAATGATTCTGTGTATACTTTAATTGATCCTGGATCTACGCATTCATATATTTGCCTTTGCATTAGTGTCGAAAAGAAAATGACTGTTGAGTCCATTGACTTTTATATGCAAGTCACTAGTCCGTTAGGGCAAAGTGTGTTAGTTAATTTAATATGTCGGAAGTGTCCACTGAAAATACAAGGCTGTGAATTCTCTGCTGATTTAATGTTATTACCTTTCCAGAATTTGATGTTATTCTTGGCATGGATTGGTTGATTGAACATGATGCCATAGTGAATTGTAGAGAAAACGGGTTGATTTAAAATGTCGAGAGGGAAATAGTTTCGGTGAGTTTGGAGATCAAAAGAATGATGTCGAACTATTTCACCATTCTGACTCGAAATTGATTGAAAGGGTAATGAAGCATTTTAGCTTATGTTCTTGATACTCGGGGTTACGAAATGAAGATGGAACAACCGCCGGTTGTTAATGAGTTCTTGATGTGTTTCGAGGAATTACCGGTTTACCCCGGATCGTGAGGTTGAATTCGTAATTGATGTAATTTGAATGCACTCGATATCAATAGCACCGTATAGAATGGCACCAGGTGAGTTAAAGGAGTTGAAGACGCAATTGCAAGAGTTATTGGATAAGGGTTCATTAGACCGAGTACATCACCGTAAGGCGACTGTTTTATTTGTGAAAAAGAAAGATGGCTCGTTACGATTGTGTATTGATTATAGGCAATTTGAACAAGGTAACCATTAAAATAAATATCCATTACCTCGTATCGATGATTTATTTGATCAATTGAAAGGTCTTTGCGGTGTTCTCAAAGATAGACCTTAGATCCGGGTATTATCAACTGAAGGTTAAAGAGTGTGATGTGCCAAAGACCGCTTTTGAACTCGGTATGGTCACTACGAATTTACGGTAATGCCTTTTGGTTTGACAAATGCCCTCTTGCATTTATGGATTTAATGAATCGGATTTTCAGCCTTATTTGGATAGATTTGTGGTGGTATTTATTGATGACATATTGGTCTATTCAAAGATGAATCCGAGCATACACAACACTTGAGAATTGTATTACGACTTTGAGAGAAAAGCAGTTGTATGCAAAATTTAGTAAATGTGAGTTTTGGCTTCACGAAGTTGGATTTCAGGTCACATTGTGTCAATTTGAAGGAATTCGTGTGGATCCAAGTAAAGTTTCAGCAGTGGTGAATTGGAAAACACCGAAGAATGTAACTGAAGTGCGAAGTTTTCTGGGACTAGCAGGGTATTATCGCCGTTTTGTAAAGAATTTTTCCATGATTGCTTCACCAATGACTCGTTTATTACAAAAGAATGTTGAGTTTGTATGGTCTGATGAATGTCAACAGAGCTTTGATCAATTAAAGAAAATGTTAATAGAAGCTCCAGTTTTGACTCAACGAAATCGTATACCGTATATTGTGTCTGATGATGCATCTTTAAATGGTTTGGGTTGTGTGTTAATGCAATCGGAAAGGTAGTGGCTTATGCTTCACGGCAATTAAAACCACATGAAAAGAATTACCCTACGCATGATCTTGAATTAGCTGCAATTGTTTTTGCTTTAAAAATTTGGAGACACTATTTATATGGTGAGAAGTGTTATATCTATACGGATCACAAAAGTCTGAAATACTTAATGACTCAGAAGGAACTGAACTTAAGACAGAGGCGGTGGTTAGAGTTGCTGAAAGATTATGATTTGGTTATTGACTACCATCCAGGAAAAGCTAATGTAGTTGCTGATGCACTTAGTCGAAAGTCATCATTGTTTGCACTTCGGTTAATGAATGCTCATTTGGCTCTTAGTGAAGAAGGTGTTGTATTAGCAGAATTGAAAGTAAAACCCATGTTTCTTCAACAAATTGAAACTGCGAATGAAGACCAAATTGGTATTTAAGCGACAAATGGTTCAAGATAAATTAGATTCGAGTTCAAGATTGATGATGAAGGTATGTTGCGTTATCATAACAAATTTGTGTTCCAAACAAATCGATTTGAAGAATAATATTCTTTCAAGCACATAATAGTATGTATTCTATTCACCCGGCGATCGAAAATGTATGGTGATTTGAAAAAGATATATTGGTGGCTCGGTATGAAAAAAGAAATTTGAATTTGTTGCAAAATGTTTGATTTGTCGACAAGTTAAAGCGAGCATCAAGTGCCAACGGGTTTACTACAACCCATTATGATTCTGAATGGAAGTGGGAGCGTGTTACAATGGATTTTGTGTCGGATTGCCTATGACTCCAAGAAAGAAAGATTCGATATGGGTGATTGTTGATAGATTGACAAAGTCGACACTTTATTCGGTCGTAATGGATGTTTCACTTGAGAAGTTAGCGAATTGTATGTGTCGAGATTGTGAGATTGCATGGAGTTCGGTATCTATCATCTCGGGCGGGATCCGAGGTTTACTTCGAGATTTTGGAAAAAACTACAAGAAGCTTTAGGTACCAAATTAAATTTTAGTACAGCATTTCATCCTCAAACGGATGGACAGTCAGAGCGAGTGATTCAAATTCTAGAAGATATGTTAAGATGTTGTATACTTGAGTTTGGTGACAGTTGGGAAAGGTATTTACCTTTGGCTGAGTTTGCTTATAATAATAGCTATCAGTCTAGTATAAAAATGGCACCATTTGAAGCTCTTTATGGTAGGAAATGCAAGACTCCATTGTGTTGGATGAATTAAGTGAATCAAAATAGTTGGGGTTGATTTGATTCGGAAACGAAGAGAAAGTCCGGTTATTCGAGATAGTCTAAAAGTCGCTTGCATCGTCGAAGTCATATCTGGATTTGAAACGAAGAGACATAGAATATGCAAGTGGGTGATCGAGTATTTTAAAAGTTTCACCATGGAAGAAGGTGTTACGGTTTGGCAGAAAAGGAAAATTGAGTCCGAGATTTATAGGGCCGTATGAAATTGTGGAAAGGGTTGGTCCCGTAGCTTATCGATTGGCTTTACCTCCGGAACTTGAGAAGATCCACAATGTGTTTCATGTGTCTATGCTCAGGCGGTATAGGTCAGATCCTTCACACGTAATTTCTCATACTGAAATTGAGCTTCAACCAGATATGACTTATTCAGAAGAACCAATGAAGATTTTGGCTCGTGAAGTTAAAGAATTGCGGAATAAAAAGATACCATTGGTCAAAGTATTATGGCATCGACATGGTATGGAGGAGGCAACTTGGGAAACAGAGGAGTCAATGAGATCACAGTATCCAAATCTATTTTCAGGTAACAAATTTCGAGGACGAAATTTTTTTAAGGGGAGGAGAGTTGTAACGGCCTAATTTTCAGTGGTGTCGGAAATGGTGATATGAGATCACTAAATCCGACAGGTAAGATTGAATAAGATAGTAATTTAATATTTATGAGTCAAGTGAGAATTTAGAAGAATTTGTGGATTGTGAATTTGATGAATTAAAAGAATTTATTAGGTCAAATAGGTTAAAAACGAGGTATCGAGACCTTGAATTTGAAAATCGAGCCATAAATATTTTTAGAAATATTTATGGAGTGTTATTAAGTTAGTATTAAAGTTTGGTTGAGAAATTTAAATGTTTGGGTAGTCAATTAAATAAAAAGGACTGAATTGTAACAAGTGTAAATTTGCTAGAAGAATTAAATAGCTCAAGTGTTAAAAGAAGGAGGATTTATAGGAAATTAACCTAAAGGTGAATAGGCTGGACGGCAAGGGAAGAAAGTCATCACAAAGATAAGGAAATAAGGGCAAAATTGGAAAGTTAATAATTTTAACATGTATAATAAAGATAAAATAGAAAAACCTAGAGATATCTTCACATTATCTCAGCCAAAACACCATAGGAGTTCTGGAGAAAGCTGGTTATTCATATCTTTACATCATGTGAGTTTGATTCTTGCTTTTCTTGATAATTTTTATGTTTTATGACTTTTACAACTAGATCCACTTATAGAATTCATTAGTTTTTGATTTGGTGGGTAAAATTTGAAGTTACCCTGGCTGAATAATGGAAGTTTATGATGAATTATTATGAAAATTAAAATTATAATTTCATATTAAGGTGGTTTTATTAAGTGATTTTGATAGGAAATGATATTTAGGACCTAATTGTGAAAAAGTTGTGAATTAGAGGTTGCTGTTGAAATTAAGAATATAAAAGGTTGTGAAATAGTTTGTAATGATAGAATAAAGTGTTAATTGAGAAAAATTAGTTCAATTGATGGCTGAATTGAGCAGGGACTAAATTGTAAAACTGTAAATTTTGGGGTAAAAGTGAAATTTCGAAATTTGAAGAGCATAATTTGTGAAGTGAAATGGAAATGAAATATATGCTAATGAGTGAAAATATTTTACATTATAGATCAAGAAACCAAAGAAGAAAGAGGAAAAGAAAAAGTTGCGAGTAGTCCCTAAATTTCAAAATCTTCTACAAATTAGCGGGTAAGTTCATATGGTTGAATTTATTTGTTTATTTGTGAAAGATTGAATGATATAATGTGCTGTAAATGTGAATTTGCTGTGGGATTGTGGAAAATATGATAAAATGAAAGAATAAATGGCGGTAATTCAAATTAGGAAAAACGCAGAATTGAGTACGTTCGTGTCGTGACATGTGATGAATTGACGGATAAGACCATGGTTAATCCATGGAAAATGTGAAATGTAGGTATGGTATCATCCATACTGAGTTATGAAATGTAGGTATGGTATCATCCATACTGAGTTATGAAATGTAGGTATGGTATCATCCATACTGAGATATGAAATGTAGGTATGGTATCAACCATACTGAGTTGTGAAATGTAGGTATGGTATTAACCATACTGAGTTGTGAAACGTGGCAATCGAAACAACGACGCACTCAAATTGTAAGACGCGTTCCTAATTTGATAAAAAGTAATATAGAATGAGCGAATCAAATAGAAAAGATTGAGTAGTTGTTAATGTTGAGCTCAACTATGAGAAGTATTTTAACAATGGTTGTGAATGGCAGGGAACTTTAGAAAATGTTTTGTTATTGTTTGGAAATATTATGTGTGGTAAGCATTACTTTTAAACCTATGGACTTACTAAGCTTCATCAAGCTTACTTGTGTGTGTTTGATATTTTTATGTAGATTGAATTAAAGAGAAGTGGTAGATCGGATCATCACAGCAAAGCTCACTATCCAGATCAATTCCGGTAGCTTTTGTTTTATGCTTAAAGATTTATATGGCATGTATAGAGTTTAAATGGGATGGAGTAAAGATGTTATAAACTAGTTAGTAATATTTTGTAATGAAACAGTTTTTGAATTACAGCAGTAACGTGATATTGAAAAATCACCAAAATTAGAAGAAATGGAATTAGAAAGTTAATGAGATATGAATTGAAAGCTCTTTGAGTCTATTTTCATATAAAAGAAATAGAGTAAGCAAAAGAAATGGAAATTAAGAGATATTTAAATTTTAGTGAAACTGGTTCTGAACGAATTCGTGGTCCCCTGTTCTACCTTTGAAAAATCATTAAAAATTGTACAAAAATAATTATGGGATATGGTTTATATGAATGGAATCCTGAATGAGTCTATTTTCAAATGAAATAAATAAAAAGGTCATATGAATTCTGTACAAAGAGTAATTTGATTCGTAGTGAAGAGAGGTCAGAACAGTCGAACAGTGAAACAGGGGAAACTTTAATGAATAAACTGTACTAATTGGCCACATGAAAAATTCTGGAAAAATTATAGTGAAAAGATATATGAGTCTAGTTTCAGGAAAAATTAACGGATCTTAATTTGGAGTTCCGTAGCTCCAGATATAAATATTTTAGTGACTATGACGCAGATGGACAGTTTTAAATTTTATGCCGAATTAGTAGTTAAGTTTAGTAATGCCTCGTGCTCGACTCCGGCAACGGTCTCGGGTAAGGGGTGTTACAAGCAATCTACTACTTTTTTATGGAATGACGATTGTCGATGCCTTTAGAGGTGAGCAATATGCCCTTTGAAGAAATTTATTTTAACATTTAAGTGGGATTTTCCTTCCCTTTTCGCAGACTTTTTTTTTTTTAATATTCTGTTGTATAATAAATAAGAAATCAAAATTGTAACCGTTCGTAGTTTACTAGAACGGAGTAATGCGTTTCAGTAGGAGATGAGAGTTTGTATGCTGCCTAAAGCTAAAATCTAACTTCTTAGCATCGTGTTCTTTAAACAATTATAGTACGAAGTTGTATCCAAGTTTCTTACAATGACGATAGTTTTGAATGTCCACAACCTCACCACACACTAATTGTTTCATGACCTCCATGCTGCCTGCCATTCTCAACAACTGATTAAACAGAAAATAAGAAACATGTAGGGTAAAAGGAAAATTAAAAAAAAAAAAAGAAAAGAAGATGAGTTGTTATTATCATTAGATCTGAAAGCTTGTTGCAATGACAAAGGATCAGAGTGATTTATTGCTGAGAAGTAAATGAGATTATGATAATGGCCATGGAGGATCGGTAGGGCAAGTACAAAGGTGAAAGAGGCAAGTGCAGGTGGGGCATTTGGAGCAGACACTTCCACAGTCTTCACTTCTATGGCATCTAAACGAAATGATAGGTCCCCTTGCCTCCGCCACCATCTCTGTATCTGCAACCACACATCTACTTTTATCATATTAAACAAACATATGAGTTAAGGTTCAGGCACAACACAGAGTTAGAAACTAACGAGTTGTAAACATTAAGATTACTGCAAATATAACCAAATTCCATGACATCTCTTATATCTAATTAATTGAAATTAAGCCGGTGGAAATATGTAGAGCTTATTTATTCCTCTATTGTATATATATAGCAATGTATTAATTTTAGTAGCTGAGGAAGAATGAGATGATTTATTGGAATTTTCTTTTACCTAATTAATCATCTTTCTATTGTTTGTCTAGTCATGGAAATTATGTGTTATCTAAGCTAGAAATGCATGATGTCGATAAACTAATTATTCGTCCAACATATTGGAAATATATTTGGATTACATTCGTTTGATAAAATTGAAATCACATTTTTAATAAAAATTAATTGAATTTACGAATTCAAATTGTATTGGAGCTGCTGAATTATGTTTGTTTAAATTCAACCACTAAGCCAAAATTTTACATAAAATGAGAATCGAACAATGATCTTAAAGATCTCATGGCCTCAGACTTCATTAACAAAACTCAAACTTAATCATACTTGAAAATAATATATATTAATTTATGATTTTATAGATTAAATACCATACAAACACAATATATCTTAAAAAATATACAAAATATTAAAATAAACACAAAATTAAATCAACACAATTAATGTATACCAACAACCCAAATAAGGAAGTGACTAAGAGCTAAAATCTAGTGCACAGATTCTAACATCTCCTCCCCAATTTGCAATGTACCCAAACAAAAACCCATGTAATAACAAATCAAGCTTTTGTTCCTCAATCAGATCAGAAATTATCACAACCTTTCACCACAGCAGTAAAATTACCTTTTCTTCTGGCAAATAACAAAAGCACAATACTTCTTTGTCACACAAACACAAAAGTTGCAAATCCAAATATCTTAGTTCAGCTATTAAAATCTTATGTAATCAATCCAACATCCTTAAATCAACAGTCCTATCAAAATAACCAATTAGTTCAACAATTCTCATCACATCAAATATATATATATATATATATATATATATATATATAACTATTTTAATTTTACATACTTTTATCTAATTATTTTCGTAATTCTATTATTATATTGTATAGATATGCACATCAAGTTTTGAATAAATTAAAACTTTTAATTATTTGTTTGATATAATAACATTTCAATAGTTAAAAACTTTCAATGGTTGAAAATATATTAATAAAATGATATTCTAGAAATATCAAATCAATAATTAAGCACGATTGAGAATAAGAAACTAAATATTTATTATGTAAAATAAAATCAAACTTCATAAATTATCATATGGTTCATCTCTAGGTATTTAAAAAATTAGTTCATGCTTGAAAATAAAAACATCAAAGATACAATATAACCGAAAGAAATAAAGAGACTCTGATAACTTCCTAAGAAATCAACGAGAATATTCAATCTTGACGAAATTTACTTCAAAGTCGGCTTCAATGGTTTTTTTGAGTTGTTTTCTTTAGTATTCTCTGACGACTCCTCCTATTTTCTTATTTTTGTCATATATATGTCTTAAAATACCCAAAAATCTAAAATCGTGATTTTTGTTGTTCGATATGCAATCCATGAAACCGACATAGCCTACCGCGTATGTCTGTGTGGGTCACATAGCCATGTGGTCTAGCTGTGTGAAATGGTTCAGCCCGTGTGACTCCTACAGCTTGCTTCAACGCTCCGAATTTTGTTCGTTTTTCGCTCTTTTTGCTCCCAAGTGCTCTATCAAGCATTAAAACATGATTTTAAGGATTAGTAGTATAAAATTCACAATTAACATCGAATAATCACCCAAAAACATGTTAAAATGAGGTTAAAACATGTTACTTTTAGTACTTATCAATAAGATACAATATCATATTGATTTAAAACTTTAATTTATAAATCCAATGTGTAGATAAAAAAGTTATAACATTCCTCATATTGTTATTGTATTAGTTGACTGGCATCCTAATAGTATGTCGAAAAAGCCCAAAAAGTCATTATCTCCCTATATATGACATAGAAATTTGTTGGACATACTAGGTCGTCAACTTTAACCAAAGCATTTTCCAAGATTCTGTTTGGATAGACTACAGAGCTGTCCGTCAATCAAAGGTAGTAACACCTAATCCGAATACGGAGTTCTCGAATACTAAGGCGCTACATCGGTCACCGAGTAACCCATCAAAATTTTCAAATACTTTTAAAACACTAAAATACATTTTATATAAGAGAAAATACCATACATAGTTATACTAAAAATAGTAATAAAAGTAGTTATACAAAATATGTAGAGCTCCAATATTATCGTATATCAAAATAGTCAAAATAACAAAAAATGATAAATGAGTTATAGACCTACAAAAACTATACAAGTAAGGCCTTAGGAATACAATGCCTACTAATTGGTAAGGTACTGTACTCTGAATATGTGATGCTAGGAGTCTCTTGTCGATGGTGTTCCTCGGACACGAACAAAAGTCTACAAATCTGAACATTAAGAAAATTCGAAGGCTGAGCTTTACAAGCTCAGTGGTACACAACAAATCTACCATACTTCAAGCAATTCATAAATATAACCATGCAAATCAAATGTATACATAGAAACATGACATGAGTATCGAATAATTAAAACATGAATCATTAAATATACATAACCAAATCACTTGCATATCAAACTTGTCAAACTTGTTAGATTGCACATCTTTGCTCAAATAATCGAATATCCGGTTAGCCTCAGCCACTCATGATTGCTAGTCAAATAATCCCAGTGTCCGTATGGTTATCCGAGCACCACTCATGGCCGCTTAGTTAGGTTAGTGATAAACCATAAAAGTAACACATTTTAAATCCCATGCTTAGCGTGTTTTTGGATGTTTTATTATACAAATTGGTGAATTAGATGCTCTTAAATCTTTTAAATTCATGTTTCTATACTTAAGAGAGCATAGGGAAGCAAAAAGAGCGAAAAACGGGCCAAAACCAGACAAAACCAGACAAAATGAGCCATCTTAAGGATCCACACGGCCAAGCCAGAACCACACAGGCAGAGCACATGCCCGTATGAACCACACGGGCTGGACACAAGCCAGTGTGCTAGCCCGTGTCGATCACGAGTCACCCAAAATTTGTACATAGCCTGGGCACTCTCACACGGGATGATCAAACGCCCCGTGTCCCTCTTGTACCCTGCTTCATTTTCACGCAGAAAAAGCTAATTTTTAGGGTTTCTAGGTATTTTAAAGTCTGTAAATACACACCGGAGGAAGACCTAAAGGAACACGCAGAGTAGAACGAAGAAATTACTCGAAGGAAGCCGTTGGATTCATCTCAAAAGTAGATCCGCTCCAAGATTGAAGATCTCTATCAAGTTCTTTAGAAGTTTTTGGGTTCTTTATGTCTTGTCGTTTTATTTATTTATTCTGAGATGTCTTCCTTTTACGTTATGAACTAAACTCCCTAAATACCTAGGGAGGATGAAACCTATGATGAATCTTATTATTTTAATTATCTGAATTACATGATAAATACTTGTTCTTGTTCTTAATTATGTGTTCTTAACCCTTGCCTTAATATTTTCAGGATATTAATTCAAGTTTAATGTGCTTATTCAGTGGAGCAAAAGTCACTGTTTAAGAGAAGATCTAGCATAATTAAGCGGAGTTGATTGCAACCCTAGAAATAGAGTGACATAATTCTGTCGGATTAGAGTCAAATCTAATAAGGGAATCCATAGATCGAGTTAATGCGACGGTAGGGGTTTTAATTAGAAAGAGGTTTCAATTAATCAACCTAGAGTCAGTTGTTCTTAGTCTCGAAAGAGATATTAACATAATTTAGGGATTTTTACGGATCAAGGCAAGTGAGTAAATCGTTTAATTCAGAAAAAGAATAATAAGTGAAGTCTAGGTGGATTCTTCCTTGGGTATTGTCTTTATTCATTGGTTTATTCGATTACTTTCTTCCCTCTCTGTCGCGTTCATAATAAATTAGTTAGCTAAATTTTAGATTGAAATAAATCCCCTTAATTAGTAGGCTAAATAATAAAAAGATAGTTATTACTAGTAATTTTAGTCCTTGAGGATACGATATTTCGGACTCATCAAAGCTATACTACTATTTGATAGGTGTGCTTGCCTTTGTCAAAATATTAGTTAGTTTTGAGCCCATCAAGTTTTTTACGCCGTTGCTGGGGACTAAGATATTAGGAAAGCTTAATGTTTATTACTTTAGCCAATTTTATTTTTTATTTGCGATTTGTTTTAATTTACTAACTTTTCTTCTATTTACTTTTGGTAGGTATTTTTAGTTTATGACTAGAAGGAAACTGTCAGGACCATTACTTTTTGACAGTGAGATAGAAAGTACCGCTCGTAGAAATCATAGAGAAATAAGGTGAAGTCTACAGTATATAGAGGAAGAGCAAGATGAAGATACCAACATTAACGAGGATATGGCTGATAATAATCCGCTACCCCCGGTGGTTGCCGCAAATCCTGCTCCTCGTACTATGTATGACTATGCTAAGCCTAATTTGACTGAGGCTGAATCGAGTATTGTGAGGCCTATTGTTGTTGCAAAGACCTTCGAGCTGAACCCGAATACTATACAGATGACCCAATAATGTGTTCAGTTCGATGGTTTACAGGATGAGGATCCAAATACTCATTTAGCTAACTTTCTTGAATTTTGAGACACTTTTAAGATTAATGGTGTTTCTGATGATGCCATTCGCCTTCAGTTATTTCATTTTTCCTTAAAAAATAAAGCTAAACAGTGGTTGAACTCGTTACCATGAGGTTCCATCACTACTTGGGAATAGATGATCGAGAAATTTTTATTTGAATATTTTTTGCCAGCTAAAACGGAAAAGTTGAGGAATGATATCTCTTCTTTTGTGGAGATTTGAAACTCTTTACGATGCATGGGAGAGGTATAAGGACTTATTGAGAAGGTGACCTTACCATGGGTTACCTTTATGGCTCTGAGTTTAAACTTTTACAATGGTTTGAACCCTCAACTAGGCAATCGATCGATCATTGCCAAAGATATCCTAAATAATAAAACACCAAGCGACTTATGAGTTTATAGAGAAGATGTTACTGAATAAATACCAGTGGCAAGTCATGAGAATAAAGCCGACGAAAGTCGCTGGCGTTTTCAACTTCGACGCGGACGCCATGCTATCAAACCAAGTAGAGCTGTTAAATAAAAAGATTGATGGTTTATGTTTTTCTACGCAAGTACATCCAGTAATGCAATGCGACACAAATTGAGGAGGGATGAACACCACAGAATATCCATCCTACAACCCAAGCACAGAGAATGAGAAAGTCCACTATATAGGTAACAATTCTAGACCTTAGAATAATCCTTATAGTAGCACTACAATGCAGGTTGGAGGAACCATCCCAATTTCTCATGGGGTGGTCAAGGAAATCAGAGACCGCAACCACCTACAGGCTTTCAACAATAACCCTACCAGTAGGAAAAGAAGTCGAACCTTGAGGAGATGCTAAAAAAATTCATCTCGGTGTCAGAAACCCATTTTTAAAACACCGAAACAGCACTCAAAAATCAGCAAGCGTCGATTCAAGGGCTCGAGAACCAAATAGGTTAGCTTGCTAAGCTGATCAAGGTAGCTTGCTGAGTAATACCGAACCTAACCCAAGAGAGCAACTCAATGCCATCACCGTACGCAACAAAGAAGGGTTAGTGGAATATGAATCTGAATCGAGGCAAGAAATTGTGGAAAGTAAAGGTAAGGTTGAGGCAAGCCGCAATACACAAAAATCGGTAAGTAAAGAGCACATACCTCTTGTGCCATATCTTAACTCGACGGAGAAAGACCATACCGATGAGCAATTTGGTAAATTTCTTAAACTCTTAAAAAGTTACATATTAACTTACCGTTTATTGAAGCTCTTTCGCAGATGCCCAACTCAGTTAAATTTTTAAAGGAGCTTCTAGCAAACAAATGGAAGTTAGATAATGCGTCATACGTGGAGTTAAATGCGTTTGTTCACCATTTTACGAATAAACTACCCAACAAATTAAAGTATCCCGGGAGTTTTACTATTCCTTGTTTAATTGGTAGTTTAGATGTTAATAATGCCTTGGTGACTTAAGGGCAAGTATTAATGTCATGCCCTATAAAATGTTTAAGCGACTAGGTCTTGGGAAACCTAAACAAACTAGGATGAGCATTCAACTAGCGAGATAAAACTATCGATTTCTTAGGGTATTGTTCAGATGTGCTTGTAAAATTGATAAATTTTATTCCCAATTGAATTTGTTGTTCTAGATATGGATGAGAACAGTGACACACCTTTAATCTTAGGATGACCCTTTTTAGCAACTGCTAGAACTATAATTGATGTTGGCACATGGGAGTTGATACTTCGTGTAGGTGATGACACGATTAAACTCCAAGCTTGTGATTCTATTAGGATATCTAGTAATCGAGATGATATTGAAAGTTCTTTTGATGTCAGTAACCTTGTGGCTAAACCTTCTTTGCAGGAAATTCCTCAGAAAAAAGTGATAGAGTGACAGTCCAGCTCAACTAACAAAAAAAGAATAACTCATGAAGAACGAAGGCTTCAAATCGATGAACTAGACGAATGACGGACACATGTTAAGGAGAAACCAATGATACATGATGTGGAACTTAAACAACATCATAACGAGCTTTAAAATGAAACAAATCAATTTAAGGTTGGAGACCAGGTACTGTTGGACAAAGCAGACCCTTGAGTTGTCACTTCAAAGCCCAATGCGAACAGAGCAACTCCTTTTATGGTACTGAATGTCTTTCCACACGGTACGATCGAGGTAAATCATTCTAAATTAGGCATATTTAAGGTAAATAGCATTAGACTTAAACCTTATTTTGATATTAGAACTGATAGCAGGAGAGAGGAGTGTCAACTCCTCGAACCACCATGACCATACGAATGAGAGGTAAGTCGAGCTTAGACTCTAAATAAGCGCTTCTTGGGAGGCAAACCGAGTACTAAGCCTACTAATTAATTTATTTTTACTTCTATTCATGTTTCAATGCAGGTTTTTGACCAACATGGCCTGGACACACGGGCGTGTCCCTGGCCGTGTGGGACTTGAGACTTAGTTTTTAAATCTTAAAGAAATCGACAGTGAGGTACACGGTCTGACGACATGGTCGTGTCACCCACACGGCCTGGACACACAGGGGTGCCCTTTCCCGTGTGGATCCTGGAGCTTAAAATCCCCAAATATCGACAGAGACACGACCTAAATATATTCCATACGGGCGTGCGATACGACCTTGTGGACCACACGGACTGGACACACGGACATGTCCTAGGCCGTGTGAAAACTAGAGCTTAATTTTTCAAAATTTAATCAAGTTAGGGGGCTCCACGGGCAATACACACTGTCGTGTGTGTGGTCACACGGGCGTGTCAAAATTTCACACGGGCGTGGGAGAAATGAAGGACTTCACACACGGCCTGGACATACGGGCGTTGATAAACCGAAATAGTAACATATTTTAATCCCACATTTAGTATACTTTTGGATGATTTAAGCCTTGAATTGTGTAATTTGGTGCTCTTAATCCTTTGTTTTCATGTTTTATACCCAGGAAAGCACCAGAGGATGAAAAGAACGAGAAATGGGCCATATCACGAAATCGACACGGCCTGGACCCAAGACCACACGGTCATGCCTCATCAATAGATCTGAACACGGCTTGGCCACGATTCACACGGGCATGTGCCATGGGCGTGTCCTTGCAGCCGCTAAGAGGAGTTTTACTCATAATAAGATACTTGAAGGCAAAGAAACACATTCTAAAGCCTATTTAAACACCCTAGGAGGAATTCTACTCGAATTAGGATACTTAGGGGCCAAGTAAGGCATCTCAAAGCTTATATAAACACCCTAGGGGGCAACTTAAGAGGGAGTTCGGAAGAAGCCTTCTACCAAGGCTTTTGTCAGGGGACCCCAAGGCTTTTGGCGGAGGGCGTCCAGCTAGGCCAAAGAAGGCAGATTTGTGATTCAGTTGAAGATAGCCAGTTGATCCATCTCAAGAAGCTGGAATCAATCTCAAGACGGAGGATATCTCTTTCAATTCTTTCAGGGGGTTTTAGGGATTTCTTATGTTTTGTTTTATCTTTTCTTCTGAGATGTTTTCTTTTATTATTATGAACTAAACCCTTCAGATTCCTGAGGGGGATGAAACCTAAGACGAATCTTGTTATTGTTTTCTAAACTATATGATAAATATTCGATTTGTTCTTAATTATATGTTCTTAATTCTTGTGTTAATATTTCGGGATATTGATTCAAGTTTGATGTACTTAGGTAGAGGAGGAATAGACCACGCCAAGAGTAGATCTAGCATAATTAAGCGGAGTTGATCGCATGCGCCTAGAGATAGGGTGACGAGATTTTCTTTGGATCAAGGTGAAACCTAATATGGGAGTCCATAGATCAAGCTAATGCCATTCT
>CP106728.1:30663074-31021740 GCA_025506655.1 Gossypium rotundifolium
TCTTGGCGAAAGAGCAAAAATAAAAACACACTCCCATGCCACCAACGTGATTCGAACCAAGGCCCTTGCCCACTGCTCATGGCGTCATCACCAAGGCCCTAAGTGGCGCATTCCAGCCACTTTACCAAGCTCACTTCCATGTCCAAAAGCGCCTATAATTTTCCCTTAAGGCCTCCCTGGCCTTGCTCCCCTTACTAACTCAAAATCCAAAAATTTTCCAATGCATTCCCTTTTTATCCTAGAGTTTTAAGAACCCCTAAATCACATCCAAACCACTCCCTGAGCCTATTAACACATGAATTATGCACCAAATGCATAACCCCTAATCTAGGATACTACACCCACGATCTCTATTAGAGTACTCCACTAGTGCATTTGATTGACAATATGAATCTCGGGATTTCTTTGATGAAGAGTGATAGGGTTTATTCATTAATCTCTTTCTGGAATCTCTAGCTTTTGAATCAGCCTTTCTCTTTTCTTTGCCCAGTTCTTCAGCTTTGCAAGCACGTTCGACTAACACAATGAATTCTTTTAAATTCAATATCCCGACCAGAAGTTTAATGTCTTCGTTTAGCCCATCAACAAATTGCTTGCACATTATCTCTTCTAAAAAACATATTCTCGAGCATACTTGCTCAACCGTATAAATTCTCTTTCATATTCAGTTGCAGTCATATGGCCCTGCTTCAATTCTAGAAACTCTTTATTGACAAACCGTAATTTACACATATTTTGACCCCATGCTTGGCTTAATTTTGGATGAATATTCTTTCGATTTGCTGAATCCGATGCTCCTAATCCCTTAATTTCATGTTTTATACTCAAGAGAGCTTAGAAAGTCGAAAAGAATGAGAAACGGGCCAAAAAGGGACAAAACAGGCCTACATTAGAAATCACACAGCCTGGGCTATCGATCACAGGTAGATCACACAGCCGTGTGTGGCAAGCAAAATCGACCACGACCGAAGGAGTCCACCACGGGCATGTCACACGGGCGTGTACCTGCCGAAATTAGGAAGAGTTTTATTCGGAATAGGATACTTGTGGGCCAAGTTAGACATCTCAAAGCCTATATAAACACCCGAGGGGGCAACCTAAAAGGAGAGTCGACAGGACATCAGATAGACGCCAAGTAGAAGGAGAAAATACTCCAAGACAGCTGTCGGGAACAGCTTAAGAGAAGGATCTCCATCAAGATTGAAGATCTCCCATCAAGTTCTTTAGAAGTTTTTGGGTTTTCATTATGTTTTGTGCTTTTCCTTCTTTTATGATCTTTTCCTCTTTTAGTATGAACTAAATCCCTTAGATACCTAAGGGGATGAAACCTATGACAGATCTTATTATTATTTGATTTATGAGATAAATACTTGTGCTTATTCTTAATTGTGAGTTTTATTCTTGTTTTAACAATTCAGGTTATTGATTCAAGTCGAATGTGCTTCTTCAGTAGAGCAAAAGTCCCTGTTTAAGAGTAAATCAACACAATTAAGCAGAGTTGATTGCAAACCTAGAAATAGGGTGACGAAAATTTTTTGGATTAGGGTCAAACTTAATATGGGAATCCATAGATCGAAATAATGCGACAATAGAGGTTTTAATTAGAAAGAGATTTCAATTAATCAACCTAGAGTCAATTGTTAGTAGCCTCGAAAGAGGTATTAATATAATTCAAGGATTTCTACGGATTAAGTCAAGCGAATAAAACACATGAATCAAAAGTAATAAGTGAAGTCTAGGTGGATTCTTCCTTAGGTGTCGTCCATCTCATATAAGTTGTCTAAAGTATTTTCCCAGTTTACTCCATGTCAAGTTCATAAGTTATTTAAATTAGTTAGTTAAATTTTAGATTAAAAAATAAATCCCTTTAATTATTAGGCTAGATAATAAAAAGATAGTTATTACTAAGTACTCTTGGTCCTTGAGGATACGATATTCCGGACTCACCACAGCTATACTACTGTTCGATAGGTGCGCTTGCCTTTGTCGAAATAATAGTTGTTTCGAGCTCCATCATTTATGCTTTTGGTTAAGGAACCGTTGACCGATGTATTTCTTCCGAACTTGGTCTTAAAGAATTCCCAGGTGACTTAATCTCTCGGCACTACCGACACTAAAGTATTCCACCAATGATATGTAGAGTCTCTCAGAAGAAAAATAGCACCCTTTAAGCATTCAACTGGCGTACACGAAACTTTATCAAACACTCAGATAGTATTTTTAAGCCAGAACTCAGCTTTCTCAGGGTCATCATCAACATTAGCCCTAAACTCTTCAGTCCCATGTTTACGGATCTTATCAACTGGAGGCTTATTCAATCTTAAAAGCTCAACTCCTTGAGGAGCTACATGTATAGTTTGGGAAATAGGAAGGGGTGGAGGTTGTTGAGTAGCCAGATTTTTCTGGACGTATTGAGTGATCCACCCGTTCATCATCTAGAAAAAGGCTTCTTTACCCTCACCTCTGTGACTACTACACACAAGTCTAGATTTGGAAGGCGCTGTCCCTTGAGCGGGAGCGGGCGCATAACTCTCTACATTATCAGCTATCGCTCATTCGAGATCCATTACTATAAGAAAACACAATTTAAGCTGTCAGGAATCATCACACTATCGCAGAGTATATATGGCATGTATAGCTAGACTCTCACACATGCTACGTCAGTCCTAGAATTGACTAAACCTTAGCTCTAATACCAGTAAATGTAACACCCCTAACTCGTATCCGTCACCGGAGTAGGGTTACGAGGTATTACCGATCAATACATAAATCTTGTTATATCAATCTCCAACCATGCAACTCACGAATATGTCACAACTTGCTATTTAATTACATACCTAATTCACATATACAATTCAATTTACTAATTCATTTCAAACATACATTATCAAGCATTGATTCACAAACACATAACTTCCAAATTATCAACTTCAATCACCTAACATAAGTCAATTTACCAAAATCAAAATAGAACCATTTGCACATTTATAACAACATCATGTTCATCATCTTATGCCAACCCAAATGGCCAAAATACGTATCCATCAAACATACCAAAATGACTCAAACCTATACATGCCATATACCATATTTATACAACTCAAAAATACCAAATAGATGTCCGATAGTGCGATGAAGTTCCTGACGATCCCCGATTCTGAGCTAGCTTTGATTTACTATAAAACATAGAAGGAAATAAACAAAGTAAGCTATAAAGCTTAGTAAGTTCATATGTATATATGAAATAATCAACATCATTCATGAACAATTCCATGTAGATACATAATTTGCAATTAAAACCTCAATCAATGAGATAACTCTTTCTTTCTTGATCTATATGAATTAAAAATTAACTTATTTAATCACATATTCTTTCAATTTAGTCCATATCACACTTTAAATCACTTTTACCTTTTGCCCCAAGTATTTCATAACTTTTACAATTTAGTCCTTATTTCAGAAAACACAAAATTCACATAATTCAAGACTAACCCATGCTATCCGAATTACCACTATACCCATAGTAGGCTATATTTTCCATTTATTTCACATTTCAACCACTCAATTAGAACTTTTCACGATTTAATCCCTATTATGCATTTTCATCAAAAATCACTTAACAAAACATGTAAAACTATCACCAAGCTTTCATATTTCAACATTAAACATCAAAGAAGACATAGATTAAACAATGGAAACTCTCAAAACCTTTAACAGTTTCAAAATTAAAGGTACGGGTTAGCTAAATTGAGCTGCAACGATTACAAAAACATAGAAATCATCAAAAATCGAGCAAAAATAGACTTACAATTGAATAGAACAATGACCGAACCCACATAACTTTTAAATGTCTTCCTCCCTTCTTATTTTTCGGTTGAAGATGATAGAAACAAAGATGATACCTTTGTTTCTTTTATTTAATTTACTTTAATTTACTAATTACCAAAATAACCTTAATGATAAAACATTTATACCATCCATTTCATGCCCATTAATGTCCACTTACCCTATTAATGGTCTATTTACCACTCAAGGACCTGCACATTTAATGTTCATAGTCAGTTAGTGCATTTAACAAATAGAATGTAACTTTTATGGTTTACTCGATTTAGTCCTTTTTACCGAATTAAACATTCAAACGATAAAATTAATTCACGAAACTTTCACACATACATGCTACCACGATATAAACACTTAAAATAATATTAAATAAATTTTTGACATCGAATTTGTGGTTCCAAAACCACTGTTTGGTTTAGCTAAAACTAGGTTGTTACAAGTTTAATTCATTACATTATCACTTCACAGTTTAACATAAATTGTTATCAAAATCTTTTACTTATCATCTCAGTGTAATAGGATTTTTTTCTTAAGAACTTGCTTAACATAATTTTTTTATTATTATTCAACAGAGACCTAATGTAGACTTAACAGAACGTATACGATATACAAAAATAGTACAGTACTGTACCAAAGTGCAATAACATAACAAAGTAGCACAGGAGTGCTATGTAAGAACAGGACAACACCGAAATGCGCAATCAGAACAAAGAGTGCGTTAAGTTTTTCCTTAATGGCATACCATCTATATCATATTAGTTCACATCTTGTCTACTTGGGAAACCACCTTAGAGTCAATTTCATTTTCTCATTTTCAGAACAAAATTTGCATACTTTAAACTTATTTCAATTTAGTCCTTTTAATCATGAAATTCATTATTCTTTGTAATTCAATCTCACTTTCACTTTTCATACATATACTATTTCATCACAGTTTCTAGCGCAGTCTATTTATCAATATAATATTTCACAATTTAACTATGATTTTACACTTTTTCAATTTAATTGTTATCTTTCCATGACTTAAAAAAAGTTCTAATTTGAATTATAATAATCATGTATTTTTGCATTCTCTATTATATTCTTCACTTATCAAATATTTTCTTGTAAACTTTCATAATTTTTCAAGTCCCTTTTTCATAAGTTCAATATTCACTAATTAATCATATTCAATCAATTTTCTTTCTTGTTATACTTTAATAACATCATTTATATCAATATCTTATTTTTCATATAATTTTTTATGTATTTTACTTCTATTATTTCATCTACATATTTTCTCAAGTTTGACAATTTAGTCCTTGTCATCATAAAATTCCATATTTTCCCACAATTTCACTTTTACAATACTTTATGCATATTTCATCATCTCATAACACATTCATTAAAATTTTATTATAATTTCTTTATTCACATATTAAATTGTTTTACACTTTATTTTACTAATTTACAACAAAACTTCGCTAAGTTTACATTTTTAATCCTTAAATAATAAGAGAATTCATGTGTACTTACCTTTTTCAAGCTCAAATCACTTGCTCTTCATTTTTCCTCATCACTTGATTCACTTTCTCAATCTCTTTCTTCAACATCATATCAAAACATAAAACTTTCCTCGAGTAATCTTCACTTTAACATATTTCCTACACTTTTCTAACAAGATTAAACTTGAAAACAATATGAAACCTTAACATCCATACCTTGTTCTCTTGGAATCAAGCTTTAACTTATTTTCTCTCTCCTCCAAATACTATTTTGTAACACCCCTTACCCATATTCGACGTCGAATAGGGTACGAGGCATCACCAAAGAGTATAGAAAACTTACAAATAATTTGAAGTAATTATCTTTAGACAAATAGTACACTTGAGGTGTACAGTTCTATAATTATGAATAAACACATTTATCAAACATATTCCGTGTTTTTATATATCACAATCTCATATTTTCATGTATCAAGTACCACCATTTTCCTCGTATTTCAGACAAATACGTGTAACAATTCATAGACACACAACTCACTAACTCTTCCTGCCAATCACAATTTAAATTGACAAATCACTTATTGAGTCCAATTTCAATGTTCACTAAAATCTATCATATAAATTTGGATGTACATATCCACCAATAGATTCCATGTACCGATATCATCATCTCGAATTTCCACATGCATTTCCTTTCCACATTATGAACTCAAATAACATATACAAGATATACCAATGTATTTCAAGTACGGTTTCATAATATTTCATTTCAAATTTCAGATTATTTCATATTAGAACTTTTCTCATTAACTCATTTGGAATACCAATTCATACGGATAATACACTAAAGGGTGTACAAATATATAATCACAAATGAACTCATTCATCAGCCAAGTTCTATGTTCACGTCTCATCAACTCGTATTTCCTTATATCACATAATTCCATGTAACACTTACCAAACTTTGTCAGATTAGTGAGCGTCTTATAGAATTAGTCTGCTCACATAAGCCGTCGATCATAACAAGATACACGGTGTTGCTCAGTGCCACATTTCACAGCTCAGTATGTTAATACCATACCTACGTTTCACTCTTTGCCATGGATCACCCATGGCCTTATCCGTCAATTCATCACTTTTCACTAGAATGCCATAGCCCAGCTATGGTCTTACATCTTAAACACGGATCACTTCAACGCCATATCCCAGATATGATCTTACACGAAAATCACTTATCACTTGTAGCCGAAGCTACCACGATTCACTGATCAGGTAGCCAGAGCTACCACTTTTCATTGATCAGGTAGCTGGATCTACCACTTTTCATTGATCAGGTAGCTGGAGCTACCACTATTCACTGATCAGGTAGCCGGAGCTACCACTTTTCACTGATCAGGTAGCCAGAGCTACCACTTTTCATTGATCAGGTAGTCGGAGCTACCACTTATCGATTTTACTTGTCCTTGATCAGATAAGTGTAGCCGAAGCTAACACTTATCACTTGTTGCCATGGTTCAACCATGGTCTTTTTCGTCAATTCATCTTGTCATTGAACTGAAGTGTTCAATTTGATCATTTATTCAATTTTCATGCTTTTACATTATTCACGATTTTATCATCAATACATATGAAATAACACATCATGAAGTTCATAAAATTAATAAATGATTACTAAAATTTAGCCATATAAACTCACAAGTTAAATTTTTGTATTATAACGATAATCATAATTTCATAACAAATATTCCAAATAAAATATTATATCATTTCTAATTCAACATTTATCAATTATAATCGAGCATGTAATCAATTTATACACAAGTCGCTCATATATTATTTTTCCTCCTCCTCCTCTCCATCCACATCCTTAGTATAAACAACACACTTGTAAGTAACATTATCTATAATTTTACTATTTACTTATGTGAATATTCAAGCTGTCCATCAGTGTCATAGTCACTAAATTATTTTTATCTTGAGCTAAAGAACTCCAAATTAAGATCCGTTAATTTTTTTTGAAACTAGACTCAAATATCTTCGTACTATAATTTTTCCAGAATTTTTAGTCTGACAAATTAGTACAGTTTATTAGTTAAGTTCTCCCCTATTAAACAGTCTGACGGCTTAGACCTCTCTTCACTAAAAATCAATTATCTCATAATACGATTTTCATATAGTGTTTCCAATTATTTCTAATGAAAATAGACTCACTAAGGAATACACACATATAAATTATAACTCATAATTAGTTTTTTACAATTTGTAGTGAATTTCTAAAATAAGAACAGGGGATCACGAAGTTATTCTAAACCAGTCATACAAAAATTTAAATATCTCAATATGAAGACTTCCTTTGCCTGCTCTATTTCTTTTATATGAAAATAAACTCAACAAGATTTAATTCCATATCTCACTCAATTTCTAATTCAATTTTTAAAATTTTTGGTGATTTTTCAAAGTTAGACAACTGCCGCTGTCCAAAACTGTTTTAGTGTAACATGTTGATTTCTATTTTGTCCCTAATTCCACAATTCATACAATTTAGTCCTTGCTGAATTAACCCCTCAATTGAGTTAATTTTCTCATTTAATACTTTTATCTATCATTTTAAACTACTTCATAATCTTTGAAATCAAAATTTTAACATTAGGCCTTAATTTCAGCTATTTCACAATTAGGTCCTAAAATCAATTTCCATCAATTTCACTTGATAAAATCATCATATAACAAAATTAAAGCTTCAAATCAATATTTATTCATCATATTCTTCCAGCACTAGTCCACATCAACTTTAAAAATTAGCCATAGTGTAACATCCTAAAAAGGGCCTATGCATTTCTAGCTTAATTGTATGAAATGACAAGTTTCAAGCACTATGAATAAAATTTTGATACTTTTGGAAACCTAGAAATGCATGAAAATGGAAATGAAAATGGAAATGAAAATGGAAATGGAAATGAAAATGGAAATGGAAATGGAAAATGGAAATGGAAATGGAAATGGAAATGAAAATGGAAATGGAAATGGAAATGGAAATGGAAATGGAAATGGAAATGAAAATGGAAATGGAAATGGAAATGAAATGAACATTTTAAACTTAGACATTTTGGAAACCAAACCAAAATAGGAAACTAAACATTTTGGAAACCAAACCAAAATAGGAAACTAAACATTTTGGAAACCAAGCCAAAATAGGAAACTAAACATTTTGGAAACTAGGAAAATACAGAGCCGCGCGAAAATTTTAGGAAACTTAAAATGACCGGAATGCCGAATTGAAGAGCCTAAAGAGGAGCTTAGGGCCAAGTGACCCTAAAAATATAAAGAACATAAACTTTGACCCAATAACGAACTTGGAAATGTGGCTCAAGATGCCACCTAAGGCTCTAGGAAATGGCCCAAATGCAAGAGGTTTTGGGCCCGAGTTTGAGTCATCTAAGAAACAAATAAAAGAAATAAAATTTTGTCTCCATGAGTGGAGGGTTGACGGACAAGGGGAGGAGTTTCCATTCAATAAAAACTCTTGACTAATTAGGAGAGTTGATGGAGTTTCATATTGATAAAACTAAACCTTATCACAAGTGAAGAATTGGTGAAATAGGGACTCTAAGACTAATAGATTCGCTAAAGAGAGAAAAGTAAAAGCCATTCTCTTCTCTTCATCATTCTTGCCAAACCTCCTAATCAAAGCAACAACAATTTATTTTTTCTTTTCTTAGCGAATCCTCCTTGTCAAGGTCTCTCCATCTCTTTTCCTTTCTTTTTTTTTTTTTCTTCTTGTTCCTCCACAAAAGCCAAAGCTTTGAGATCCCAAATAGAGCCATAGCCGAATATTAAAAGAGATCATCCGGATTCAAAACGAGGTAAGAACATCACCATACATTCGGCTAAAAGGTTCTTTCCATAGTTAAATAATAGTTCAAATCTAACAAGTGATTTCGACAGAATCAAATCGACTTGGATTTAAAGGTAAGTAAGACATTTGGCCAAGGCCAAACCATTAGTCAATTAGATCGATTGATCAAAAAGCTAACCTATTCAAAAATCTAGGTTGGCCGATTACAAGGAAAAAGGAGGTGAAGTTTCGGATTTTAAAATCCATAAGGTAAGTCCCCAAAAGGTATTCGCCAAAGTTTTGTGATTACTAAGATTAGATCCGAAATTATTAAAAGCGAAAACTAATTTATGATGAGGTTTCAAGGTTGGCGAATATCAAAGGAAGGAAAACAAAGATTCCGGATTTGAATAAACATCAAATCGGCATCAAAGGTAAGCCTCTTTACAAATCCTACTAGGATTTGGATACTATAGCCCAAAATAGAATTTATGCTAAGTAATATTTGATCAACCAAATGTAGGAATTAGGATCTAAACGCTAGATCTTGCTTTCAAAACTCAAGGAATCGCTAAACAAATCGTGTGTATTCCACACTATTCTTAATAGTTTTATGGTTTAAATATGCTATATATGCTAATGTGAAAGTGAATGAAAGTGGCTAAAGTGCCATATTATGGTACAAAGTGCTAAGGCACGCTTTTCCTACTTCTACTAGGATTTCAAATAAATGTTATACAAGTGAAAAGTGATGTGAAAGTGAATTAAAATAAGTTATGCATGATATTTGTAATTTGGGGGCATTCGGGATTTATGTAAAAGGGAAGAAGGTGTTGACTACGGTCTCACCAACGTTATAAGTGAAAGTGATGACTTGGTCTCACTAAGTGATTGTGATGACTTCGGTCTCACTAAGTGAATGTGATGACTTGGTCTCACTAAGTGGTAACCGGTTACATTACAGATGGTGGCTATGCCACAATATTATCGATGGGCGATGAGCACGTCGATTGCAGCGACGCCTTCGATGGAGTGTAGCGGAAGGAGGGTTGACTTAGTAGTCCCCACGGTGCATGCAGTTGGTACGGGTGGAGTGTAGCGGATGGCTTATAGGTTTGGGTTGGGTTTGCATCATGATCTTGAAATTGTTATATGCATATGGTTTTTATGGTGTGCCTATTTCTATTATGTTTAGTGTTGGTTACACGAGTCTATCGACTCACCCGCTGTGGGAATATGTTTGGTGATGAGCAAGAATGGACCGGACGGCGAACTTGTGGTGGCCATGATCGACTTGAAGTTCAGTTTAATTTGAATATTTATTTTATTTTAAAGCTTGTATAATTTATTATTTTGGGTTTCATTTTATGTAATAAGGCCACCGTGATTTAATTTTATTTCTACTATAATTACTATGTTATGAGTTTAGGGCTTTGTAAAAAGTAAGCCCACTTAGTATGAAACAAGTTTAAATATTTTTGTCACTTAAAGCAAATGGGTTTTGTTATAAAAATAAATTTGTTTTGAACTCAAGCCCAACCCACAACGAGCTATCTTCCAAAACTCACGCTTTTCAAAGTATTCGAATGGATTTGAACCGGGTTACTTGAGGAACATACCAGATCCATCCATTCTCGTGGGCGGGTTTGGGGTGTTTCGGCTTGTATCGAGCCAGTTCAAACTTCTCGGCTGTGGCCTAAGGCCCAAACCGTTTTTTTTACAAGGCCAAATGAGTTTTATGAAAGTATTTTTGCAAATGGACAGGTATAAAGACATGGCCCATAAGTCTCCGACCCGCAGTCCACCAGGTAAGTACCCCTAACTCTATGTGTGATTCTGTGAATTTTTATAAGGGTAGAAAAGGCATGGAACGTAGAATAGCATGATAGGAACTTGAACCCTAGGATTAGTGTACTCAAACACAAACACATAAGACTTAAGGCACTAAACCAACCTATGGCTAAGTCAATTAAGCTAGGGTGTGGCAACCATGGTACGCATGTCTAGGAGTGGATCCTGAAGAGCTTGGTATTTAAGCAGTCCTAGTGACTCACCTCCTCTTCTTGAATCCTACAGTGCGTAGCTTGGTTCACCCTAACCTAGAGGACTTAGTGGGTGTGGCAACCCAGACGCATGTCTAGGAATGGTTTCAGGGAGCTTGGTATTTAAGCGGTCAGTGTGACTCACCTCCTCTCCACGAATCCTGCCTGTGCGTAGCTTTGGTTCACCTTGACCAAGAAGGCTCACCATAGGCTAAACTTAATAACTAAAACCCGAAAGGAATTAGCCTTTTTTAACACTTAATATTAAAATTCTTAAATCACTTTCTTTCTCTCATCCTTAATTCATGAAAACTATTTCTGTACACAATTATTTTCGAAAAATTTTTGATCTAAAAAAAAAATTACAAAAATGCCCTTAGTGGTAAAATTACCAAAGTGCCCTTTGTTTATAAAATGATTCAACTACTCAACAGTTTTACCAAAATTTTATTATTTTATAAATATTCAAAAACCCTAACTTGCAAACTATCAAAAATATCTTGATTTTGGAAAATTACAAAATTACCTCTGACTTACAAAATTACCAAAATGACCCTGATTTTCAAAATTTTTGCAACATTCCCATTTTGAAGAAACAATTTTCGAAAAGAACCCTCAGAGTTTTACAAACTTTTGAAATACCACTGATATATTAAATTTTACAAATTTACCTCGATTTGTGAAAGATTACAAAATACCCCGAGGTTAAAAACTACCAAATAACCCCAGATTTAAAACTTTTTCCAAATTACCTAGACTTCAAAATTTTCAAAATAATTTTGACAAAACACCAAGGAACGTGTTTCTTCCGAAAAATAACGAAAATGCCTCAGAGGACAAAATTACGAAAATACCCCCGGGTAGAGGAAAATAACAACAACAACAAAAACTACAACATTTCTCTGAATGAACGAAAGTTCATACTTGTTTGATGGATGAATGAATGAATAAAAAGACTGTGTGTTTGTATGAATACTGAAAGAACCACTCTTAAATACCTTTCCATAAAACTTCTTCACCGATAAATAAGTGGAACAAAGACTAATCCATAAAATTTCTTAATCGATCTCGACACTAGGAAATGAGTTCTAGAGGACGTGGTCGCCAAGGTCGCGGTAGAGGAAGAATAACTGTGTCAGAACCCGTTAGATCGTGTCAAGGTTACGACAATGAGTTACCACCGCCACCACCACCCCCACCGTTAATGTCGAGCAAAGCGAGCTCGGACGGGGATGAGGCCGTGTCGCAGCCATGTTGCAGTATTGGAAATGGTGGTGGCGCGGTGGAAATTCGTGAGCTCGAAAGTCACATGCGAGCGACTCCGAGCCAACGGGCCGAGGTGTTTCGTGGAGTGTCCGGTGTGGCACCCAGATCACGAGTATTGGATGGAAGCAATCGAAGCGTATTATGGATGAACTCGACGACCCCGAGGAGAAGTTGAAAGGAATGGTAGCCACGCTACGTGATGAAGCATACCAATGGTGGCTAACTGTTCAGTGATGGTGCCACGGCAGAGGATCGGACGTGGGAATATGCTAAAGAGGCATATCGAAAGAAGTATGTCGGACTTTCAGATATTGATGAGCGGTAAAAGCTTTTCTAGGGCTAGTTCAGGGAACAAATCGATGGCGGCATATGAGGTGAATTTACGAGGTTAAGTCGATATGCTCGAGGAGTAGTCGCGATCGAACATGAACGCCGTCCGCTTTGAGGACGGATTAAGGGATGACCTAAGGTTGCTTGATAGCTCCACATCGGAGAGGGAGTTCTCCACGTTGGTTGAAAAGGCTAAGGTAGTCAAGGAATCAAGGACTCGACTAAGCGTAATTCGGCGAGGAATAGACCCAAGAGAGGTTATGGATCATCGGAAATGTGCGAAAAGGCCCCGAATCGAGGGTCAAAGGTCGACAAGTTGATACCAGAGGCGATCGTTCTTGTGATTATTGTGGAAGGAAGCACTCAAAGTAGTGTTGGAAAAAGATAGGAGCATGTCTTAAATGTGGGTCTAAGGATCATATGCTCAAGGATTGTCCAAAGATATCAGATGACAGACAGCCAGCAACACAGAATGCTAATCAGGCAGGTAGGGGAGGACAGCAGCCTCAACGAGGTCGAGGTTCGAATAACCGAGTTAATAATGCTGGCAGAGGACGTGGCAGAGGTGCCACCAATACTGAGGCAAGACAGCCGGGTTTGGTTTATGCGGTTCGCCGAAGGAGGAGGATGAAGATGCTGGACGTCATAACCCAGACGTTCCTCATTCATGGTAAACCCTATTATGCTTTAATTGATGTGGGCTCGACCCATTCTTATGTTGCTGTAGTGTAGTTGAGACACTAGGCCTAGACTCGAACTTTCGGATAAAGAGATGACGGTAGTAAGCCCATTAGGTCAAACTATAGTGGTAAATAAGATCTTTGAATATACCCCAGAAATTGTGGAGCGAGCTTTGGGCCGACCTAATGGAATTACCCTTCGAAATTTGACCTTATACTTGGTATGGATTGGTTAGTAGAACATCGAGCCGTGTTGGATTGTGCGGCTAAACGAATGGAACTAAGAACCCCGAGGATGAGGTGGTCATTATGATAGGAGAAAGAAGGAATTATTTGACTAATGTAGTTTTGATGCTTAAGGCGGAAAGGATGGTGCGTAAAAGTGCAGGCGTTTTAGCCTTTGTAAGTGCATTGGATGGAAATGAGGAGGTGTCAAAGTAGTCGAACAAGAAAGGACTTTGAGGATGTGTTTCGGAGGAATTACCGTGAATACCCCAGATAGAAGTTGAATTTGGAATAGACTTACTACCAGAACAATGCTTTGTCGATTGCTCCATACCGAATGGCGCCAAAGGAGTTAGTGGAGCTTAAGGCTCAAATCCAGAATTATTGGATCGAGGGTTTATTCGCCCGCAGTGTCTCCGTGGGGAGCACCGGTCTTGTTTGTGAAGAAGAAGGACGGAACTATGCGTATGTGCATAGACTATCGTCAACTAAATAAGTCGACCATCAAGAACAAGTATCCCTTGCCAAGGATCGATGACTTGTTCGATTAGTCAAGGAGCCGCAGATGTTTTCAAGATCGATTCGGTCCGGATACCATCGAGTTGAAGGTAAAGGAGGCGATATCCATAAGACCGCTTTTAGGACAAGATATGGTCACTTTGAGTTTGTGGTAATGCCGTTTGGGTTGACAAACGCCCACCAGCGTTCATGGATATGATGAATCGAGTGTTCCAACCTTACTTAGACAGTTTGTTGTGGTATTCATCGATGATATCTTGGTATACTCTAAGTCGGAAGAGGAGCATGATGAGCATCTCGAATTGTGTTACAAGTATTAAGGAGAAGAAGCTTTATGCCAAATTCAGCAAGTGTGAATTTTGGCTTAAAGAAGTTGCTTTCTTAGGACACGTGGTGTCCGCCGAGGAATAAGGGTGGATCCTAAGAAAATCGAAGCGGTGTTGATTGGAAACCACCTAAGTCGATTGGCGTAGATTCGTAGCTTTTAGGATTGGCGAGGCTATTACCGAAGGTTCGTGGAAGGATTCTCGTCGATAGCAGCGCCATTAACAAAATTGTTGAGGAAGGAAGTACCCTTTGTGTGGACGGATAAGCAACAAGCGAGTTTTGAAAAACTTAAAAGGTGTTAATGAAGCTCGGTGTTGATTCAACCCGAGGCGGAAAGGATTTTGTGGTATCTTGTGATGCGTCGCATCACGGGTTAGGATGTGTTCTTATGCAAGATGGCAAGGTAGTCGCTATGCGTCCCGGCGCTTAAGGCGCATGAAGTGAACTACCCAACCCATGACTTGGAATTGGCGGCAGTGGTTTTCGCTCTCAAGGTGTGGAGGCATTATCTCGTATGGAGAAAGATCAAGATCTACAGCACCACAAGAGTCTCAAGTATCTGTTGACTCAAAAGGAGTTAAACTTGAGGCGTGAAGGTGGGTGGAATTACTAAAAGACTATGACTGTTCGATAGAATATCATCCGCAAGGCGAATGTAGTAGGTGATGCTTTAAGTAGGAAGGTGGTGACAGACTTAAGAACAATGTTCGCCATTTAAGCTTATATGAGGATGGAAGTTTATTGGTCGAGTTACAAGTCAAGCCAACATGGTTGAAGGAAGTAAAGAGGGACAGTTGGTTGATGAAGATTTGAATGTTAAGCTACAAAAAGCACGAACGGAGAGTTGGAGGACTATGAGATTAACGATGAAGGAGTATTATGCTACGAGAGGAAAGTATGTATGCCAAAAGACAAGGAGTTAAGATGTAAGATCCTTCGAGAAGCGCATAGTAGCCCTTATGCTATGCATCCCGGAGGCATTAAGCTATCTGAGACTTAAGAGAACAATTTTGGTGGCGGATCTTAAAGAGAAGTTACGAGAATTTGTGGGAAGATGTCGAACGTGTCGACAAGTTAAGGTTGAGCACCAAGTTCCATCGAGATTGCTTCACCAATCCAGATTCCACATGGAAGTGGGAAAGAATTACCATGGACTTCGTTAGTGGGCTTCCCTCACGCCTACCAAGAAGGACTCGGTATGGGTTATAGTAGACCGCTTGACTAAGTCCGCACATTTTATCCCAAAGAGAATAGACTATCCTCTTCAAAAGCTAGCCAAGTTATATGTGGCGAAATTGTGAGGTTACATGGAGTGCCAATGTCGATCATCTCGATAGAGATCCGAGGTTTACGCCTCGATTTTGGAAGGCACTTCATCAAGCTTTAGGCACCAAGTTGGATTTCACTACTACTTTTCATCCACAATCGGACGGGCAGTCTGAACGAGTAATACAAGTGTTGGAGGATATGTTGAGAGGATGTGTGATGGATTTTCGAGGAAGTTGGGAGGACTACTTACCTTTAGCAGAGTTCGCCTACAACAAAGCTTATCGTGCTAGCATTGAATGGCACCATATGAAGCATTGTACGGTCAAGGTGTCGACTCTACTTGTTGGACTGAGTTAGAGAACGCCGAGTTTTGGGACCAGAGATAGTGGCAGAAACAGAGGAGAAGGTTGAAATAATTCAAACACGGTTGAAAGAAGCCTCAGATAGACAGAAGTCTTATGCCGACCTCAAACGGAAGGAAATAGAATTTGAAGTAGGAGACCAAGTGTTTCTAAAAGTCTCACCATGGAAGAAAGTGATGAGGTTTGGTGGAAAGGGAAATTAAGCCCAAGATTCACCGGGCCCTATCGGTACTAAAGCGAGTGGGACCAAGGGCATACCACCAGAGTTGCCACCAGAGTTGCAACAAATGCATGACGTGTTCCACGTGTCCATGCTACGTCGTTACCGATCGGATCCCTCTCACATAGTACCGAGAGAAGAAGTAGAGCTAAGGCGGACTTAACCTACGAGGAAGAGCCGATTCAGATTCGAACGTGACGTGAAAGTACTACGAAGGAAGTCCGTCCTCTAGTTAAAGTATTATGGCGCAATCATGGATCGAAAGAAGCTTCGTGGGAGTCAGAGGAGACCATGAGACAACAATACCCTCAATTGTTTAGTTAGAAAATTTCGAGGACGAAATTTTGTTTAAGGGGGGTAGAACTGTAACATCCTAAAAAGGGCCTATGCATTTCTAGCTTAATTGTATGAAATGACAAGTTTCAAGCACTATGAATAAAATTTTGATACTTTTGGAAACCTAGAAATGCATGAAAATGGAAATGAAAATGGAAATGAAAATGGAAATGGAAATGAAAATGGAAATGGAAATGGAAAATGGAAATGGAAATGGAAATGGAAATGAAAATGGAAATGGAAATGGAAATGGAAATGGAAATGGAAATGGAAATGAAAATGGAAATGGAAATGGAAATGGAAATGAACATTTTCGGAAACTTAGACATTTTGGAAACCAAACCAAAATAGGAAACTAAACATTTTGGAAACCAAACCAAAATAGGAAACTAAACATTTTGGAAACCAAGCCAAAATAGGAAACTAAACATTTTGGAAACTAGGAAAATACAGAGCATGCTAAAATTTTAGAAACTTAAAATGACCGGAATGCCGAATTGAAGAGCCTAAAGAGGAGCTTAGGGCCAAGTGACCCTAAAATATAAAGAACATAAACTTTGACCCAATAACGAACTTGGAAATGTGGCTCAAGATGCCACCTAAGGTCCTAGGAAATGGCCCAAATGCAAGAGGTTTTGGGCCCGAGTTTGAGTCATCTAAGAAACAAATAAAAGAAATAAAATTTTGTCTCCATGAGTGGAGGGTTGACGGCACAAGGGGAGGAGTTTCCATTCAATAAAAACTCTTGACTAATTAGGAGAGTTGATGGAGTTTCATATCGATAAAACTAAACCTTATCACAAGTGAAGAATTGGTGAAATAGGACTCTAAGACTAATAGATTCGCTAAAGAGAGAAAAGTAAAAGCCATTCTCTTCTCTTCATCATTCTTGCCAAACCTCCTAATCAAAGCAACAACAATTTATTTTTTCTTTTCTTAGCGAATCCTCCTTGTCAAGGTCTCTCCATCTCTTTTCCTTTCTTTTTTTCTTTTCTTCTCTCGTTCCTCCACAAAAGCCAAAGCTTTGAGATCCCAAATAGAGCCATAGCCTAATATTAAAAGAGATCATCCGGATTCGAAACGAGGTAAGAACATCACCATACATTCGCTAAAAGGTTCTTTCCATAGTTAAATAATAGTTCAAATCTAACAAGTGATTTCGACAGAATCAAATCGACTTGAGATTTAAAGGTAAGTAAGACATTCTGCCAAGGCCAAACCATTAGTCAATTAGATCGATTGATCAAAAGCTAACCTATTCAAAAATCTAGGTTGGCCGATTACAAGGAAAAAGGAGGTGAAGTTTGAGATTTTAAAAATCCATAAGGTAAGTCCCCAAAAGGTATTCTACCAAAGTTTTGTGATTACTAAGATTAGATCTCAAATTATTAAAAGCCAAAACTAATTTATGATGAGGTTTCAAGGTTGGCGAATATCAAAGGAAGGAAAACAAAGATTCCGGATTTGAATAAACATCAAATCGGCATCAAAGGTAAGCCTCTTTACAAATCCTACTAGGATTTGGATACTATAGCCCAAAATAGAATTTATGCTAAGTAATATTTGATCAACCAAATGTAGGAATTAGGATCTAAACGCTAGATCTTGCTTTGAAAACTCAAGGAATCGCTAAACAAATCGGTGTGTATTCCACACTATTCTTAATAGTTTTATGGTTTAAATATGCTATATATGCTAATGTGAAAGTGAATGAAAGTGGCTAAAGTGCCATATTATGGTACAAAGTGCTAAGGTACGCTTTCCTACTTCTACTAGGATTTCAAATAAATGTTATACAAGTGAAAAGTGATGTGAAAGTGAATTAAAAATAAGTTATGCATGATATTTGTAATTTGGGGCATTCTGGATTTATGTAAAGGGAAGAAGGTGTTGACTACGGTCTCACCAACGTTATAAGTGAAAGTGATGACTTCGGTCTCACTAAGTGATTGTGATGACTTGGTCTCACTAAGTGAATGTGATGACTTCGGTCTCACTAAGTGGTAACTTCGGTTACATTACGATTGGTGGCTATGCCACAATATTATCGATGGGATGAGCACGCGTCATTGCAATGACGCCTTCGATGGAGTGTAGCGGAAGGAGGGTTGACTTAGTAGTCCCCACGGTGTACAAAGTTGGTACGGTGGAGTGTAGCGGATGGCTTATAGGTTTGGGTTCGGGTTTGCATCATGATCTTGAAATTGTTATATGCATATGGTTTTATGGTGTGCCTATTTCTATTATGTTTAGTGTTGGTTACATCGAGTCTATCGACTCACCCGCTAGGGAATATGTTTCGTGATGAGCAAGAATGGACCGGACGGCGAGAACTTGTGGTGGCCATGATCGACTTGAAGTTCATTTAATTTGAATATTTATTTTATTTTAAAGTCTTGTACAATTTATTATTTTGGGTTTCATTTTATGTAATAAGGCCACCGTGATTTAATTTTTATTTCTACTATAATTACTATGTTATGAGTTTAGGGCTTTGTAAAAAGTAAGCCCACTTAGTATGAAACAAGTTTAAATATTTTTGTCACTTAAAGCAAATGGGTTTTGTTATAAAAATAAATTTGTTTTGAACTCAAGCCCAACCCACAACGAGCTATCTTCCAAAACTCACGCTTTCAAAGTATTCGAATGGATTTGAACCGGTTACTTGAGGAACATACCAGATCCAGTCCATTCTCGTGGGCCGGGTTTGGGGTGTTTCACATAGAATCAAAAACTAATGAATTAATAAGTTGGACCCAATTGTAAAAGTCCATAAACATAGAAATTTCAAGGAGAAAGCAAGAGTTAAACTTACATGAAGCTTGAGTATGAAAATCAGATTGAACTCTCTCCTTGGCTGTTTTTCACCAAGAAAATGAAGAGAAATGAAGAGAATTCTAGATATTCCAATTTGGTCCCATATTTATTTAACTATTTTTGGCAATTTTCCAATTTTGACCTTATTTCACCTATTTCCTGATTTTTTCTAAGCTATTGCCGCCCAAAATGTCTCCTTTGGGCTTATTTGCACTTTAGGTCCTTCCTCATTTGAAAATTAAGCTATTTAATCCTTCTAGCAACTTTTACACCTTTTTCAATTTTGTCCTTTATATTTAATTAACCACCCAAACATTTTCTACAATTTATACTACCTTATTGAATTCTCAAATATTCATAAAATATTTATGATGCTACATCTTGCTCAATTTCTTGCTTTATAAAACACAATTTATTATTTTAAAATATTTTAAAAGCTACATTTGGCTCATATTAAATAATATAGTCTTCGAGTTCATTTGTCAGATTTGGTGGTCTCGAACCATTATTTTTGACATCACTAAAATTTGGGCTATTACATATTTTCTTGAATCTAAAATGATTTTCTTACTCTCCATAGTCTCCTTATCATTTTTCTCTCTTGGTGGTTATAGAAACTCCTTTGATTTATAGGTGAAAATGGTAAATTTTGATGAAAAGGACCAAATTGTAAAGAAAAAAACTTTCTTTTTTTTTTCAAGAATTGTGGACATAAGCTTGAAAGAAAGATGGATAAATTTCCATCATCTTTTCTTTTTATTTTCTTAACCATTAATAAAATATCTTATATTAAAATAATCTTAAAATAATCTTAACCAATTAAAATCTAACACAAAATTCATAATTATCATGATGTTTCATGATAATTATCTTCATTGAGAAATGACTATTTTACCCTTCAACATTCTCTACAATTCCTCCATTGAATCATCACTTAATTTGGTAAAATTATAATTTAGTCCTTCATATTTCTCCACTTATTCAATTTGGTCCCTACACTCTAATTTCATGTCATAAGAAATTGGTTTATTTTCACTTTTGGTCCTCTAATTTTCTCATATTTTTGCTTCAACCCCTCAGATTTTGAATAATTATACTTGAATCTTAAAACTTTTTACATCTTTATGATTTAGTCATTACTTAATTTAGTGTACCACAACATACTTCTCAATTCAAATTTCTTTTACACTCCTCAACCTTCTCTTTTATCATTTTCATTTCTTTATTTTACCTTATCGAGAAATCAATTGTACATACTCTTGATTTATTATTATTTTTTAAAGTATAACAATTGTACATCAACATCATAGGTTAGAGGAAGAATGCTCTTATTGATACGGGGGCATCAAACCTATTCATATCGAAAAAAGTCATGGGTAAACTTGGTCTCTTAGTTAGTGAATAGACTAAGAAGACCAAGGTTGTTAATTCCAAAGAGGTCTCAACTGTGGAAGTAGCATAAGGAGTTAAGCTATAGATTGGTTAACAGAAAGGCATGGAAAACTTTGAGGCAATTCACTCGGATGATTACAGCTTTGTTTTTGGCTTAAATTTCCTTAACAAGATTATGCTCTTTTGGTTCATTTTGCCGACTATATGTGCATCATGGATACTCGACAACAACAATGCGTTGTGCTAGTGAGTCGAGACATAAGAGGTGGAACAAAGGTATTGTCGGTAATCCAACTAACCGAGGATGTTCATTGTGGGAAGAACACCAACTTGGTAGATAGGAGTGCTAAGGAGACCACCTTGGAAATGCTAGAGAGGCAACAAACTGATATGAAGTTTGTTAAGTTATCAGTAGGGCTACCACCTAGGAGAAAGATGGGTTGTGTATCGGACTTTGTCAAAAAATGGTGATGCAAACTGGGCAGCTAAGACGAGTAAATACAATGAGTGAGGTATATATTAAACACTTTGCTAGTGTTTTTAATTTTAACTTGTTGGCTTGGCAAGGACACAAGGGCCCTTTCAAAGTTTTGAAGCGAATAGGCTAAAGGGCTTACAAACGAAAATTAGTAGCGAGACTCAAAGTTAACCTGAAGTTCAAAGTGGGTGTGCCGAAGCTTATTTGTGCGGATCAATGGGATCCCGATCGAGGCAGGTCACAATGTAGACAAGTAAGAGTAATGGACCATTGCAAGTGATATGTACCAAAAAGCAGAAAAATAGTTCGAGTTAGGAGATGACGGAAGTCGAGGCAAGTGCTCTGAGGGGCAAAATTGTCTAGTAGAAAGACTAGTCAAGAATCGACCAAGGTGTAACACCCCTCACCCGTATTCACCGTCATAATAGGTTTACGGAGCATTACCAGACTTACAATAACATACATTTCATATACAATTTATCAATTCAAATACATTTCAATCATAATTAATCATAGTGTCCCTTAAACGAGCCTATTAGGCCTTAAACATGCATTGAGAGTGGTTCGAAACCGATAACTCAAAAATTATTCAACACATATAAATTTTTCTCCAAAATAGGGGACACACGCCCGCATGACCAGGCCATGTGTCTCACATGACCACCAGACATGCCCATGTCACAGTCGTGTGAACATTTGAAATGGTAGCACATGGCTGTGTTCCAGCCTATGTCCTACCCCGTGTCCAAACAAGTGAGCTTTCTGACTTGGGTCACACGGCCAACTATACGCCCATGTGTCTAGCTCGTGTGCCAGGCTGTGTGCTAGGCCGTGCCAAACCTGTAGGGCATACTGACTTATACAACGTGACCAAGTCATATGCCCGTGTGCTTAGCCATGTGCAAATTAGAGGGTATACTGACTTGTGCCACACGGCCGATCACACACCCGTGTGTGAGACCATGTGGAGCATACTAACTTCATTTCAATTTCAACACAAGGGACACAGGGCTGTGTACTTAACCGTGTGTCACACACGACTGAGACACATGCCCGTGTCTCTGACCGTGTGGACAAAAATCGGCTATTTACCAAGCCATTTTGCCACCCTATTTTGTGCACAATTACACCACTCATATGGTACAAAACACATAGCATATCTAATCATCTAAACCAGCCAACTCAAACATAAATTATGCACATTCCATACTTCCATTTTATACATATATAAATCACCAAAACATACCATACCAATTGTACCAAACTTTACTTCTTTAAACATCAAAATGGCTAAATTCAATTATGCATTGTTTAGCCTAATTTCACAAGCATACCATCATCCACAACCAAACTATTTGATATTCATATTATCTATATCTATCAAGCATCACACAATAAACCTCAATTTACCTAGCAAAGACTATAAGCACATACACATATACACAAGTAAATTAACTCAAATTAAGCCAACTCTCATGGCTATTAGATACAAACCAAGACATATACATTTACAAGCCAAATCAATTGGCCAAAATCATTACCAAAATATAACTGTAACATCTTAAAATTTGAGTATTGATATAATGCATGTTTTGGTGCTTAACTTGTGTATAATTAAATTTTGCATGATTAGTATAGTCTCAAGAAGACTTGAGAATTATTTGAAATTAGAATAAATTTTAGTATGGGTATTTATTTGAAGTGGATCAAGTGAATTTGAGGTTTAAGTAAATTTAAGTGTCAAAAACTAGCATAAGATGAGCTAGTAGCAAGGTGGTGTTGGTGCATGTATGTTTGCTTGAGGAGAGAGGTTTGAATCTCCTAGCATGCAATTTGAAAGCTTTTATGTTTACTTTTTCTTAGCATGTGTCGGTCATGGATAAGGATTAGGATGAGTTGGATTAAATTTTATGGCAAGAAGACCATGGGAAAAAGGCAAGTGTTAACTTAGGAAAGGAATCATTTGAATAAGGTATGTAGGGGGAACACAAGGCACATATCGAGGAAGATGTTTTGGAAAGTTTGGAGTGGCCAAACTTTCACTTTGAGGCTATGTACTTGGACGATTTTAGGGGCTAGGGGTGACCAAATTTTGAAGGCTTTGGTAAGGTTTAGGTGTTAGTTGGTCATTTTGGCATTTGGACATTTTTGTGCTTTTCTCCAAACCTTTTCTCTCCATTTCCTCTCCTTAGCCGAATGCACCTTGAGCAATAGGTAAAATCTTTGCTTTTCTTTAATCATTTCATATTTTGACCATTTCGGTCTTATTTTGCCTATTCTCTCAAACCATTTCTCCCTAGTGCCGAAATCACCAAGACCTTGGAAGGCCATTTTCTCTTTTCTTTTCTTTTTTTCGAATGCACACAAGCCTCAAACTTATTTCTTTGTTCATCTTCCATTCTTGAAAAGAACCAAAACCTAAACACCTTATTTTCCTTTACCCTTCTTCATCTCTTTCTCCTTACAAAAATCTCTTAAACATTTTTCTCCCTTTTATTTTCACCATGGCCGAATGTTACTAAGCACCATCTCCTTCAATTTCCCTTCATAACCGAATCTTCTACAACTCACATATCTCCTTCTCAATCATTTTTCTTTCTACTCACACTTTAATCAATCGGTAAGTGGCTAGTACAATATTTTGGAATTGTTATTTTCCCTTTCTTTTGTGCTGAATCTATACGTGGTGTGGGATGACCTTTTTGGATTGAGACCATCATCATACCATTTCTCATTCTAATCTTTTCTCTATCATAGAAACTTAGTGGAGGGCCAAAACTCAAGTGTTTGTAAACGTCGTAAATCATTAGAATCGAATTAAGGTGTTAAGGTAAGGGATTATTAAGGATTTTCATATTACTCGACATATGGATATAAATGGTTTATTAATCGATTTCGTTTTAGGGGACGTTATCGCTCGATTTCATATTGTGGAACGAGGATATTTGTGAGACAATCAAGATAGGGACAAAAAGGGCAGTAAATAGTGTTCGGAAGAGGGGTGGTTCCGCTATTCCCCCTAAGTTTAAGAGAAAGACTATTTTGGGAATCTGAGACTTTCCACCGGGTTGTGGAGCCTCATCCGATGAAAATCAATTATTCGAAGTCGTACGTACCCCCGAACCATTGTTTACTCGTGGTTCTGAACCTTTGATCGGAGAGAAATCACAAATAGTGGTTGTTCGAGATTCCGAGGGTAAGATCTAGATCGCTTAATATTAGAATAGTTTTATATTAAATATTAGTGTTCTAATCCATCGTGATATGTGTTTAGATATCGACGAGCGGGAAAGTGTAGTTCTCACCGTAATCAGGTGTGTAATCTCACACCGTATCTCATGGGTTAGATGACTATATCGTATAAATCGGTGGATGAAATCACAAGTTAGTGAAATCGGGAAGAATAGCATATTTATCACCTTAATGATAAAAGTTTTGAAATTGGTATTAAGATCATGAAAATTACAAAATTTCCCTTAACGGGATAATTCGATAAAAGTGATAAATGGGCCATATGTGATATTTGATAATTGGGCCATATGTGATATTTGATAATTGGGCCATATGTGATATTTGATAATTGGGCCATATGTGATATTTAATAATTGGGCATATGTGATATTTGATAATTGGGCCATATGTGATATTTGATAATTGGGCCATATATGATATTTGATAATTGGACAATTTGGGCCATATGTGATAATTGATAAATAAGTCATATGTGATATGAGATTTCATTGGCCAAAATGGGTTGGAATAATTATATGAATGGATTGTTATGCATATTATATACATGATTGCATGGGTTGGGCTATTTGACGAAGAAATTACGGTAGCTTTCCATGTAATATTTTGTGGCTCCCACAATTTGTCCAAAAATGGCAAATGCCATGTAAACTCTACTTCCGGTGTGTTGGCGGGGTGGGTGACTAAAGCTCCCCACAGGTGTGCTGGTTGGTACGGGTGGTGTGTAGCGGATGGAAATTTAGGTTTGGTTTTGGGAATTGCATATCACTTGCATTTTATACATGCTAAATTATTATAATTGTAATGGGCTTAGCCCAAATAAATGCTTAAATGGTTTTGGCCAGTGGACTAAGGTAAGTGAGTTACACACTGAGTTCTAAGTAACTCACCCCAATATTTTTACCCCTCTCAGGTAATAATAATTCATGGAGACTTGGGTGGAGATGACTTCGTATGGAGGCTATACTACAAATGGTGGTTTATAAAACTTTAAGACTTCTTTAATAAATTTTATTAAGTACTATTTTTATGGCGATGTAATAAGGCCTCTTTAATTATGGATTTTATTATGTGGATGGATTTTATTATGTTTTAGTTTTCCTAAGTTGGATTGGTTAGATTTTATAAATGTTTTTCTATAACTCTCGTATAAAATAAAGGTTTTTCTTAAATGTTCTTGAAACTTAGGAAAGTCTTTTAAAACTTTTCGATGAAATATTTCAACTAAATAAATCCAAAGTTTTAATCAATTACTACTCTATAGATCAAATGATAAACTCTTGTGTTTTTAATTATGGTTTTCAATGAACTTCATTTTTGATTAAGTCACTCTCTTAATCGTTTTGGAATTTGATTTCTACATTGTTAAATGATTTGAATGTACGTTTAATTTGTGTGGCATGTCAAAATTAGGCTTAATGCATAGGTCGGGTTTGGGTGTTACATTTATGGTATCGAGCTCGGTTTCAAAACTCTACTGTGGTTTGGGTTCAACAATGATTTCTTTTAAAAACTATTTAAATTTCTAGACTTTATGTTTTAAAGGTAGTGTGGCACCACGAGCATCCGACACCAAGTCAAGTAAGTATTTGTTTATTAAATATTTATTATTGTGATGAGACCTTAGGAACACTCTAGAACTACTAATTTTAGGTGTTGAAAATGATAGAGATCGAGACTATAGGATCGATTGCGAAAATAACCCTATCTCTTATATCTCATAAAATATCGTTAATAAACATCAAATAATATTCGATTCATAAAACTTGTAATCGATTAATAGCGAATTAGTTATTATGAGCACTAGAGGGCGTGGTCGTGGACGCGATGAGCGTGGCCGTGGTAGAGGACGAGTCTTTGCGTTTGAAGCGGGTCATATATGAAAATGGATGCACCTGCATCATTTGAGAGCGAAACTGGATCTCATGATCATGCGAATGAGGATAATTCTTTGACTCAAGCAATGTTGCAGTCTTAAAAAGAGTAGTTGGGGCGAATCGGCTAGGCGGAATCAATATCGGAACGACTCAAGTCTAGTGGTATAGAAGTTTTTAGAGGTGTCTCTGGTGTAGCTCCGAATGTGGCAAAATATTGGCTTGAGGCTGTAGAATAAATTATGGATGATCTGGAGTGTACCGTCGAGCAGAAACTAAGAGGGGCCGTGTCTTTGCTAAGAGACGAGGCGTATCAATGGTGGCTTACTGTTCGAGAAGGCACCGAGGCTGCATTGGTTAATTTGGATTTCTTTAAAGCTGCTTTCCAAGGGAAGTACGTCGAGACAAGTTATGTGGATGCCTAGAGGAAGGAATTCCTTAATTTGGTTCAAGGAAGTAAGACTGTGGCAGCTTACGAGGCAAAATTTCTTTGTTTGAGTCGTTATGCTCATACTATAGTGCAGACTGATCATGGGCGCTCTGTACACTTTGAGGATGGGCTGAATGATGAGTTGAGGGTACTGATAGCCCCACAACAAGTACGGACTTTTACCTCGCTTATAGAGAAAGCTAAGATAGCCGAAGAGGCTAAGAATTCAGAATGCCAGAACCGGGAAAAAGTCAGAGGAAAGAGGGATTTTAAGTACTCTGGTTCTTCTAAAAGGTTTCAAAAGAGGCCACGAAATGATGAGCCAGTTCAAACTAAGGCACCTGTGACTACCAATCAGAGTCGAGAATGTATCGATTGTGGAAGACGACATCCAGAAGAATGTTGGAAGAAAACTAGTGCCTACTTTAAATATGGTTCTAAGGATCATCAGTTTAAGAATTGCTCCCGACGGACTGATACGACTCAGGGAACTCATAACCCTGATGCTCAGCCAACTAGAGGTACTCAGCAGCCACCAAGAGGTCGTGGATCGGGTCGTGGTGGTAATGGTAACAGACGTGGACAGGGTATGTCGGGTCGAGGTAATGGTGTTAGAGGTAACACGAGGCAAGACGACCGAGATTGGTCTATCTTTGTCAAGCGTCGTGAAGACGATGATGCACTTGATGTGATAACTGCACGTTCTTCATCTCTGATGTACCTGTTACTGCTTTGATAGATATTGGGTCTACTCACTCGTATGTTGTTAGTGCCATATCTGGAAACCTAAATATTAAATCTAAGATTACCGATAGAGAGATGACGATAATTAGTCCTTTAGGACAGTCGGTAATAGTAAATAAATTATTTAGAGGTGTGCCCTTAGAGATTCAAAGAGAGGCATTTCTAGCGGACTTGATAGAATTACCTTTCGGTGAGTTTGATCTTATTTTGGGCATGGATTGGTTGGTGAAGCATCGAGCGTAATTAGATTGTACCGAAAAGCGGATGTCAATAAGGACTGTGGATGATGAGGAGGTAATAATGATAGGCGAAAGAAGAAACTTTTTGGCAAATGTGGTATCTACTTTGAAGGCGAAAAAGTTGGTGCGGAAAGGGAATAGAGCATTCCTAGCATTCATCAGTGCTTTGGATTCCAAGGAATTATCGGTAGAAGGTGTGAGAACGGTGAAAGAATTTCCAGATGTCTTTCCCGAAGAACTTCCAGGTCTACCTCCAGATCGGGAAGTAGAATTTGACATTGAGCTTCTGCCCGGAACGGCTCCGGTGTCCAATGCTCCTTATAGAATGGCGCCGAAGGAGTTAGCAGAGCTTAAAGCTCAAATTCAAGAACTACTAGATCGAGGATTTATTCAACCAAGTGTGTCTCCGTGGGGAACACCGGTTTTGTTCGTCAAGAAGAAGGATGGGTCAATGCGTATGTGCATTGATTATAGGCAGTTGAATAAGTTGACGATTAAGAATAGGTATCCATTTTTGAGAATTGATGACCTGTTTGATCAATTAAGAGGAGCTTCAATTTTCTCTAAGATTGATTTGAGATCAGGTTATCATCAACTCAAGGTGAAAGAGGCAGATATTCATAAGACGGCATTCCGAACTTGCTATGGACATTATGAGTTTTTAGTGATGCCGTTTGGTTTGACTAATGCACCAGCTGCATTTATGGACATGATGAACCAAGTCTTTCAGCCCTATTTAGACCGATTTATAGTAGTGTTCATAGATGACATCTTGGTATATTAGAGGAATGAAGAAGAGCATGACTCTCATTTGCGCATTGTGTTGCAAATTTTGCTAGATAAGCAACTTTATGCCAAATTCAGTAAGTGTGAATTTTGGTTAAAGCAAGTGACTTTCTTGGGTCATGTAGTGTCAACTGAAGGGATAAGAGTTGATCCTCGAAAGGTAAAGGTTGTGTTGGATTGGAAACCGCCGAAGTCAGTAGCTGAGATTCGGAGTTTCTTGGGTTTGGCTGGTTATTATAGACGCTTTGTTGAGGGGTTTTCGTTGATTGTTGCACCCCTAACTAAGCTATTGCAGAAGGAAGTATCATATGTATGGACTGATAAACAACAAGAAAGTTTTGAGAAACTGAAAAAGATTCTAACGGAAGCGCCAATACTGATTCAACCAGAAGTCGAAAAAGAGTTTACCATTTTTTTGATCGTCACACACGGGTTTAGGATGTGTCTTGATGCAAAGTGGAAAAGTGGTAGCTTATGCTTCTCGACGATTGAGGCCGCATGAAGTCAACTATCCTACTCATGATTTGGAATTGGTGTGGTGGTGTTTGCATTAAAGATTTGGAGGCATTATCTCTACGGTGAGAAGTCAATTATTTATACGGACCATAAGAGTCTTAAGTATCTCCTTACCCAAAAGGAGTTGAATTTAAGACAACGGAGATGGGTGGAGTTGTTAAAGGATTATGATTTCTCAATCGAGTATCATCCTAGAAAGGCTAACGTTGTAGTAGACGCGTTGAGTTGAAAGGTTGTATCAGAGTTAAGAGCAATGTTTGCTCATCTCAGTTTGTATGAGGATGGCAGCCTGCTAGCGAAACTTCAGGTGAAGCCTCTGTCGTTGGAGCAAATCAAAGAAAAGCAATTATCCGATGAAAAGCTGGGTCCATTAATACAACAAACTGAAAGTGGTGTAATAGGGGATTTTGGTTTGAACAAAGATGGTGTACTGTGTTTTCGTGAAAGGGTTTGTATGCCCAAGGATTCGAATTTGAGGCAAATGATTCATCTAGAGGCGCATAGTAGCCCTTATGCTATGCACCCCGGAGGAAATAAGTTGTATCGGGATCTCTGTGAACAGTATTGGTGGCCAAAGCTAAAGCGGGAGGTTACTTATTTTGTGGGAAAATGTTTGACTTGTCAACAAATGAAGGCGGAACATCAATTACCATCGGGTTTATTGCAACCGGTAAAGATTCCTCTATGGAAATGGGAGTGGATAACGATGGATTTTGTTAGTGGGTTACCCTTAACACCTACTAAGAAAGACTCATGCGGGTGGTAGTAGATCGATTAACGAAGACTACTCATTTTCTACCGGTTAAATGCGGATTACTCGTTGCGAAGTTGGCTAAAGCTGTATGTATCTAAAATCGTGAGGTTGCATGGGGTACCGGTGTCTATCATATCGAACAGGGATCCTAGATTTACTTCACGGTTTTGGAAATCTTTACATGAGGCTTTGGGAACAAAGTTAAACTTCAGTACGGCTTTTCATCCTCAGTCAGATGGTCAGTCAGAAAGAGTAATTCAGATTTTGGAAGACATGTTACGAGGTTGTGTGATCGATTTCAGAGGTAATTGGGAGGAAAGGCAAGTTGAACCTAGGTTCATTGGACCGCACCGTGTGATGAAGCGTGTAGGACCAGTGGCCTATCAACTTGATTTACCTCCGGAATTGAGTCAGATTCAAAGTGTTTTCCATGTTTCTATGCTAAGATGCTATAGATTGGATCCATCGCACATAGTACCGGTAAAAGAAGTGGAATTAAGGTCAGATATGTCTTTCCAGGAAGAACCAGTGAAAATCTTAGATCGTGATGTTAAGATGTTAAGAAAGAAGACTGTGCCATTGGTTAAGGTTCTTTGGCATAATCACGGAGCGGAGGAAGCTACATGGGAACCTGAGGATGCAATTCGACAACAATATCTTCATCTCTTTTAGTCAGGTAAATTTCGAGGATGAAATTTTCTTTAAGGAGGGTAGAGTTGTAACATCCTGAGTATTGATATGATGCATGTTTTGGTGCTTAACTTGTGTATAATTAAATTTTGCATGATAAGTATAGTCTTGAGAAGACTTGAGAATTATTCGAAATTAGAATAAATTTTAGTAAGGGTATTTATTTGAAGTGGATCAAGTGACTTTGAGGTTTAAGTAAATTTAAGTGTCAAAACCTAGCATAAGATGAGCTAGTAGCAAGGTGGTGTTGGTGCATGTATGTTTGCTTGAGGAGAGAGGTTCGAATCTCCTAGTATGCAATTTGAAAGCTTTTATTTTTACTTTTTCTTAGCATGTGTCGGTCATGGATAAGGATTAGGATGAGTTGGATTAAATTTTTATGGCAAGAAGACCATGGGAAAAAGGCAAGTGTTAACTTAGGGAAATGAATCATTTGAATAAGGTATGTAGGGGGAACACAAGGCACATATCGAGGAAGATGTTTTGGAAAGTTTGGAGTGGCCAAACTTTCACTTTGAGGCTATGTACTTGGACGGTTTTTGGGGCTAGGGGGTGACCGAAATTTTGAAGGCTTTGGTAAGGTTTAGGTGTTAATTGGTCATTTTGGCATTTGGACATTTTTTGTGATTTTCTCCAAACCTTTTCTCTCCATTTCCTCTCCTTAGCCGAATGCACCTTGAGCAATAGGTAAAATCTTTGTTTTTCTTTAATCATTTCATATTTTGACCATTTCAGTCTTATTTTGCCTATTCTCTCAAACCATTTCTCCCTAGTGCCAAAATCACCAAGACCTTGGAAGGACATTTTCTCTTTTCTTTTCTTTTTACCGAATGCACACAAGCCTCAAACTCATTTCTTTGTTCATCTTCCATTCTTGAAAAGAACCAAACCTAAACACCTTATTTTCCTTTACCCTTCTTCATCTCTTTCTCCTTACAAAATCTCTTAAACATTTTTCTCCTTTTATTTTCACCATAGCGAATGTTACTAAGCACCATCTCCTTCATTTTCCTTCATAACCGAATCTTCTACAACTCACATATCTCCTTCTCAATCATTTTTCTTTCTACTCACACTTTAATCAATCGGTAAATGGCTAGTACAATATTTTGGAATTGTTATTTTCCCTTTCTTTTGTCTTAGAATCTATCGTGGTGTGGGATGACCTTTTGGATTGAGACCATCATCATACCATATCTCATTCTAATCTTTTCTCTATCATAGAAACTTAGTAGAGGCCAAAACTTAAGTGTTCGTAACGTCGTAAATCGTTGGAATTGAATTAAGGTGTTAAGGTAAGGTATTATTAAGGATTTTCATATTACTCGACATATGGATATAAATGGTTTATTAATCGATTTCATTTTAGGGGCGTTATCGCTCGATTGTCATATTGTGGAACGAGGATATTTGTGAGACAATCAAGATAGGGACAAAAGGGCGTTAAATAGTGTTCTAAGAGTGGTGATTCCGCTATTCCCCCTAAGTTTAAGAGAAGGAATGTTTCAAGAATCCGAGACTTTCCATCGGGTTGTGGACCCTCATCCGACAAAAATCAATTATTCGAAGTCGTACGTACCCTCGAACCATTGTTTACTAGTGGTTCTGAACCTTTGATCGGAGAGAAATAGCAAATAGTGGTTGTTTGAGATTCCCAGGGTAAGATCTAGATCGCTTAACATTAGAATAGTTTTATATTAAATATTAGTGTTCTAATCCATCGTGATATGTGTTTAGATATCGACGAGTGGGAAAGTGTAGTTTTCACCGTAATCAGGTGTGTAATATCACACCGTATCTCATGGGTTAGATGACTATATCGTATAAATCGGTGGATGAAATCACTAGTGAAATCGGGAAGAATAGCATATTTATCACCTTAATGATAAAAGTTTGAAATTGATATTAAGATCATGAAAATTACAAAATTTCCCTTAACGGATAATTCGATAAAAGTGATAAATGGGCCATATGTGATATTTGATAATTGGGCCATATGTGATATTTGATAATATTTAATAATTGGGCCATATGTGATATTTGATAATTGGACAATTGATATTTGATAGTTGGACAATATATGTGATATTTGATAATTGGACAATTTGGGCCATATGTGATAATTGATAAATGGGTCATATGTGATATGAGATTTACGTGAGCCAAAATGTGAAATGGGCAGATTGTAATAACTTTTATAATGGGCCTTATGTTGGAATAATTATATGAATGGATTATTATGCATATTATATACATGATTGCATGGGTTGGGCTATTTGACTGAAGAGAAGTTCGGTAGCTTTGCTACAATATTTTGGTGGCTCGCCACAATTACGAAAAATGGCAAATGCCATGTAAACTCTGTGAATCCGTGTCTTGTCCATGAAATTTGAAATACTGACTTAATGCCTACTTGATTGTGTTGGCGGGGTGGGTGACTAAAGCTCCCACAGTGTCTTTGGTTGGTACGGTGGTGTGTAGTGGATGGAAATTTAGGTTTGGTTTTGGGAATTGCATATCACTTGCATTTTATACATGCTAAATTATTATAATTGTAATGGGCTTAGGCCTAAATAAATGCTTAAATGGTTTTGGCCCAGTGGACTAAGGTAAGTGAGTTACACACTGAGTTCTAAGTAACTCATCCCAATATTTTTACCCCTCTCAGGTAATAATAATTGATGGAGACTTGGGTCGGAGATGACTTCGTATGGAGGCTATACTACAAATGGTGGTTTATAAAACTTTAAGACTTCTTTAATAAATTTTATTAAGTACTATTTTTATGGCGATGTAATAAGGCCTCTTTAATTATGGATTTTATTATGTGGATGGATTTTGTTATGTTTTAGTTTTCCTAAGTTGGATTGGTTAGTTTTATAAATGTTTTCTATAACTCTCGTATAAAATGAAAGTTTTTCTTAAATATTCTTTGAAACTTAGGAAAGTCTTTTAAAACTTTTCGATGAAATATTTCAACTAAATAAATCCAAAGTTTTAATCAATTACTACTCTATAGATCAAATGATAAACTCTTGTGTTTTTAATGATGGTTTTCAATGAACTTTAGTTTTTCGATAAAGTCACTCTCTTAATCATTTTGGAATTTGATTTCTACATTGTTAAATGATTTGAATGTACGTTTAATTTGTGTGGCATGCCGAAATCCGCGCTTAATGCATAGGCCGAGTTTGGGGTGTTACAATAACCAATATGACCAAGTCCCTATACATGCCATATTCTCTAATTACCAAAGTTCACAGATACTAAGATATAGGTGGATAGTGTGAAGCGATCTCCAACGATCCTCGAATCCAAGATAGCTTTAAAATCACTATAAAACATGGAAAAACAATAAAGTAAGCTATATAGCTTAGTAAGCTCGTATGTTGACAATGAGTAAATATCACCATTCATTAATCGTTCAAATAATAGAAAACAATATATAACAATTCTATTAAATCTCAAAGCTATCAAATGATCATTCAAATAACTTACTAAGGAACTCATCAATTCCATAGTTTCAATACTCAATTCATTACCGTACGTACCTATACCATCTCATACCAATCTTGCACAAAAGTGCTATATCATGGCCTGAAGCCAGCTCACTGTATCCCCTAATGACATGTCACTAGTATCCTAAACTATTCCTAAGGTTCAACCGAGATTTTGAACTGTCGAATCATCATCAAATCACTATCATTCATATCCACATTCTCGTATTCTCAATTTATGTAATATTAAAGCATATGAAACACATTTGCATTGAAATTTATCACATACGAACTTATTTTAGAAGTGAAAATGACTAAATAGGTCGATTAGTCGATAACTTTAGTTTCCCCCCGATCTAGGTCCAAATTCCACTTTTCTTGATCTATATAATATCAAATTCAACTCATTTAATCATTCATTTATTCAATTCAATCCAAAATATACATTAGGGCTATTTTACACATTCACCCCTAAACTTTCACATCTTTTACAATTTAGTCCTTATTACACAAAATCACAAATTAATGTTTGCCCCTAGCAGCCCATATTTTTCATTTATTTCACATTTTAACCACTAATTTTACACATTTATCAAATTAATCCCTATTTAGCATTTTTACTCAAAATCACTTAACAAAAACATGTATATCTATCAACAATCATTTCTAATCTATCAAGAAAATTCAAAATACACATCTATTCATCAATGGTATCATTCAAAATCTTTGACAGTTTTGTAAAATAGTCCCTGGGCTAGCTAGTACTAATTGCAATGATCACTAAAACATAGAAATCATTAAAAACAGAGTCAAATTTACTCACCAATTAAAGCTTGAAATGGCTGAACCATAGCTTATTCCCATGGCCTTTTTCTCTTTGAAATTTTGGTGGAATATGAATGAATAAAGATGATAGTTTGGATTTGTTTTAATTATTTTATCATTTATTAACCATTTTACCATTTTAACCTTTAATAACATTTAAAATTTCCATTATACCAAGCCATCACATTCCACTAACTCAATAATGGGCTAATTTCTATATAAGGACCTCCACTTTAAAGGTCTATAGCTATTTAACACCTTTAACTTATAGAACTGTACTTTTACACTTTACGCGATTTAGTCCTTTTTACTGAATTATGCATTCAAACAATAAAATTTCTTAACAAAATTTTCACACCAACATTCAATCATTTTGTAAAAATTAAAATAATAATAAAATAAATATTTCAGCATCAAATTTTTGGTCTCAAAATCACTATTCTGATTTGACTAAAAATGGGTGTTTACACGAGGCATCGAGAAAGTTTCGAGACAACTCAAACCAGTGTCATTCTGAGGATGCAATGAGGGCATTGCGAGAATATATGGGGGAGAATTTTATGGGTTGTGGATAAAATCTCGTGACCATTATGCATAGAATGCCCCATAGAGGTCAACTTATTAAATGGGGCTTATTTTACCCATATGATCTGGCCCGATTCACGGAACCTATGGAGAAGCCCATCTACTTAAAGTCTTGGTAGCCCAGTGAAACACTATAACACCCTTTACCTGACCCAAATTATGGATCTAGATATTGGGTGCTACAAGAATAAAACACTTAATAAAAAATTTAAAACTAGCTTAAACCAATTACAACAAACTCCTTATTTATTTCATCACAAACATTAAAAAGAAGTTCTCATTAAATACGACAAAACCTTAATTATAGTGTACAAGTCATTACAACTTAAAACCTTGTTAAAGACAGATTCAAACATGGCATAGAACACAAGTTGTCATATCCCTACAGTGTCCTCTGTATGCATAATATTGCCACTTGAGCAACCTCATTGGCATATTCTTGGATTGGTCCTCTCTGGCATACCAACTCTTTTCTCAGAACCTGCATCATATCAAACACTTGTAAGTTCAAATGAACTTAATGAATCTCAACCCTTAGACACTTTTGTTGAACTTCACAACTCGAAGAATCAAGATCTTATGATTTAGTCTTTGGCAAACACTTTTCTAAATTCCAGACATACATGTACGTCAGTTTCCACACTTGACCATCATATACACATTTCTCCAGATCGATAAATTTTTGAAACCACTACTTAATGCAGATCTTATTTCCCACACTCTAGGTAGACAAAAGATAAGTACATTTCTTGGAATGATAATCATGTAAAGGTTTCTTCCAACGGATTTTCACATAGACAAGTGTTGAATATTTCTCTCAGATATTATTTTTGGCATATACTTATACTAAATGATCTTTTAAGATGAACTTCATACTAATCCTACCTTTGGTGGAATCTCATACTGAATTTGGTAGCTAACAGGATATAAGTTAGATCATATCTTAAATCGACCTAGACCACAACCTTTTCTGTTGGATGAAAAAGTTTAAGCCATCCCAAGAAATCCCAAAAAACATGTTACATATCATGAGAATGTCTAAGTTTGGCGAACAATATAGACTCCAGATAATCTCTATACCTAGCATGAAAATACTCAGATTTAACGGATACCATAGAATTTAGATATCTTCCTTACATAACGTAAACAAAATCAGATTCGACGAAAACTTAGGCCACCTATAATTATTAATATGCCAAGTTCTCTGTACTGGCGAACTATTGTGGCATATTCTTCAAAAGCATTACTGAGAACTCTTTCAGGAAATACCTCCAAGGCAAATTAAAATTTCGCTACAAGGCTATTCAATAGAGATCACATAATACGCCACAAAGCTTACCTAGATGTCGCCACAAAGGTGGTTAACCAGGTTTCATCTCAAGGGCGTTACAGAATACGCCACAAAGGCATCACATAATAGATCTTATCATATTGATATTCTAGAAAGCGCCATGGCCATGGTCTTTCCATATATTTACTTTGTGATCTGTAAGTTCAGTTAGCATTATAGCTACCCCACCGAAGGCTACACAATAAATCTGCATTTTCATAGTGATTTGCTTGTCTAGTTAGAAATGTACCTACCCTACCAAAAGTATCACATTTATAATTACATATATCGCGTCCTATATCGAGGAACCCCCATTTCTCTAACTTTTCAACCAGGCATCATACATATAACATAAATACACATTCATGTAGACCTCACTCATATCTATAATAGAATCATATTTCCATGTACAATCACATAATTGTTTCCGAGATAACATTGGCACTCATGCATACCACACATCATACAATTACGCTCATACAGATGCTTCACAAGAATCACACACATACGTTCAACAGTTACTTCAAGAGACATGTACCGTTACTGAAACATCAATCATATGAAGAATCTTTCTAAAATGACATGCAGGAGTCAAGGCTAGGGACTCACTTGAGATTCATCTTCACTTTATCTCAGAGTTTCTATTCCGATGGTCCTACACAAACTAGCAATAACAACTACTTAAAAATTATGAAACTTCCATTAGAATCTCATTTATAGATAGTTTACTAACATCTCAATTACAGACAACCTCCATGCAAGGCCTCCTATTCACACCCTACTGTTTTTATGTCTATTAACATCCTTACTCTTTCAAAATCATAACATGTAGAGCTGTCAGAATTACTAGGAGATTGAAACATCCATCGATTAACCCAAAAACTTTAGCTTCCAATTTAACGAAGAAGAAGAGAATATTTAGGTTTAAAAAGAAGAACCAGAGTGTAGAACGGAAGGAAGAAAAACCATCTAAATTATCTCTTCTTACCATATATATACTCAATCCCTCTTAGTGGATTTTGAAAAGTGTCGAATGCATATAGAAATTGTCCCTTAAATGCCCTAAAAAATTGAGAAATTATAAAAGAGAATCTAGTGTAGATATTGTTTAACTAGTCAATCCATTCAGTTGACTTCCAACCAATCATGTTACAGAACCCACCTTGCACAACGTTCAAGCAAACCGGGCGTACTATACTTTTGGCAGTAACTCTCAGAAGATGTACTCTTGAATACGATCTAATCTCCCAAAATTTCCTCATACACTTGAAATGCGCATCAGGCTCAGTCAAAATTCTAAGGTGTACTCTTCTTTAATTAGGAAACATCCCAAGATGAAATCCTCAAATTCTACACAGGTGGATACATTATACGCCATGATTTAACTTGCCAAAATTCTGAAAAGTGGCATACTATACTACAATAGTGTGCCAAAACAGATAACCTTCACATCTATTCACCTTTTTCTCAGATCGACCAATTTTGAGGTGTGATAAACACTCCAGACAAACTAGAGTTACCAGAGTAAATAGGGTAAATCCTAAAGGGATAAGATTATATAAAGTTTAAATCTCTTAGGAATCTCAATTGTAGATAGGCTCTAATCTTGACTGTCGATGTAACTCAATCTGTATCGTTGATTTTGGGGGGAGATAAGCTATAACTAGAGGCCTCCCCCTTCATTTGTATCCATCCCATTATATTCAGTCATTCTTGAGTTAAGAATATATTGAGAACATTTACTCAAACATTTGGTGCGCATTTTTTTTCTTGTGGCTTTTCAACACTTTTGTTGCTCTTTTCTTTTCGAGAGCTAGACTGACTTAAGTGCATTTGAAGAGAAGAAATCACCCAAGGCCACACAGATTGTGATACTAAAGCTCTAGCCTTGTGACACTTATACCAAGAAATACGCATGATAGAACTTGACAAGCTTAGGGTTCTCCCCCTTTGACAGTCGATGGGCAAGCAATATATAGTTATTGAACAACCAAGGGCCACTCGAAAGCATCTTTCGCAGATCAATGGCATGGTAAAACTGTATCAAATACAAGCTGAAATCCCCAATAGGCATTATACTTGCCCCTTGAAGTGACCGCCAGAGATAAAAGAGGTTTCTCTCAGAGTGACAATATTAATTGACCTCTCGCCTAGAAACTTTCCAATCAAACAAAGATTATAATTGATTTCCTCCCCTAACCCTTCCTCTGACTCAACCACTAACGTCGAGTCCTCCTTCTCAATCGACAAATCCTATAAGACATCCTCCTTTTGAGTCATCAGCACACAAGACAAAAGAACTAATTTTAAAAAAAACTTACACTCGACACAAATCGGCGAACAAAGAGAGCGAGGCAAGACCCTTAAAAAATAAATTTTAAATTATCAAAATTTTTTAAACTACAAAATTTATATGTATAATATTTTTAAAAATATAAAATCCATATGTCAAATATTTATAAAAGTAGTTTTTCATTATTGGAATCCATTTGACGGTTATATAAATCTTTCATTAAACTTTTCAGTTCTTCACATTATGCATCAGACTTTATAAGTTTTAAAACTGGGTTAAACGCCATGGGTTTTTTACCAAATTAATACAAAAAAATATATATTATCCAAAATGGGATGCCCTTTTCAGTATTAATACAAAAAAAAATACTGAAACAGAATTAAAAAAATGTAACGAAATGACAGGACCCTAGTCAATGGTCGCCACAAAGTGCACTAAAGATGCCATTGCTGTAGGCGGCACCAAAGATCTCGCTTTTGGCTCTGTTTCTGCGTCTTGGGGACCTTATAATGGTCCCCAAAGTTCATTTTCAGCTGAGAGAGAAAGGGAAAGGAGAAGAAGAAGAAGGATACGGCGTGGGAAAAAGAAAGAGAAAGGAGGAGAAAGAAGAAAAAAATAGAAGTATGTATAATTTTTTTAAAATAATGGAAGATATTGTTGTTATTGTGTTTATAATTTTTTGTTGTTATTATTATGATATATATATTGATTTTATTTTTATTATTTGTTGTTGTTAGTTTAGTTTATAACTATTGTTAGTTATTAGGATTACTAGGTTAATTATTATCTTAGTTAGTTAGTTAGTTAGTTATTATTATTGTTAGCTAGAAACCCTAAAATAATATTTTAGTTAGTAGTATATTGTTAGTAACCCTAAAATAAAATATTGTTAGTATATTGATATGTTATTATATTAATATTTTAGTTAATATGTTAGTTAGTATATTATTAGTACATTAATATGTTAGTTAAAAACCCTAAAACCCTAAAATAATAATATATTGTTAGTAGTATAATTAATATGTTATTATATTAATATTTTAGTTAATATGTTTGTTAGTATATTGTTAGTAGACTAATATGTTAGTTAAAACCCTAAAATAATATATTGTTAGTATATTAATAATATGTTAGTATATTAATATTTTATTTAATATGTAACATAGTTAGTATATTATTGTTAGTATGTTAATATGTTAGTTAAAACCCTAAAATAATATATATAAGTATAATTAATATGTTAGTATATTAATATTTTAGTTAATATGTTAGTTAGTTTATTGTTGATAGTATATTAATATGTTATGTTAGTTAAAACCCTAAAATAATATATTGACTATGTTAGTATATTATTATTTTAGTTAGTATTTTATATTTTAGTTAGTATTAGTAAATATTGTTAGTAAGAAACCCTAAAAATTATTTTTGTTATTATTTAGTTTTGATTTGTTAGTAAGTTTTGTGTTTATATTAATTAATTTTTATTATGAATGTTATATTTTAAATTTTAATATATTTGAAAGTTTTATATTAGTAAAACTATCATAAAGTAATTGTTAATTAGTGATAAAAATTGAAAATATTTCTGATGTAGATATTGTTAGAAATGGCAACATATTGGATATTGCCTGATGAGATAATAACTTTAGCACAAATGGAGAAAGTTGATAAGATGATGAGAGAAGTGCAAGATTACAGAATGAAACCAGAAGAAGACATTGTTCAACACCTTTTTACATAAATAAAAAGATACAAGAAGTGTTGCAGAATGGTCATGATATGATTAGGAAGAATAAAGTGCAATACTTAACCCTTAGAGGGACATTAATAGAACGGGACCATCAAATAATTTTAGACGAACTTTGGAAGACTTTGGTACCACAAACCTATTGGAATCTAGTTATACACTTTGTGAAGTTTATAATCTCTTATGGAGCTAGGAAAATAGTGCGGCAATGTATAGGCTTACGAAGTTGACTAGGAAGCAAAGTGTGTTTGACATAACATGGATGGATAAACTAGATGTTAGAAAATTACCAAGAGAATTTCTAAATTCAATACCTGTTATAAAGATTGAAGAGGAAGAAGATCTCGAGGAATTTTCAAATAGGATTGTAGAAGATGAATATGAAGAGAATCAAGAATTTCTAAATTGGATTGTTCAGTATTGCCCAGAGGAAGATACAAGCTCGGAGATGAAATAAAATGTAGAACTGACTTTAAGTGGTTAGATGTAAAGATAAATGTTGTTCATGTATAAAATGATAATTGTAATAGTGTGAGCTTAAGAATGAAAAAAATAGCATATTGAAACATTAATGTTTTATTTAAGAATAGTATATACTGATCGAAATTTTTTTGAGTAATTTTGTTCATTTTTTAACAAATTGAATATTGAAGATGGATTATCAGTTTTTCGTATGCGTTTATTTCGATGGAATCATCTTGACAACAATCGTTGGATGCATATTTGAATGTCGGCAACAAATAGCAATGAGATTTAATAGAAATGTCTCGTTGGATGATATGAAGGGAAGGATAAACACAAAAATTGTTAGACATTGTGGGAGAACAATTTCAAGAATTTTCTACAAGTTTCCAATTTTGGTAGATCCCATCAAATTCACAGAAATGGAACTTGTAGATGACGAAAACGTGAAGAAAATGATCGCTCTTTACTGTGGGAATAGGAGTAACAAAAATGCACCGATTCACTTATTTGCTGAGTTAGCCGGTATTGAGCCAAATGAAGACATCAATGCATATGGTGAAGAACATGGAGCTCAAGAACCGTGCATGGTGCCTCCAATATCTATGTTGATGCCGAATCGACTATACATGGGATCGATATCGATCTTAATATTACACCCGATATTGATGTGGTTGGTGATGATGGACAAGATAGTAGTGATCATTGTGAGGAAGAGGTCGATAGTGATAGTGATCCCGATATGGACGATATACCTGATGATATTGATGATGAAGAAGTGAATGACGATGGAAAAATTAGAGATTCTTCGGTCAGGAACCAGATGCGATGTATTATGATACACAATAATCTTGGGCCACACATGTCACTCATAGACCCCGACGCAGCACGTGTAGCTGAGTTTTCGGAGTACCCTAAAATATATCCTACTCATCGGCTGGCCGTAAATTCCAAGCATGAGTTATTCATAGGCCAGAGATTCGAAAGTAAAGAAGAGTGATTATCTGCTATTAAATGGTATAGCATGGATATATCAACTGATTACAAAGTCACAGTGTCTAAACCGACGGTTTATATTGGGGAGTGTTGGAAGGCAGCGAAAGGCTGCAATTGGTGGGTACGAGCTGTATTCATTCAAAATTCACAGATGTGGGAGATACAAAAATTGGTTGGATCTCATACATGCAGATCGACATGTATGACAGAAGATCATAAAACACTTGATTCCAAAACTATCTGTACGCGTATCATTCCAATGGTGAAAGACATGCCGACCATTAAAGTTTTGGTACTAATTACTGAAATACAAGCACGATTTCAGTATTGAGTATCATATCGAAAAGCATGGATATCTAAATAGATGGCAATGGAGCAACTGTATGGAGATTACGATTCATCGTATAATGAGCTACAGGGATGGATAGCTATTATGCGAGAGTACGTATCAGGAACTGTGATTGAGTTATAAACATGACTTTATTATGACCCAGATGACCAATTACAGCCGGGGAAAAGAATTTTTTATCTGATGTTCTGGACGTTTGATCCATGTGTGCGGCCATTTCCACACTGCAAGCTGTTTGTGCAGGTGGATGGGACATGGCTATACAGAAAATATACACAGATCTTACGTATTACGGTTGCTCAAGAAAGCAATAGGAACGTGCTCCCAATAGCATTTGCCATAGTAGATAAGGAGAATATGGAATCCTGTGAATTCTTTCTTACCAACCTGCGGAGGTATGTTATTAGCAACGATAATATTTGCATCATCTCCGATAAAGGGAAAGGATTAATTGTCGCAATTAGGCGTTCCGGTGTGCCATGGAGATCCATTTACTACATCCGTCACATTGCGGCTAACTTCCTTCGAGAGTATAAGAATGCAGACTGGAAGAGACAAGTGGTGAAAATGGGTAAAGGATAACCTTAAATTTTCAATATAAGTTTAATGTTTTTATGTTATCTAGTTCTCAGTAACTTATCTTTTATTAAAACGATATCTGATATCTGAGTTAGAGCCACATATTTTTTGCCAAAGAATGACTCGACTTGAGAGTGACATAGAAGGTCAAATGAACAAATCTTTTCGAGAGTGGTTGGATACAATAGAGCCGTGGCAATGGGCTCAAAGTTTTGACGAGGGCTTTCGTTATGGTCAAATGACCACAAACTTGGTGGAAGGGGGTAACATTGTGTTGTTGAAAACATGACATCTTCCGATTTCATCTATCTTCTCGGCTACATTCTACAGGTTGGAAACCTTGATGCCAATAATGGGTGAACAACAAGTCAACCAGATGGATGCGGGACACGTGTTTGTAGAAGATGTCAGAGATGCATTGATTGCAAACCGTCGGATTGCGAGGTCGATGACTGTAGAAATATTTTCACGGCGCTTGAAAAATTTTTGAGTTATGGAGTCCATCGGTCGTCGACCCGGTTTGCCACCTAGGTCTTATAAAGTCGATCTTCAGAATAGACTGCAAATGCAGAAGGTTCCAAACACTTCATTATCCGTGTGCACATATCATGGCAGCGTGTGCTAAAGCAAACCTTAATGTTGAACAATTTGTCGATGATGTGTACACGCCGAGCGTACATTATGTGCCTGGGAAAATGAGTTCCCTGTCCTGCCCAACCTGTCTACATGGGAGGTGCCTCAGATGACTTTCGAGCTTGTCCCAGACAGATCGCTACGCAAGAATCAAGAGGTCGTCCGCAATCATCCAGAATCCGTAATGAAATAGACATTAGAGAGAAATCCGACGATAGGCGCTGTGGAATATGTAGGTTAGGTAGTCATAATCGAAGTAAATGCCCGCAGTGAAACTATCATGTTGGACAATCGTCACGAGCGAGTGGGAATTGAGCTTATTCAGATTAACATATTTTGTATTCAGATTTTTGGTGATTTTGATTAATTAGGGCTTAATTGCAAAAAATAAATAAATTTAGGGACTGAAATGCAAAATAATTTACATGTATGGATTTGTATGAATATGGATTTGTATGAATTTTATACACATTCGGACATATAAATATCTTCTAACCTTTATAAACATAGTTCATTTTATAAGACCTAACCGAACTCACTTAAATACCAAATCCAAACATACCATACATATTATATATATATATCAAAACCTTTACCGCAATATTAACTAATCATAGAAACCATATACCGCATATAAATAAGCCATGGTTGAAATGATAAAAGCAAACACATTAAACACTTAAAACATGAACTCATATAACCGAATCTAAACAAAATGATTAAGCCATTTTCGCATGGCTATATATATATATATATATATACATGACCAAAAATCAAACTTAAAGATTCCATCGTATGGTCAAATATTGTTACGAAATTTTAGAGCTCCCAATAATCAAGTTAATTTTATACAAATAAAGTATAAACATTGTAATATTTACAAATTCAAAATAGAGGAAAATCAAAACCACAAGAAACACCTAAAATTGATGGTTCAATGGTGTGGTCCTAGGTGTATACTTCTGCGGTGGTTGACATTCACATCGTGGGTGCTCACGACGACCAACATCCTCTTCAGGCTCCGGTGGGGGTCCAGGTGGTGGTGTGCTAAACATGGTCGAAAAATCATGTGGCTCGTAGGGCATAGATGAACTCGAGCTAGAAAGAGTGCCCTGATGCAGTGGATACGACCCAGGAGGCCTGATGTCTTGTAGTGGATACGAGCCGAGAGTGCTGTACTGCGATGTGTATGATCCAAATATATCAAACCCATACTAGTATCCACCTCCTGACGAGCCCGAGAAGTAGTCATTGCCCGGCACATCAGGATGATACGAATATGCATCCGAATGTGAATGTGATTGCTCAAGCTCTGGCTTGGGATCAGGATCTACTGCTGCCTCGGCCTCCATATCAGCCACTGGCTCGTATGCTCCATGTCACTGCATGTGGGGGGACTACAGTTGACTGCCCTCCGAGTATATATGGCTTCCCCATACTAGAGTACCATTGTATGTACTCTAATGGAGGTTGAAAATCGGAAGCCATATCCATCTGGGGTATTCGGGACATGCGATCATTCCACACCGCAATAAATCCCCAATGCCTAACCCCCCAATCCAAGCCTTGTTTCCCTCTCCTATTTATGTAATGAACAGCTCCCACCTGGCATGGCATATTCGGGATATATTGGATGCAACCAAATTGGCACAGCACTCGATCCCTATGGTACCACTCGACTACATTGAAACAGACAATTGGTGCGTTTGTGCACCACATATACGAGTGAATATAGGCGGATGGGGGTATAACGGCTACAATTTTCGGTTTACGATATGGCATCCATATAAACTGCATGATTAATAACATTGTTAAAATTTAACACGGTGTGCGTAAGATATACAAACTAACATGTAACCAATTGTAACACCCCAAACCCGGCCCATGAGTCCTAACCGGATCTGGTATGTCACAGAGTAAAATATTTTGAAGGACATTGATTTTCTGGTGAAAATTTGATGAAATTTGGCTAAGGAATTAAAACGGTGTTTGAAAGCTCAGTTGGGCTTTTTATAAATATAGTTGGGTTGTTCAACCCTTTGAAATTGTTTGATTATTTAAAATTTAAGGAATTTTCAAAATCATGATTGACGTCTTTAATTTTTGTTACGATGGTAACATCTTTTAAAAACCGTGAAATTTATTAAGTTTGAAAAGTTGCTTTTAGCTGGTTCAATTAATTTTATAAAATTCCATTCGTAATGTAACATGAGTAAAATAAAGCAATAAAATAAACATCCAACCATAATTATCGGCCTTATTACAAACCCAAAATGAAAACTTAGAAAATAAATATTAATAACTTTAATAAAATGAATTTAAATCCTTCAACAAGCATGGCCGCCTCGAGTCCTCTCCGGCTCCATCTCCGCGTTCTACTCATCTGCAAAATGTTAAGGGAAGGGGTGAGTCACCAAGACTCAGTGTGTAAATCCCCCACCTGGAAAAATATAACTCATACACAATTTATTAATAAACATGCACATGCAACCCAACCTAACCATCCATACTCCTTGACTACCCCGTGTGGTCAAAACCACTGGTGGTCAAAACCACTGATGACTTAGAGTCACAAATCAAATGATGGGGCCAACCCATCGTGTGGTCAAAACCATTGATGACCATAGGTCACAAATAATCAAAGTGTGGTCAAAACCACTGGTGGTACCAAACCACCGACTTAGTCGCAATTTATCAATCGGTGTGGTCAAAACCACCGATGACCATAAGTCACAAATAATCGATCGGGCCAACCCATCTTGTGGTCAAAACCATCGATGACCATAGGTCACAAATAATCGATGGGGCCAACCCATCTTGTGGCCAAAACCATCAAGACAGTCCATAAAATCTTCCCCTCCTCTCATCAATCCCACCATCACATGCTTTAATAAAATTTCCATAAATCATATCATAGCATTTAATCATCATGTGATGGCATGCAAATCGATATCAAAAATCACAAGTGAGGGGACTTACTAAAACCATGATTATGCCACAAGCTAATCACAACCAAAAGATTAAAGGCAAACAATTAAATCATGTAAATTAATAAAGTGTGTAGTGAGTTTCACACACCTTTTCTATCGAACTCTAGATCCGAAAAGCCGATCTATAACGTTAGATCTCTTAACCTATAATTAGCCATTAACATAATTAGGGACATTAGGCCTATTCTACCAAACCAAGTAGTATCAAAGGGACTTACCTTAAACGAATTTGATTTCCTAACAAATCACGAAGCCTAATTTAGTCCCTAAATCCATGGCACACGTTAGTTTGATTTAATCATAGACTTTTTAATTGAAAGGCCCTTGGCGAATGTACCAACTCTCCTTGGAAAATAATTCAAAGCTTCCCTCTTTAAACGATTGAAGAAAAAAGCACCTTTACTTTGATGTTCTACCAAAGCTACACCAAATAGGGGAGTAGATTGACTAAGGAAAACAAGAGAGATGCTGGAATTTTGAGTAATTTTGGGCGGTTGTCTAAGGAAATTTTGGTAGCAAGGTGGTAGGGTTTGGCTAATGGAGGAAGGAGAAGAAGAAAGAAAAGAATTAGGGGATTAAGGAGGATTTCAGCTTGTAAAGAAGAAGAAAAGAAGCTGGAATTTTAGCAATATAGGAGAGGAAATTCGGTAGCAACAAGTGAGAAAAAGAAGAGAAAATTGAAAAACTTTTGGCCCTTCTTTGTAAAAAAAACAATTATGGACAGCCCCTAAGGAGTCCCAATGTTGGTTAATTCTCTTTATTTTGTGATAATTTCCAGCCTTGAATTATCACAAAATAAATCTAACTTTAATCTCCTAATCCCTCAACAATTTAATAGCAAATAAAACACTAAAATTCCCCTCTTCCAAATTGATTATGACATAAAATATGCCTAATTAGAGTCCTATATCTCGCTAACTCCCTCAAACGGTGTATTGAAGGAAAAGGAAAAAAAAAAAGCAAGGTGCGGGGCTTGGGGTTCAAACTGCGACTTCTTTGTAGGAGGGCAGCAGCAGCAGACCCACCCTTTAAGCGCCCCAACCAACTCTCCCAATTGACTTTCATGTCAATTTACCCGTCATTTAAATATAAAGCCTTACAGAGCCCTTTTCCTTTAGCTAACGCCCAAAATAAAATCCCTTTTGTGTTCCTCACGACTCAACCCGAGTCCCTTGCTAAAGCTCCTTTAAGTAGCACCTCACCACTCCGCCTCCCCGCCTTTCATGTCCGTTCCTTGCCTGAAAATTTCTTTTAAGCCTTCTTATCTGGGCCCTTCCTTTAACGCCCAAAAAAAATTTCTCCTTGCTGCTTCTGCGAATCGAACCCAAGACCCCTAGCAAACTCTTAGGCGCACCAAGCCACTTGTACCAAGCCCATTCTTGTGTCATGTTCCTCCTAAATTTTATTTAACCCCTATCCCCCAGCTTCCTTCCTTTTAGACCCTTAAAAAAAATATTTTTAAAATCCAAATTCACCCAAATCGGGTTGTTTCTAGACCCTAAATCATGCCAAATAAAATCATATTTATTTATTTCTTGAAGCCCACATGGAATTTATTTAAATTACAAATAACCCTAATTCGAGGTGTTACGCTTCTACCCCTTAAAAATAATTTAGTCTCGAAATTACTTACTAACGAATAGTCGTACATCATAGCTCACCGTATTCACGCTTATGCTACGCACTCGATCCTAATAAAACTATCTTACTTCCTAGGCACAATCTCTACGTCCCTTAGAATTCATTTCTAACGATTGCGTTTATCTGTTTAAGAATTTTATGCATTAGTACTCGTTTCCTTTGGATTATTCACAAGAAATTTTATGATAGAAGTTTTAGGAGTGGTTCTTTCGTCATCATACATACACACAATTTTCCATTCATTCATTCAAAGAGACGCGTTGTAGTTTTCATGGTGATTGTTTTCCACTACCTGGGGTATTTAAGTAATTTGTCCCATCTGAAGTATTTTTCGTAATTTTTCAAAATAAAAATTTTCGGATGATTTTGTCAAAATTATTTTAAAACTCTTAATTTCCTAGGGTGTTTTGAAAAATTACAAATTGAGGTCTTTCGGTGATTTTGAAACTCGGGGCATTTCGATAATTTTCATAAATCGAGGTGAATTGTAAAATTTGATGAATCGGGGATATTTCAAAAGTTGTAAAACTTTGAGGCTCTTTGATAATTGCACTTTCCAAAATAGTGATGTTGCAAAATTTTGAAAGTTAGGGGTATTCTGGTAATTTTGTAGGTTAGGGGCAATTTTGTAATTTTACAAAATCATAACGTTTTCGAATCTTACGATTTTGGGCACTTTTCATGTGATGAAATTTTGGATTAAAATCGTGGGTATTTTAGAAATTTCATAATTCAAGGCGTTTTAGTAATTTTACCCCTAAGGGTATTTTAGTAATTTTCCATAACCAGGGTATTTTCACAAAATGACTTTTCAAAATTTGGGTTCTAAGTGATTTTACAAAGAAAGATATTTTGAAAATTTCTATTTGAAGATTTTCATACGGAGGGTATTTTGGTAATTTTCAAACCAGGGGTATTTTGGTCACTTTTCAACCGAGGGTATTTTGGTCTTTTTTGTTTTTTCTCTTTTTTAAAAAACAAGGTTTTAATTATTTCAAAATAAAGCGGCTAGTCCCTTTCGGGTTTTAGTTATCGAGTTAAGCCTCAGTGAGTGTGTCGTCTCAACTAGGATGAACAGTTACTACGCACTGGTAGGATTCAAGTGAGTAAGAGGTGAGTCACGAGGATCGCTTAAATACTGTGCCCCCACCGAATCCAATCCTAGACATGCGATAATGATTGCCACATCCTTTGCTTATTGACAACTCACGGGGTTGTTTAGGTAGTTATTAAATCTTATGCATAGTTGGGGTATACTAGTCCTGTGGTTCAACAGTTCTACTCTAGTAGTCTACGTTCCCATTTTACTCTTCTACCCCACATCAAAAGAATTCACGAAAATTGATAGAGGTACTTACAGGCGGATAGGTGCTTGAGACTCGGTGCCATCTTTGTTCAAGCCAAAACAGCTTCTCAAAATATTATAATAAGGCTGCTAACAAAACCAAACCTTCGGGCTTGGGCCCCCACAAATGAAGTTTTGAATCGGGCTCGATACCAATATTGGAATCGCTTACCCCTTCCCCGGCATGTTGTTCAATCATAAGCCAGTATATCGGGACAGTGTACAACCTCCCGATACCCGGATAAATACTCCACCTACAAAAATAAATTTCAAGTCAAATAGTATCAATATAAAGAAATTGTCAATTAATAACAAGTTATATTTTATCACATGTTTACTAGTGGATATACATATGGTTGGTGGGTAACTGATGCCAAGAATGGCATCCGATATAGAGCCCAGGACTGCAATAGCATAAGGCATCCGCCTATGTCTACGGCCGCTGGCTTTGTCATTCGACAAAGCTCACGGTACAACATCGCAAGAACTGTGGAGCCCCAACTATATGAGTGAGTATTGCTCAAATCAGCCAATAGGGGTAGGTACATGATATGAACCCTATTATTGTTTGCATCGGGCATCAGTACACCCCCTATGATGTGCATAATGTACGCTCGAGCAGTGCACATCAACTCGCCTTCAGTGGCATCAGCTGATAACTATTCAAACCTCGCTCTTAGCCATGTAAATTTCAAGTTCAAAAATTTTCTTCATCATCATCGTACGAGTCCTCTAGTAGGCTTTGACAAAGTGTAAATGGGTCAACTATCGCACTGACGCCCGTAATGGGACTCCCGTCAATTGGGAGCCCAAGCTGCACTGCAACATCCTCTAGAGTGACTGTGCACTCTCTACAAGGGAAATGAAAAGTGTGGGTCTCCGAGCGCTAACGCTCGACTAGTGCAGATATTAAATCATACCGCAAGTCAAACGTCCGGATCAAGGTCTTCTGACCAATCCAAATTTTGCTCTATATACGGCATCAATCGTTCATCCAGGGGATTTCTTAAGCCATTCACCCGGCCCCTTAATACACTTGTATGAGTCTGGCGATGTTAAATCAGAAAAAATTATTATTATAACATAATTTATTATGTACCTAATTTGTTAATATAACCCATGATTAATAAATAGCAATACATTACCATATTATTAATCATGCGGATATGTGTGGAATCAGATTATCAATCGAGCCATTGCCATCTCGGATATTTAATTTTTAACCTACATAAAAATATAAATTTATATTAAATTACTAAAAATAACATTCCAATAAAAATAATATAACAAAAATATAACATAATTTAATATAACAAAATTTAACATAATTTAATTTATTATGTACCTATTTTAGTGTTTTTTAATATAAATTTAGTAAAAACCACTTATTTAACCCTTTGTTCGTATTTTCTTTATTTTCAAATTCTATTACTTAATATAAATATACTATTTAAATCTTTTATTTTTTATATTATTTTAGTACATAATGTTTCAAATGTATAAAATATTTTACTATTTTTTAATATATATATATATCAATATTAATAACTAAGGTAGGTAATACTAACAATAATAATTTTACTAACAATAATAATACTAACTAAACTAAAATAATAATAATTACATTTAATCTAACAATAATAATAATAATAATAATTTTTACTAACAATATACTAACTAAAATAATATTTAAAGTTTTAACTAACCATTGTTTTTTACTACCAATATACTAACTAAAATAATAATTAGGGTTTTAACTAACATAATAACTTTTATTACAATCTAACTAACAAAATTATTGTTTTAGGGTTTTAACTAACTAATTATAATAATAACTAACAATATAATTAATATTGTACCTTTTAGTAATCCTAAAACACAATATACTAACTAACTAACTAACAAAATTATTATTTTAGGGTTTTTAACTAACTAACTAACTATAATAATAACTAACAATATAATTAATATTTAACTTTTAGTAATCTTAAAACACAATTTACTAACTAACTAACAATATACTAAATTATTATTTTAGGGTTTTTAACAAACTAACTATAATACAATATAATTAATATTTAAACTTTTAGTAATCCTAATAATAACTAACAATATACTAAATTATCATTTTAGGATTTTTAACTAACTAACTATAATAATAACTAACAACTAACAATATAATTAATATTTAAACTTTTACTAATCCTAATAATAACTTCCAATATACTAACTAACTACCTAAATTATTATTTTAACCCTTTAACTAACTAATTATAATAATAACTAACAATATTACTAACTAAATTACTAACTTTTACTAATCCTAATAATAACTTACTATCTAAATTATTATTTCAATATTTTTAAACTAATTATAATAACTATTTAATGATACAACTAACTAAAGTAGTATTTAAACATTTTATTAATCTTAATCTAACAACTAACAATAACTAAACTAAACAAACAAACAAACAACAACAAATAAAAAAATAAAAATCAATAATAATAATAACAACAAAAATCATCAACACAATAAAAACAACAATATCATCATCCATTGATCCATTATTTTTTAAAAAAAAAAAACTCATACTTCTATTTTTTTTCTTCTTTCTCCTCCTTTCTCTTTCTTTTTTCGGCGTCGTCGTCTCCTCCTCCTCCTCCTCCTCCTCCTCCTCCTCCTCCTCCTCCTCCTTCCCTTTCTCATGCTGCTTTGAAACTTCATATTGGGGACCATTATAAGGTCCCCAAAGCCACAAACCTGCCGAAATTAGATGCAGGAGTAGTCATTTCGTGTCAGCTGGTGCCGCCTCTGCCAGAGGCACCTTCGGTACCGCCTGTGATAGAGGCTTGACCAGGATCCTGTCATTTCGTGTTTTTTTTTTTAAATTCTGTTTCAATATTTTTTTTTAAATTTCAGTGTCTAAAAAAATAGGCCTGCAGAGGATGGTATCGCCTCTGACAAAGGCGCAACCACCCTCAATATATTATTTTCGTAAATACCAAAAAGTACACCCCATTTTAGATAATATATTTTTTTTTATTAATTTGGTAAAAAACCAAACGCCACTATTTCTGTCACCCACTTCTTGTAAATATACTAACCTTGTTTTCAGAGTGAGAATTTACAATTTATAAGCAGACTACTATCAAATTGGAAATACAAATTAAAGAGTCATAAAGAATGGACAAGACTAGAAACGCGTGAAAACCAGCAAGATTCCCCAGGCATTGGAAAGTGAAGAAAAATATTAAAATAGCAATCCTTCATTTTGTTAATAAATAAAATGAAAAATGAAGAACATGTTGTATGAGGCACATTAGTAAGTCAAAAGCAATAGTCGTAAATAAAATGTCATTTTCACTAATAGATTCGTCAATTTGGTATGGCGATATTTATTAATAAAAAATCCCCACGAGTTGCTTAATGTTTGTTTTTTAAACAAGTTGCTTAATATTTAATGTTTTAAATAATGATCATTTTATTTTTAAAGAAATTTGATTAAATTTTGCGTTACAGATAAGAAAATCCAAGGAAGTTGCGTTAGACAATTTGTAGATTTATATTTTTAAGTGCACGTCATTTATAAGAAGCAATTAATTTTTAATAATTAAAGAAAATATTAAAATCACCGAATGATACTCTTTTCTTTTTTTTATTTTAATGTTTTTATTTGTCCAAACTTGTTATTTGTTATTATTTTATACAATATTTAGAAATATCTATAACTCATCCCCAACTTATATATAAGAAGATAATGCACTTCAACACATTTGAACACACGTTCTCTCGTATTAACAATAATATTCATGCTAATGGAGCTAAAACTCAATCGGGATTATATTGAATTAGTCTCTTTATTATTGAACAGATTAATTTAATCTCATGTTATTAAAAAGAATTAAATAAGATTATATTAGAAAAGAGTTAGCATTCACTATTTAAAAATAATATGAAAATTATTCTTTCATTTACTTGTTCAACTCTAAATAAAATATTTCATCTGTAGAATCATAAAAAGCTTACAAAATATAACTTTGTTTAACACCAAATGTTAACTTTTTTTTGCAATTTGACTTTATTTGATTCTTTTTAATAGTACAAATATTAAATTAATTTATTTAATAATAGGTGGACTAATTTGATCCAGTCCTTACATTACCCCTTATATTAGAGTTTAGCCGAGTGCAATAAGCTGTGGAACAAGAGGTATGAATAAAAGCTTGTATGTATTAGAGTTTGGCCCAATAAATATAAACAACTCTAGAACATTCGAGTTAGGGTGTGTTTGATAAAAGTGGAAATTTAAGTGCTGAAAAAATTAAGTACTGAATTTTTTATTGTTAAATTTTATAAGTATTGATTTTTTGTTAGAAAATTATTTGGTAAATTAGTAGATACAAGTATTGAATATAATTGTCAATAACCTCTTGGCCCAATGGCAATAGTAGTATGTTGTAGACATGAAAGTTTGGGTTTGATCCTAGGCAACTACATTCTTTTCCCCCAATTATAAAAAAAAAATTGAATATATTATTTTATATTATTTTGAATAGTTTTGGATGAAAGATAAATATATTAATTTGAATATTTTATTTTTAAAAGATAATTTATTTTAATTTTTAATAAAATAAAATCGACTTATTCAACACTTTTTGTTGAAAATTTTATATTAAGTAAAAAATAAAATGATTATCAAACATTTTTAATATATTGAATTTTAAAATTTTCATTTTCAATGAAATGAAATTTTTCAATTGTTTATCAAACATACCCTTAATTCGCACCTCCAAGTTAATTTTCCACATTTCCATAAGATGAATACTAGAAAATGCAAGAATCTTTCTCAGCTACTTGTAAGTAACATGACATATCCTCTGTTGTTAACGTCAAAGCAATTTTGGATCATCTGAAACAATTAGCAATATTAACATTTTCATTCTATCCTGTTTGATCATTGTTTTGTAGTGTAAAAGAAATGGCGATGATCCTAATTTTTTTCACGTAGAAACAATGGGGTACTTGCTTAGTAAACAAAAATTGTGGCAAAAACTAGTGCTTTGAACTATGGTCGCAGTTTCAACCATGAAACCAATAAAGCGCATAAGCATAAAGATGAACACTAAGATTGTTTACACAGTTTGACCTTATTCTACGTCAGTGGGGCCTTGCCTATAGTAATGATCCACTATCTTTCACACAGTACAACCAATGATTTAAGTCTTAACATTGGGATAACTCTTGCCAATTTAGCAATCTCACCGTTGTACAAAGACTAGACTACTTTCCCATTGAGCTTCTCCCTCGAAAGCTTAGTTTTGCAATACAAGATACTCTCTTGGTTACTTACAAAAATAATGCACATGTAAAATGTTTCTAACTTGAACAAATTTGTTCTTTATCAATCTTTATGTGTCTTTTTAACTTAGAAAAAGGTAAAGTTTATATACTACTTAAATGTAACACACCAAACCCGGCCTAGACGTTATGATCGAATCTGGCGATGCCACATGATAGTGCTTTAGAAAATGTAATTACAATAAGGTCATTTTCGATATCTTAGGTTACCGTAAAAAACGTGTCTTATCCTACTGCTAGCAGTTTATAAAAAAAAATTCAAATTTTAAACAAAAATCCGAAAAGGCCATGTTACATAAAACTCCCAAAATATAATCAGAGCCGTAAATAAAAGTAAAAACCGTTAAAGGTCCAGAATCGTGGTCACCGTCGAGTCCTCCGCCACACCGATTCGCCTACTGCTGGGGACTACCTGAACAGATTAAATGGAAAAGAGTGAGTTTTCACAAACTCAGTGTGTAATCCCCACAAAAAACATACACATGGCATAAAGTCAGAAGACAGTCATAAATTCATAGTTTGGGTCTAAGCCTATTACAGATACGGTGTGGACTTTAGCCCACTCAGATATAGAATCAGATATGTTTTAGGGCCTTAGCCATTTTAGACTTAATAAGCAGATTAGACAGAATAGCTTAATCCTACCCACCAGTCTCGACACACCAACTCCGTCCAACCCTACACACCATATGGGGATAAAATCAACCCACCCATCCCTACACACCATGCTGTACCGAATGCGGCACATTATCAAAAAGTTACAACTGAGCTGCCAAATAACAGGCTTGAGAGCCTTTCAGATACTTCCTCCGAATCATCAACCCACCTTGATGCAATGCAACATACGTGAAATGTCATGCTATTATGCAACACAGTTCATACACTCAGATATTAGAATTCATGCTCAATACAGAAATTAGAAAGTCAAGTCACATAATAAGGGGTCTAGGTAAAGCTTACCGACCCTACATTAGGTCCACATTCGTCTAGGGCAACCCATGCAACCTTATAGACCATTACAGAAAAATGGGCTCACACGCCCGTGTGGCCCACACGGCCCAAATTGGCCTTGGCCGTGTGGATCACACGGCCTGGCCCAAAATCCCACATGCCCGTGTGGTTCACCCGTATGGGCCCACACGCCCGTGTGGCCTACATGGCCCAATTAGTCGAGCCCGTGTGTCGCACACGGCCTTGCCAGGCCATCACACGGCCATGTCGCTCGCGCACGGCCTGGCTCGTCGATCACACGTGGTGTGGTGACTTACAGTCTTACACACGACCTACCACATGAGCAACCACATGCCTGTGTGGCGTCGACAGTAAGGTTTTCAGCTTTCGCAGAAACCTCATTTTCTATGTTTTCGGGTACACACCTGGTTTCGATTGATGCTGAAACAACCCCCGAGCGCTCCAAAACCTATTGTTTACCAATTTCACTCGGTTTATCACTTAATCAGTCGAACCAAAATCGAATCCGAAATGAGAAGCGCATCCCTTAAGCGATGAAAACTTACCCCAACACCTCGAAACAATTGATTACGTGATTGCACGATGAGACCTCTAATCCACACAGATGCTGCTACCAAACGTCAAAACCCTCAAATAAAAGTTGGAAAAACATAAGTTAAAGAGAGAAAAACTCCACTTACCATAACGTACGAAGTCAAAAGGTAAACTGATGGGGGTGAAATTGCACAATCGAGAAAGGGGAAAAAATAAAAATTTCGACAGGGGTTGTTGAGAAAGAAAATTGAACAGAAAGAAAGAGAGAAACGAAATTGAAAAGGAGAAGGAGATAGCCAAATTTTCCAAACCAACCAACTGATCAGATTCTAATAACTCCCCCATCCTCTCTCCTTAATTTTCTCCCTCAACCACTCCACTATCAGCATTTAACTAAAACTCAAACTCCTACATGACACTAGCAGCAAAAATAATTCCCCTATTCGCACAGGGATTCGAACCCCAGACCTCCAACAACCTTTACACTCCACATAGCCACTAGACCAGCAGGCCCATTCTAATATAAATTTCCTAACAATTAATTAAAAGCCTACTGATCAGAGCTAGGGCTTACTTCATAAAAATACAAAAATTTACCCAAGTCAAGTCTTGAACTTAGGACCTCTCACACACACCCAGAACACATAACCACTGAAGTAGATACACAATTGTGTCAAATTAGAAAAAGCTGAAATTAGGAAAAATTGGGGCATTACATTAAGTTTTGCTTACATAAGAATCATAGTTTAGTCATTTTTCTATAAAATAAAGCTAAAATCACAATAGGATAATCTTGGTATAATTCCATAAGAATCTCGGTGTAATCCAATGCCTTCAAATATGGAAAGTGACTTTACTTGATCCTTGAGCATCTAATCTTCAATTCTTTAGCTTTAACTCAATTGGTCTTCATGTTTTGGGCTTTTGCTCGTCCAAATATCTCCAAAGCAGATAGTCCAATGTTTTTGTTCTAAAATTTGTGAACTTTGAAAATAGGCAAGTAAAGCAATGAAATAATTCCTCAAGTTGTGGCCAATATTTCAACCACAGAATTTTTCCTTGCCTTCACATGCTTAAAAAATCTCCTTATTTGGCAAATTTTGAACAAAACATATAAAGGGAAAAATAAAATCACCACAATTGTCAAAACCATTTTTTATTTTTCTGAAAAAAAATAACGGGGATCAACTTTAAAAAACGAAAATGGGAGTCGCCATCGATCTTTTTGCTTAGGTGTGATCAGATCACCTTATAAAACATTTTTGTTTAAAATATTAATTTTGGCCTACGCAATTCAGGAAAATGGGTTCGAGAGTCGGTTACGTACAAGGAAGGGTTAGCACCCTCGTAACGTCCAAAAAAATTGGTACCTAATTGATTATTTAATGTCCAAATGTCGAAAATTCGAAAAGATTTGAAACCATGATTTCTTTAAAAACTTTGAACAATTTGAGTTGGAACTTGAGATTCCTTTGTTCCAAAAGCATATAAACATCAAATCCAACACTTTAGGACATGATGTTTTAAACTCTCGTAACCAAAATCATCTCTTGACTTACAAAATTCATTAAAAGGATATTTAGTTGTTTAACCAAACGAAACATCGAAACTAGCACGTTAGTGCACTATTTCCTGAATTTCCAAACACAAAACATTGCCTTATTTAAAAAAAAAAAACTTTTGATTTAAACATAATAATATTTTTTATTTAAAATGATGGTTCATGAATGACTTTATTACATTAACACATTATAAAACACAAATATTATAAAACAACTTACAAAAAAATATACAATAGGCAAACTATTAATATCAATAAAAACAATCAAATGAAACATAATAACATAGTTAATAATACCAACAATTAATAATAATACAATGGCTAACATAAAAATAAAAATAAAAGTTACGATCTAATAAAATCTAAACCAAAAAGAATAAATAATAAAAAAGCATGACGCAAATAATAATGAAATAAATGCTAAGAAATAAAGTATAACCCTATACAAAAGAAATTGAAGCAATAAAAACATGCAAATAAATAAGCAAAGAATTGTAACAAAATAATAATCAAATGATAAATTTTTACATAGATAGTGTATATACAATCATAATAAAGTAAAGTATATGACATATATTTAAAACAATATAGTAAAGTAAATTAAAAATATATAAGATAAATCAAATTTTAAATCGACACTTAAAATAATTAAACTTTAATAACATACGTATTTATGTATAATAGATGAAATAATACATACTAAAACCACTTAAAAATTAAAATAAGTTTTATATAATATATTGAGATAAATAAATAAATGATAAGTCTTTTAAAAAAAATTAAAATCCAAATAATCATGGACTTAATTAGAAAAATAATAAAATTCAGGGAAAAAAATGTGAAAGGACCAGATCAGAACGCAATCCACAATAGAGGGATCAATTGGGAAATTATGCCTTTATCCCCAAACGGCGTCGTTCCATTATTCGCTTTAAAATGGCCCTAAGGACCAAATAGAAACAAAGGCCAAAATTCTGGGCCAATTTAAAACTAAAGAAAAATACAAATCGGATATATTTGTAAAATTTCAATAATACAGAAGGACCCTTAGAGCAATAATACCCTTTTAATAAAATGCACAGATCCTCCCCGAGTATCGGGTCAACGCGCGGATCCTAAACCTTAAAACGACACCGTTTTGGTCATTAATTGACCACACCAAAATGACGCCGTTTCCCTGGCCTATATAAACCAAAAACTTGTCAAAAAAATATTTTAAAGCCTTTTAAAAAAAAAAACAAACAGAGCTTCAAAAAAGTTCTCTTTCCCTTTCTGTCTCCGGCCTTAGCTCTGGTGACAGACTGCCGCACGCGCCACCGCACGCACCACTGTAGACGGCGGCCAGAGGCTAAAAGCTTCTATTTTTCAGCATAAATCAAAAAGTAAACTCGTATTTTTTATTTTTAGTACTATTTTGTGTATAAAAAATATGCATGAATCGAAAAAGAAAAAAAAACTTAATGAAATAGAATAATCAAAAATCACCTTCTATTTTTTATTTTTTTTGTATTAATCTCTGTGTATATTTGCGTGTGTATGTCCCTTTTACAGATTGTATTTTGGGTTTTTATAGCCCCAAATCAAAAATACAAAATCCTATTTTTGCTACTATTGTCTGCTACACTTGCCATTTTCTGTCGTGTTTTCTTTCCTTTTGCAGGTGAATGGTGAGAAACACAGTGATGAGGAACGCTATCCGTGCGCTGATTGCGGCGCGAGGAAGGGGCTGTGCTGCTTGCGGCGCGAGGAAGGGACTATGTTGCTTGCGGCGCCTAAGGTTTCAGAAACCCTAGGCTTCTAACTCTGTTTAGGTGTTGGGCCCTTTTTGGCCGCATAGGTTTTGGGTCTTTGTTGAGTTAAGGGTTTAGCTTTGGGTAGTTTGTTTTGTTTGGTATTGGGTTTGAGGGTGTAATTGGGTATATAATGGATAGGTAACTTAGGTTTGAATTTTGGTTTTGTAAATGGACTGTAAACTGGACATTGGTTTATTTTATTTTATTATTTTTTATTTGTTCAAGCCCGGGCATAAATGGGCTACTACAACAATTATATGATCTCCTCTTAAGGATCTCCCTCTTGATCAAACAATCTCAACTACCTTATTTCAAAGTAATTTAACCATTAATGAAGGAATTAACATAATAAAGACAAAAGAATAAGCTTGTTAATATGATCTAAAACATGTAAGGGTAGGTACAAAGTTACTAAATTCATGAGAGATAGAACCTCAAGCTTTTTTTATTATTATTATCCCCCTAAAAAACTACTTCTACTTTACTACTCCCTTTTTTGTTCAATGATTGTAAAAGGGCCAATGAAGTTTCCTGGCCATGACCAATAGCTTTCTATTACGTTCTTTGAAAATTTACCTCTCATTGGCAACAATTCATCAGAAAGAAACTTGAAGAGCCTCTACTATGCCAAAAGTTTTAGGCATTGTTGTGTCTTCAGTAGGGGTTTCTTCTCTTGCACATTTTTAGGGTCCAAAGAAGCATGCCGACATTCTAACCACTTGTGAGAGAACTTCAATTCTATAAGCATATTCTCAAACTTCTAAACAGTTTTGACAATTTTAGAGTTTTGCATAAATAGGATTTGAAACATGAGAGATGGATAGGGGAGATTGAGCTTACTATAAACCTTTTTACCATAACGGCAGATCTCTACGAAGATTAAGTCTCTAATAGAAATTGGATTTCTACTCTCACCTTCCATAGCAAAGTAACCATCTTCTTGGTCACATTGTGACTTTAATTGTTGGGAATCCAATTCCATGTAGCTATGGCATAGATGCAACACAAATTGGTTCTAGGGTAGATGAGTGAAGTTCTGAATCAACTGGCCATGTGAAGTGAACTCCATAGTAATTTGAGCAGCAATAGTTTCTTTAGTTTCCCCAAATTCCACATTATTGGTGTAAGGATGGTGTAGCAAGTGTTTGATTTGTGCAGGTTGAACTTGTACTATTTGCCTCACACATATACTTTGTGATATAGTTTATTGCTAGGGTCATCAATGCTTTAGAGCAAGTTTGTCACACCCAGTTTTCTTTAAGCCCAAAATTTAGAAAATTAGAGGTTAAATTGAAAAAAAACTGTAAGTTGGTAGCTTATATTGAAAAAATTAATTACTAATTTGGACATAGTTGAGTTCAAATTCTGGTTCGGTTGAATGAAAACTAACTAGTTCGTTAGTGAGAGATAGAATGATTACCAATGGATGGTTTTTATAGGGTTAATAACTATGCATGAAGGGCTATAAATAGCTGAGAAATGAATTCTCAAGGTGAATTCTTCTCAATTCTATTTAATTTTCGTCTTTTCGTCATCTTCTTCTTGGTTTCTCCAAAGAAAAGATAGTTACGAGAAGCTCTATATGGAGCAGTGATCATAAGGTTTGAGTCGAAAAAGTAGAGAATCCAGTAGGTTGGTAAGGTTCTAAATTCTTCGGTGTTCGTAAATTTATGAAATATAAAAATTTCCAGAATCTTTGAGGGGTTCTGCATGTTCTAGAAATCGAGTTTTTAAGTTGGAATACTAAGTTTAATTTATGACTTTGGTTGTCGGCTTAGCTACCAAAAGAATGGAAGCTTTGGCATTATGAAAAGCTAAGTTGATGAGGCAAAGAAGCATCAAGTGAGTTTCTATACTCCATACATAGATGTTCTTTGAATGCTAGGTTTGCATAGGGATGAGAAGGTATATAAGTATCCGCAAGTGTTTCAATATGCATGAAATGGTTGTAGTACCATGCATAAATTTAGCGCACTCCATGTTACTATGTTATGTGATAATATGTATGTGTCTATGTGACTATGAATTGTGGAGTATGTAGGGAAAATGTTGAAAGGATATATGGGTAGGAAAAGGGAATTTTCCATTAGATTCTGTAAACTGATGTTGCAGGATGCAAACCATGATATGTGAAGCTTCGAGCATTACGAAGGGACACTATGGTGTTCAAGCATCAAGATTAGATGTGTGATGAAATGGTAATGACTAGCTCGCTAAAGCGACACCATGACGACGATCTATCAAATATATAGAGTGACATCATGGTGGCAGCAAGGTTTTCAAGGCGACACCTCAAAGAGGTTTAAGGTGTAAGATCATAGCTCGGCTTTGGAAACCAATGGAGTCCACCGAGACAATAAACATGTGGTAGTCCGCTAGGCAACCAATGTGTAAGAGCATAGCTCAACTATGGCAACATAGAGAGTCTGCTAATACATTAAACATAGGGCATGAAGTGTAAGACCATAGTTCGACTATGACAGCATATGATACTTCGTTAGGATGGTAAACATGAAAAGATCATTCAAGCGATGAAAAATACAAATGTTGACAAACAACAGTTAGCCAGCAGGTTTGAGGAATCTTCAAAAGGAAAAGAAATAGAAATGAGAAAGAGTTTGCCAAAACGGTAAATAAGGAGGCCGATAAGACATGTGATCTTAACCCAACTAGAATAAATTATGAGAGTGACGTGTTGAAAATGCCTTATATATGGGAAAATGAAAGAGGATATATACCCGTGGATCACAGGTAAGGATCTGCCATTAAGAACTGACAGAAAGTGCTCAAAGAAATGTTATACGGGTAAGGAAGACCTTAGCAGGTTAATGTGAGATTCACTCCCAATATAAGGCTTCAATGAAATCATAGTTAAACGAGGAAGTTCAATAGTATGTACCCCAAATAATCAAGTTGCAAAGAGGGGATTGGTTGGAACCTAAGGGTGAAAAGAGGTATTGTTAGGGAATTATCCAAGTGACAGTTATGTCTATCAAGACTATTCCTCTTTGAGGGGAATGTATTGAGGGTACACCTAATATAATGTTAGTTCCGTAGGGAACCAACAAACTTTTCATCCTGAGTGTAGAGTGAAATGAAATTAAGTCCGTCAGAGTGGTCTAGACCTTCATTAGTTATCCTATCTGATGGGATGTCAGAAAGTCCTTCAAGACAATAATAAGAAAAGGAGTCTGCCAAGAACTAGTCAAGTTTGAAACGTTCGCCAAGGAAGACATAACCAAAGGATCCTTAAGATGGAAATTTAAGAGGACAACCTTTTAAATATATGGAGAAAAATATAATGTAGGGGAAGAAAGGATAGGATGGCTATAGGATCGACCAAGGAAAGATCGTTTATCGATTTATTTGTAAATAGACGAGCTTCAAAATTGATTCGAAGTCTACCATCCTAGATTAAGAGAAATCGTCCTAAAATGATCAGGTTGTTAAACGCGTTTAGTTCCTTTTCATTTCACCACTCTTACAAGATAGGGTCTATTTTTGGAGTAATGCAGTAGGGAAACTTACTAAGTTTATTTGAACTTATAGAATTTTGGTTTTTGGTGCAGGACTTGTTGGGTGATTAAGGATCTTGAAGAGGGACAAAGTCAGATCGTGTTAGATAGAGGATCATCATCTGTAAGGTGTTAAGCACATAGGAAGGGCTACCTTCAGAGGCTTCGTCTCAGGGTTAAAAACATTGTAATTAAGTAGTTTTTCTTAGAATTTAATATTTCAAAGTAGTCAAATTAAGTTTGGCTTAATATTCTATTGCAAGAAGTATTCGAAATAAATTAGAAGAGTCTTTTAACAGATTTTTCTAATTAAAATGTTAAATCAAATCGGTTCATGATGACACTTAATACCCAGACTCGGGAATCAGGTCAAGTAAGGGCGTTATAAAGTTGGCATAAAATTCCAACACTACTTGCTTGACATAAGGCTTGAAAATTTGAATAGAGATCAACATATCATTTTTTTTCCAAATTTGTGTCAATGGCAAGATTACCAAAGCTTTTATCATCGATGTTCTTCTCCTCGATAATGTTCTTCTTGGTTCAAGAGGTGTACCATTTGGTGCTAGTAGTGGTATTGTAGATTCTATCATCTGTTTGTAACAATTCTTCTTTATATTTCTTTCTTTCTTTCTCAGAAAACTTTTATGTATCAGCATCTCTCAAGCTAGTAGTTAGCTACTTTGGAGAGAAAGAGAAATGTTAGGTCTCTTTGTTCTGGCCATACCACTAAGCATTAGTTTTTTGATGGGAATATCTTCATCAGAGTCAGCCTCGAATGACTTCTTAGGTCATTTGGACGTCTTTCTTTTGGGAATATGTAAGGCTTTTGGCTTCCCCTTTCTTTAATAGTGACTTTTTTTATTGACAATTGATCTCGTGATTCTTTGTTGAACTGCAGATGCTTCTTGGTCTATGCCACCAATTGTGGCCTCTTTCGTGATCATTACATATTCATCACTATCTTTTGCTTGAGGATCAACCTTAGCTTCAATACCAGGCTTTGTGACTTGGTTTATTTGTTCAGTAGAAACCTTTAAGATAGGCTCAATGATGTTTGTGACATAGTTATTAGCCAAAGAAGATGGCCTAGTGTCAATTCCAAATTGAGGAGAAGCAGATGTATCAATCAATGGAACAGTGGAGGAATTGGAGTTACTTTGTTCTATACCTCATTTAGGGACTTTAGTCGAGATGTAGTTGGATAAGGAACAAGAGGGTTGTTGAGGGCATGACCTATTTCTGCAAGAACTTGTATGATAGCCTTTATCATCAGGAAAGCTTCTCCGGGCTTTTTTATCTTTATTGGCCTTTTACAGTGTCATAGGACCCACCATGTATCGTCTCAGATGATTCATCAACCTTTGGTATGGTCCTGGGAGAAGATAAAGATTGTCTAGCATCATGAGAGAAAGTTGTGCCTGAGATAATGTTCATAGTTTGTGGCATTGTTTTAAATCTTTAGAGACCACGGCATTAGGGACCTCAGGATTAACAATGGCTCCTCTTAAGCCATTGAAATCTTGATCAGGTGCTTCTTCAAGATGGGGAGAGTTTCTTTCAATGTTGGTCATTAGAGAAATTTGGTAAGATTTCAAAAAAAAAAGGTAATATAGATAATAAGTTAAACCACAATTCTTTAGGGTTTGGAAGATGTGAAGATTTTCTTTTGAAGTAATCTTTATTTATAGACACCAAATTTATTTTAACACAACAACTTTTAACATTCCTTCTAAGAATTTTGAAAGAGTTATCTCTCCGAATATTTACCTTCAAGAGTGAAAATATTTGACACGAAAATTTAATTCTTGAAAATCTTCCATCAAATCAATTGATTAAGAACTGATATATGATTTTGATTGCCTTCCCAAAATAACCACCATGTTTTAGACTTGGAAAATCCAAATTGAATTCTTAACCTTTCAAACCTTGAAGCATCAATTGGCTTGGTGGACAAGTCAACCAACTGATTTTTTATTTTCACATACTCTAACTCGACCTTTCCTCTATCAACAAGTTCTCTAATGAAGTGATGAAAAAAGCCAATATGATTGGTTATTAAGTGTTGAACAAGATTTCTTGATATGTTAATTACACTTGTTTTATCATAAAAATAGTGGCCACTGACGTTGCCACACCATAATTTGCAAGCATTTGCTTCACCTAGAGAAGTTGTGCACTAATCTATCACAATTCGTTATGGCAAATTGAATTATTCTCACCACTTAATGAGCTTGTTTTTAAGCAATTTAGTATTATTTTAGTTAATTTTCTGTTTTAGTTTATTTTTAGTTAAAACTAATAAAATGATCATTTTTGGAGTGTTTTATGACCTAGGCCAATCCGGGCCTGAAGGAAGACTAACATGTTGATTAAGTGTGCAAGACATCAATTTAGGCCAATGAGTCAGTGAACTACCTTCGATGTTGCCACACCCAGCTTGGATGTCACAACACCCACTTCAATATATCCAAAGAAACATTTTACCATCGATGTCGCGACATAAGCCCTGCAATTTTCTGGATGTTGAATGGGACCATTCTGCCTGCGATGTCGGGACACCACTTCAACAAGGCCAAATAATTTGCTAAAGGTGTTTTCATCTACACAGCTTCAATCATACATGTTTAGTCACTTGTATTAGGTCTAAACGAGTAATCTAACAGGACTCCTATAAATATTAATGCTCAGGGCCTAATTAGGGGCATTTTTCCTTGGTTTCAATTTCTATTCTTAAATTAAGGTTTTATGATTTGGGAATTTTCAGTTTAAGTAATTTTTATTTCAATTTTAGTTCTTCTATTCAGCAATTCTTACTTGTTCTATTCGTTCTTGCTTTCAATCAGGAACCATTCAACATCTGTCAATAAGTTTTCCAGTTTCTACGCTCAATCGATATTCATGATTGATAAACCGTAAAAGTAACATATTTTAATCCCACATTTAGTATGCTTTTGGATGAATTTATCCTTAATTTATGTAAAAAGGTGCTCTTAATCCTTTCTTTTCATGTCTTATACTTAGGAAAGCACCCAAGGATAAAAAGGACGCAAAACGGATTTAAAACGGACCAAAGTGGGCTAACCCAAGAAGTCGGCAGGGCCTGGACTTCATGCCACACGGTCGTGCCCCAATTGGCAGACCCAAAGCACGGCCTCTACCCAGATATTGCACGGGCGTGTCATAGCTGTGCCTAAATCAATAGAATGGAGACACGGTCTGGACCAGAATCTAGTATTGTTAGGCCTGCTATAGCTGCTAATAATTTTGAATTAAAACCTAACACAATACAAATGATTCAACAGTTTGTTCAATTTGATGGATTGTAGGACGAAGATCCAAATACTCATATAGTTAATTTCTTAGAGTTCTGTGATACTTTCAAAATAAATGGAGTTTCTAATGATGCCATACGTCTTCGGTTATTTCCTTTTTCATTAAGGAATAAAGCAAAGCAGTGGTTGAACTCGTTACCATGAGGGTCAATCACCACATGGGACCAAATGACCGAAAAATTTCTTTTAAAGTATTTTCCACCAGCCAAAACGGCCAAATTTAGGAATGACATATCTTCTTTTGTGTAGAATGACGCAAAAACATTATATGATACATGGGAAAGATACAAGGATCTCCTAAGAAGATGCCCACACCACGGATTACCTTTGTGGCTTCAAATCCAAACTTTCTACAATGGTGTAAATTCTTCAACAAGGCAAATGATTGATTCATCAGCCGGTGGAACTCTGAACAACAAAACTCCTGAAGCGGCCTACGATTTTATTGAGGAGATGTCATTAAACACTTATCAATGGCAAATCACAAGGGCAAAGCCGACAAAATCAGCCAGAGTTTTCAACATAGACGCAGATGACAATCTTGTCAACACAGTGGAGTTAATGAATAAAAGCTTGATAATTTATGTTCTTCATAGGTACATCCAGTAATGCAATGCGAATCAAGTGGAAATGTGGCGAATGCTGAGTACCCACCCTACCAACCAGGAGCAGAAAATTAGCAGACAAACTATATAGGTAACAATTTCAGATCCAATAATAATCCTTATAGTAATACTTATAACCCAGGTTGGAGGAACCACCCAAATTTTTTGTGGGGAGGACAAGGAAATCAAGGAATTCAAAGGCAACAACCTCCTCCAAATTATCAAAATCAGCCCTACCCACAGGAAAAAAATCAAGCCTTGAAAAGATGCTGACAAAATTCATGGCAGCCACAAAATCTCGTCTTCAAAAGACTGATACAAACCTTGATGAACAACAGAAGTCGATGAAAGGACTCAAGAATCAAGTTGGAGAACTTACTAGGTCAGTGGGACACCTCACAAAGCTAATTTCGAACGCCAACAAGGAAGTCTACCAAGCAACACGAAATAAACCCAAAAGAGCAAATTCAACCCATTACAACTCAAGAGGTGCAGTAGATAGACCCACATCAGCGTAAGAAAAGAAGGATAAGACCGAGGTAGCTTAAGAAAAGCCAAAACCGGTAATCAAAGAATACCAACCTCGCATACCTTATCCCGAAGAATTAAAAAAAGATGATTAGAGGAACAATTCGGTAAGTTTCTCAAACTCTTGAAGAAATTACATATTAACTTACCTCTTCTTGAAGCTCTTTTTCAGATGCCCGATGCAAGGAAATTCTTAAGCAAGCTCTTGACGAACAAACATAAAATAGATGAAGAGCACCATGTGGAATTAAACACAACATGCTCAAAGAATGCTACGAGAACAAGCTACCACAAAAACTAAAAGATCCGGGAGTTTTACGATTCCATGCTTAATTGGTAGTTTGACTATTGATAATCGTTAAGCTGATTTAGGGCAAGTATAAATGTTATGCCTTATGCCTTTGTTTAAACGACTAGGTCTAGGGAAGCCCAAACAAACTAGGATAAGTGTTCAACTAGTGATAAAGCTTAGAATCCCTAAGGGCATTATTGAAGATGTTTTAGTCAAAATCGATAAATTTGTTTTCCCAAGAGACTTTTTTATTTTAGACATGGATGAGGATAATTCAATCCCCTTGATTTTAGGAAGGCCTTTTCTAGCAACTGCTAGAACTAAGATTGATGTTGCCACAGGAGAACTCATACTTCGCGTGGGAGATGAATCAATAAATCTTCAAGCTCTCAACTCAGCCAAAGCCATGAATGATGAAGGTACAGAAATTACTCTAGTCGATAATCAAATTATTCAACCTTCATTGCAGGAAACACCACACGACATCAAATCTGAGTCAAACTATAGCATCTTAGTCGACACAGAAGAATCACGTACGCTTAAGGTTGACAAATTAGAAGAGCAGAAGACACAAGCAAAGACGGATCCACACGAAGTAAAGTTAGAGGGACCGCCAAAACAGCTCATAGGGACATCGAATCACTTTAAAATAAAAGATGAGGTACACGAAATCTTCCCCCACAACACGGTCGATGTAAGCAATCCAATATTCAGATATTCCAAGGTAAAATATAAGCAATCCAAGGTAAACACTTCTAACCCTAATTTTTTATGAAAGAAGAACTACGGACATGAGGAAGATATTCAAACCTTTAAACCTCCTTGAAATCTTCAACACAAGAATAGTCTAGCTCAAGACTATAAAAGAGCGCTTTCGGGAGGCAACCCAAACACTAACAATTTTTATTTTCAGTTTTTTTTCTTTCCATCTTTCTGTCCTAATTATTTCATTGAAAACTAACATAAAAGTGTAGATTTCCAGGCCACACGGCCTTACACACGGCCGTTCCCGTGGCCATGTGAACCACCAGAACTACCACACGGACAGAGCAGAGTCGTGCAAGTCAGTCCAACCACCCCCCCAACGTCACGGATCCAACCACCCACAGCACGGGCACAGACAAAAATAGATCGGTCGTGCCTCACAGCTGTGCTAAGATACTGACTTATTTAGCACGGGCAGACTACGCCCGTGCATTCCAACCGTGCTCCTATACTGGCTTTTTAGGAATGGGCATGCAAACCAACAAAACGGGCGTGGAAGGACAACACACCCCACAACACGGCCCTTTGAATCGACACACCCTCGGTACACGGGCGTGGGAACGTGCCAAATTTGAAATCCTATTTAAATCCCCACACCGTCCTCTTTGTCCCATCTTATTTCTTATTCTTTCTTTCTCTTTTCTTTCAAATTTTTCTCTCTATTCATAGAAAAGATCCAAGACACTTGAGCAACACAAAGATCATGCCGAAGAAACATAAGCATCATCTCCTTAGAGGAGACCTCAACATGAGTTCATGCCGGCAGCTTCACTTAATTGACACGCCAAGGGTCTCGAAAACCTTTTTGGTTCTATTTTTCTTTTCTCGTCTCCTTTATTTCCCTTATCTATACTTCTTTTCTGCTTAATTTAATTTATTTCATATTAGTTTCTTGGTTTTAGGTTCTAAAGGCTGCTAGGGAATCACACACCACAGCCTTCGAGGTCACACCTACTTCGCAAACCATCTAACAATAAGTACTCCTTAGTCCATTAGTCTTTTCTTTCAATTTCAGTTTTCTTCTTAGTCTCCTTCTTTTTATTTCCTTAATCTTTAAATTTATTATTAGTATATTATTATTGCTCTAGATATCTTGGCTATGTCTTCACAGGCCACCCAATTTCTTCATCTAACAAATTGCTTCTCGGTAGCCACTCCACCAAGCTCATAGAAAACACCATCATCGCCACCAAAGACGCTAGGGATCATCCAGATTTCAGGGAGTATTACTTTCCCCACTTCTCTTTTTGATTTGGCATATAAATTTCATTATCTATCTTTGTACATTGAGGGCAATGTACATCTTAAGTGTGGGGGTAATAGTGTCTAACTTTTTGCATAATTCTCAAAGCCCTGAAATTAGTCTTGATCTTAAGTATTTTTCTCATATTATTAATTAGAATGAAATTTCTAATGATTTATGATTTTTATTGATATGTTTTAGAGTAAGTCATAGTTAATTGTGCATTGATGATTAATTTTGAAGGATACTAGATAATCGAGCATGATAAGTCTACTTTCTAAAAAAAATTGATGGGTCGTTGAACTGAATTTGAGTATACCTTGAAGTTCAAAATTTATAAGGATTGATGTCAAAACACCCATAATTTTTGTGAGATTTTGAGCCTTGTAGAGCATATATATTCTTTTTCATGCTCACTTTATTAATTATGAGTGTGTCAACTTTGAACTGTTATTCTAGAACTTGCCTCGTTTATGCATGTCAAGACCACAATAATGATTTGATATACTGAGATGATAAAGGCACCTAGGTTTTAACCCGTTCACTCCACTAAAAAGCCTACCTACATAAATAACTCCTAGTGAACCCCGTTGAATCCTAACAACCTTTTTATTGACTCACCCACTAATATTAACCCAAGATCCCTTTGTATTTGTTATCAACATCCTTTTGACTACCCCTCTATCGAGAATTGACTTGATCAATTGCCAAATTAGGTTATTTCAATTATCAAAGTTCCTTCTATTAAGTTTTTCTTAGTTTGTTCTTAATAAAAAAATCCAAGTTTATTCAATAAAAGAGCTTATAGCAATTAAACTCCAATTGTTGAAGAAAAAGCTCGTATTAAAGTATTATCAAATTTTAAAGTGAAGAAAATACTCCTTATTATAGAGTAATTATCAATAGTGGTATTATTACTTTTCATTCGATGTAAATATTCATATTTAGTTCATTATTTTTAGATTAGGTAATTAGTCAATTCAATCTCGATTTTAACCTCTAATTTAGCCTTTATCCACACCTTTTAACCCAAGCCCGTTACAACCCTAAAAAGACCTTTTGATCATTTATCATCTCATATACGATGGTGGAGATTTGATTTTCGAGCAAGCCTATGGGATTAACTTTTCGAGTTCGACTTTTGGCGCTTTTTCTTGATCCTTAAACACTTTGAGTGCTTTGAATGAATCTTTAGTGAGGATGTCAATCCTTGTCGATTTTGAATCAAAGGTAATTATTTAAATAAAAGGGAGATACCTATGTTTTCATGCTACAAAATCATGACTTATCTCATTTGAATCTTTAGGGCACTTTGAGCTAAATGATCCATGTATAAATTATCTATGAATTATGATGAGGCATTGTCAATGGGAATTATGAATTTTGGAAAGTTCGTTTTAATTGTAAGTTGAGAATTTTGCTTGAGGACAAGCAAAACTTTAAGTGTGGGGGTATTTGATAAACCGTAAAAGTAACATATTTTAATCCCATATTTAGTATGCTTTTGGATGAATTTATCCTTAATTTATGTAAAAAGGTGCTCTTAATCCTTTCTTTTCATGTCTTATACTTAGGAAAGCACCCAAGGATAAAAAGGATGCAAAACGGGTTTAAAACGGACCAAAGTGGGCCAACCCAAGAAGTCAGCACGGCCTGGACTTCATGCTACACAGCCGTGCCCCAATTGGCAAACCCGAAGCACGGCCTCTACCCAGATATTGCACGGGCGTGTCATAGTTGTGCCTAAATCAACATAATGGAGACACGGGCTGGACCACGATTTATACGGGCGTGTCAAGGCCGTGCCCCTACCGCGAGAAAGAGTAATTTCACTCGGAATTGGATGCTTGGAGCCCAAGAAACGCAATCCTAAGTCCACTCAAACACTTAGGACGAATTTCACTTGAATTATGAGTACTTAGGAGCCAAATAAAGCATCCCAAACGTCTATATAAACAATCCAAGGTAGCAATTCAAGGGCGTCAGGTTTTAGCAGAGTTTTCTGCCAGAGCTTTACTCGTTTAGGGAATTACTCGAAGATAGCGAGTTGATCCATCTTGAAGAGTCAGAATTCTACTCAAGACGGAGGATCTCCTCTTCAATTCCTTCAGGGAGTTTTAGGGATTTCTTATGTTTTGTTTTATCTTTTCTCTTGAGATGTTTTCTTATTTTATTATGAACTAGATCCTTCAGATACCTGAAGGGGATGAAACCTATGATGAATTTTGTTATTTGATTTATTGGTTTATATGATAAATACTTAGTTTGTTCTTAATTATGTTGCTTAATTTAATCTGATGTGCTTAGGTGGAGGAGGAATAGACCCTGCCTAAGAGTAGATCTAGCATAATTAACCGGAGTTAATAGGGTGCCTAGAGATAGGGTTACGACATTTTGCCGAATTAGGGTGAAACCTAATATAGGAGTCCATTGATCGATTTACTGCTTCCTTAGGGGGTTATTATAAGAGAACGAGAGTTTCACTAATTAACATAAGGTTAGACGTTATTCGCTTTGAGAGAAGGTTTAATATAGGTTAGGGAGTCTCACGGATCAAGCTAAGTAAAAGAAATCATATGAATTGAAAGTTAGATAATAAGTGAAGTCATAGGTGGATTCTTTCCGAGGGTATCGTCTTTATCAACTAAGTTTTTCAAAGTCTTTTCCCAGTTCATTCTTTTGTCTTTGCATTTAGTTTAAGTATTTAATTAGTCTTAGATAAGTTAATTAATCACTCCATATTTAAGGCTAAATAATAGGAAGAAAGTAAGTAGTAGTACTTTTAGGTTCCTTGGGTTCGATAAGATATTCTTGCCTGAGCTATACTACTGTTTGATAGGTGCTCTTGCCTCTATCATTGTCGCAGTCAGTCTTCAGGTTCGATCACTCTTTTATAAATACTAAAACTAGACTGTTTTGCAGTGATCAATGATCCAAAATCTTTTTCCCTTCTTGTTATTTTTTATATTTATTTGAATATATGAAATTAACTTAGGGATTTTTGTATTTAGATCGATGAGGAACTAAAACCTTAGGAAGATTAACAAGCGAGTGTGAGGTTAATTAACTAAAGGTTTAGAATTTGCTTTAAAATTAGTTGGATTGGGTTTAGTGTAATTAAACACTAGGACTGATGACCCTAGAATCTAGGTAGATAAGGTCAAAAGAATAGTCTCTCGAGTATCCCTCAACTTGTCCTAGTTTGAACTGTGAGATCAAGAGATAAATAGTTCCTACAGACTAGTTAATTTAGTTAGAAGCTGAAAGGTAATAACTAGGTTAATTACTAGCTAATTAATTAGAATATTATATTCGAGGTTAATTATGAACACTGAAGCGGGTTGATTTTCTGCTCGCATGATTTGAGTGTTTTAGGTTATTTATTTCACTTTCTTGTTTTTCTGCTATTTTTCAGCATACTATTGTTTTTGGCTTATCATAATATGATTTTAATTTATAACTATTTATATTTGTTAATTTAGAAATTATTATTAGTTTAATTCAGCTTCCCTTGGGTATGATCCTTAAAATACTTTTGTGTTATGTTGTAATAACTATATTACAACATGACTCGTATACTTGCGGATAATGTTTTATTGTAGTATTTCCAGTCCCGACGTTCGTGCATCGGGGCAGCAGTCATGCACAGTAGCTTCCAACTGCTATATACTCTAACTTAACTATAAAAAGTGAGATGGAATTTTGCTTCTTATTGTACCAAGAAAATAAGTTTGAACTGAGGTAGAAGTTAAGCTTGTGTTGTTTGATGTTGAGAATACTCACGTGTTAGGTGGAGAGTGATATTGGGAGTGTGATAGTTTGTAATCCTATTGGGGCTGCATAAATTATATTTGTAAGGGATTTTTGGGCTTTAACCAGTAGGGACTTTTTTATTGAATTTATCAAATAAGGTTATACTATGATTGAGGCTCTGCAGACATAGGACTATTGTTTCCAACTCCATTAACAAAGCTTTGTTTTTGCATTTCTCTCTCCCTATAGTTTCTATTGTCTATGTTATTATTCTTAATCAATTCTATGTTGTAACATTATATAGCATAATTTATTGTTCCATTTCCATTTACTATTTTTTTCTTAGTTATCAGCCTAACAACCCTACTATACAAGATGATAGGTTGTAGGGGGTAGGAAATCTTCAAAGGATTTATCCAAAACCAAAAAAAATGCAGATGAAAACCCTGGGGAGGAACTAGGCTTTGGGTCATGGGCTACAAAAAAATTATTATCAATGGCATTTAAAATATTGTCACTATTTGTATCTGGTGACTCAAAATTCATCATCATCATCATCATGCTTTTAAGAACCAGAACAATGGTTGAATCAATCAGGTTATATAGATTTTCGATTCATCATTAGTTTAACAGTTGGTTTTGATTCAATAATAAATTATTTAAAATTTTGAAAATAAAAAATTATGGCAAATTACACCGTTAGTCATTCTAAATAAGGGTCATTCCTATTTTGGTCACCTTTATTTTTTTTTAATTTAGTTACCCTAAAAAAGAAATTGATCAATTTGGTCACTCTACCATTAAATGCTAACAAAATTTAACGATGCATTTGTACAAAAAAAATGGGGTGATCAAAGCAGTAACGACCCTTATATAGAGTGATTGACAAATAGTTTACCCTAATTTTAGAGTGACTAACGTGGAAATACATTAGTCTTTTATTACCATATAACAGTGGAGTGACCAATTTGATCAATTTCTATTTGGGGAGACCAAATTAGCAAAAAAAATAATAAGGTGACCAAAATAGGAATGACCCATATTTAGACAGACTAATGGGGTATTTTAACCTAAAAATCTTAAAACATTATAAAATTGATTCAACTTTGAGCTCAACCATTTTTTTATACAAAATTGATGAATAAGGATTGCATTGAATAAGTGGAGAAAAGTGAGGGACTAAATTACAAATCTACCAAAAGTGAATAGTGATTCAAAGATGGAATTATCAATTATTGAGGTGTAATAACAAAAATGATCATTTCTCAATTTGGATAATTATCAATTACTGAGGTGTAATAATTAAGGATGAATGCTGTTGAAGGATGATTGGTTGGAATAGTTTATAATTATTTTTTATTAGATTTTTATTTATTAATTAAGTTTAAGTAATTAGGAATGATGAAAAGAAAATCATCTTCATCCCCTCCATCATCTCACACCATTCTCCATGGTTTGTTTTTTTGCAGTTTGTTCTTTTGCTTGAAATTAAGAGAGAAATCCTTGAAATTCCATTAAAATTTTTAGTAAAATCAAGCATTCAACAAACTAGTGAAGTTAGATTTCAAGAAGGGAGATAATATGTTCATGTTGGAGGAGAGAGAAAATCAATCTAAGGCTTGAAATTTAGATAACAATGCAAGAACATCAAAGTTCCATAACGTTTTCAAGTTTGATTTTGCAAGAAAAAAGAAGTGATGTTAAAGTAGAGAATTCTCATGAAAAGTTTTATGTTCTTGACATGTTATTGAAGAAAGAGATAGAGAAAATGATTCAAGTGACAAAGAAAAGAGAAAAACAAGTGATTTAAGGTTGAAGAGAAGTAAATACTCTTAAATTCTCTTGTTATCAATGACTAAATTGTGAACTTTGTAAATTTATAATTAAATTAGAAAAGTAAAGTGTATAAATCCAAGTATGTGAAATAAGATATTATGATGAATTATTTAATTAAAGTGATAAGTGATAATAAATTTGAATGAAAGGTGGAATTAGAATGGTTTTTTTATAATTATTGAATTTTTATAGCTAAGGACTAAACTGTACAATATTCAAAAATGACTACAAGTATTAAAAATCTTGGAAAGAATTATTCAAGTGATGTGTTACATAGAAGAGAACTGATCTAAAATGACTAAGTAACGAATAATGTATTTTGTGGTAAAAGGACTTAATTAAAAGTATGTGAAAGTTTTATGTGTTATTATTAGATAAGTGAAAATGACGTAGAGAGTTTGAAATATATGTAAATTATGGACCAAGGATTTAGTGAATAAAAATCTTGTGATTATTGTAATTGAAATTACAATTATTTTTAAATAGTGAAAATAGTGACTAAATTTAAAAAACAAAACATAGTTAAATTGTGAAATTTGTGAAATAAAGAATAGTATAAATAATATAGTGGTTAAGAAATGCATATAAAATGCTCTTGAAAATTTTAATGTTGAAAATGATATGTTTGTGTAATATTAAATAGTAAATTAAAAAGAAAGAAACGTGAAGGGTTTATTTTCCACTCAAACAAAACACAAATTTGAGCTGGCAGGCATTGAATGAAGTAAATGTAAAAGAAAAATTGTTGGTGAAATTATCAAATTATTCTTTATTTCTTTGGCTTAATCAAAATTTGATCACTAATTTGACAAATTTGACATACTTTTATTTATTGAGAGGTTTTAAATAAATAATTAATAAATAAAATCAAAAATATTGAAATTGTGTATTTATTTTGAATTTTTAAATAATTACGTTTATTTTTTTAAATTAAGAGTTAATTTTAAATTTCATGTATTCTTTATTTATTTTATTATTTTTACATCTAGTTATCTTATTGAATTATATAAATAATAAATTACATCTTATTAAAAATATTTCACATATGAAATTTTACTTTTTAATAATACTTTCCTCAAATATATTAAAAAAGTAATTTGAAAAAATAAAATAAAAGTTGATAATAAAAAAACTTAAAATACAAGTAGAATTATTTTAACAAAAACATGTAAATGTTAGTAAACAAATTTATGATCAAGGAAAATTCTTTTTAAAGAAAATCAGATGATGCTGTAATTGAAAGCAAAAGCAAACTTATGGTAGATGCTTCATGTAGGCTCATGTGATGTAACTCGGTTAGTAGGCATGGATACTCCCCAGGCCGCAGCCAAATCGTGTTTGTTTTCGGAAAAGAAAGGTCAAATTTGGTGTGCTTACCGACAATTGATACTGGCTTTTAATATTCAATCATTTCATCTATTCTCTATTTTAAATATGGAGACTCCAGTTTCATTGTTCAACTAACTTTCCAAGACTTGCCAAACCAGGAAGTCCGTAGAAACAGGAAAAAGAAATGGAGGAACAACAGAAATCCAGTCATGTGGTGCTTGTTATGGTAACCTTTCAAGGCCACATAACTCCCGCTCTCCAGCTAGCTACTATCTTGCACTCAAAGGGCTTCTCAATCACTATAGTTCACCTTGAAGTGAACTCTCCTAACCCTTCAAACCACCCCGAATTCACCTTCGTATCCATACCAGATAAGCTCACGGAATCTCAAGTCTCAGATAAAGATATTCCAGGTCTTGTGAGGAGTGTCAACAAAAACTGTGCAGCACCATTACAGCAATGCCTCGAAAAGATCTTGCAGTCTCATCACCATATCGCTGCAGTCATCTATGATTCACTCATGTTTTGTGCTCAACCTATAGTCGACGATTTGGGGCTGCCCGGGGTAACTCTGTGTACACATTCTGCTCTAGGATTGCTATTCTATCATGTCTTTCCTCAACTTAATGAGAAAGGTATACCCCTTTAACATTTGGTTGCAACAAGTTCTATACATGATGATCATACAAAATTTGTCTGTAATATTATAACCATTTGAATCCAGTAAAAATTCCAAGTGTCAGTTAATACCCTAAACTCTTTAAATTTGTGTTGCAGATTATATATCTGGACTTGAATCACCAGAGCTTCAAGCTCTTCAGCTTCAGCGCTTTCATGCATTATCATCACAGAATCCGACTGAAGCAATGATGGAAGTGGGAGCTGCATTCGCAAATGCGTTGAAGAGCTCATCAGCTATAATCGTGAACTCAATGGAATTTTTAGAAGTAGAAGTACTGTCAAAGATCAAACAATACTTACCTACTCCAATTTTCATCGTAGGACCATTACACAAATTAGCTCCAATCGTGTGCAACTCATTATGTACTGAGGACAATAAATGCATCTCTTGGCTTAACAAACAAGCCCCCAAATCTGTCATCTATGTGAGCTTTGGTAGCATTGTCAACATTGATAAGCAAGAACTAATTGAGACAGCGTGGGGACTATCCAACAGTAAACAACCCTTCCTGTGGGTGGTTAGGCCTAGTATGGATCGTGGGGCAGAAGGGATCGAATCATTGCTAAATGGGTTGGAAGAGAGTGTGGGAGAAAGAGGTTTCATTGTGAAATGGGCACCTCAAAAGGAAGTGTTGGCTCATGCTTCAGTGGGTGGATTTTGGAGTCACTGTGGGTGGAATTCAACCATTGAGAGTATTTGTGAAGGGGTACCAATGATATGCAGACCTTTCTTTGGGGACCAACTCTTGAACGCAAGTTACATCTGTAATGTTTGGAAAATAGGCTTGGAATTGCAGAATCCGGAAAGAGGGAATATAGAAAGAATAATAAAAAGACTAATGGTTGATATGGAAGGAAATTATATCAGAAAGAGAGCTATGGATTTGAAGGAGAAAGCTGTTTTTTGTCTAATGGAGGATGGTTCTACAAGCTGTTCTTTCAATGGGCTAGCAAAACATATATCATCAGTTTAAGAGACATGAAATTAAACTAAAAATCTAAAATTGAAAAATAAAGTACTGAATTTTTATTGGTAAATTTTATAAGTGTTGAATTTATATTAGAAAATTGTTTGTTAAATTAGTAAATTCAAGTACCGAATATAACTATGTTGTTTGATAAAAGTAAATATTGATTTTAAAAGATTACTTGTTTTTATTTTAATCTTATTTTAATCTTATTAAAAGATTACTTGTTCTGGTAAATAAAATAGAACTTTCACACTTTATGTGATTTAGTCCTTTTTAGCGATTAAGCATGAAATCGCTAAAATTAAAGCACCAAAATTTCCATGCATCCTTATAAACATGTTATAACACATAACATAACATGAAAATAATTTTCTCTAACTCGAATTAGTGATTCTGAGATCACTGTTCCGACTAGCCCCTAAATCGGACTATTACAATTCTCCCCCCTTAGGGATTTTTGTCCCCGAAAATCTTATCAGGAGGAGTTGCTACCCCCATTCTTAAAACGTTTCCATAAAATCTTCAAAATCACAAATCCATTTATCCTCAAGTTTATCTTGTCAACAACCTTTAAGCTATCATACACAAGGTCGAGGCACCACTTGTGACCTAGGTATTTCTTCCTCCAGGGCGTATACTTAGTAATCCACTAATTTAGAACTCTGTACACGTCCAAATGATCACTCGGATCTTTACCGATTGATTTACGACAATTCGAATGACTCTTGAGAATTTTGTCAAGCCAAAATTTGAAATCAATAAGGTTTTATCTCACTTTCTCATTAAAGCATTCACCGACTTTAATACTCTTGACTTGTATGCTTTAAAAACTCAACTTTTAGTGGTCAACTACTTCTAGCCATAAACTCAATCATATCGTGAAATGTATTCTAGTGTCAAAACATTTATGCACATAACTGTACTTCCTTATTCTTGTATTAGTAGATATGTTACTACTAAATCTCATATCAAAACTTCTGCATAAGTTCTGGATTTATCATCATTCGACTTCTATCTCAAGGAAACATCAACAAAGAAATCTTATCCAACCTGGATTTTATCACCTTAAATAAACTCATTCAGAGCTTATTTAAAATACCATTTACTATCTCACTTCGAACCTTTTGTTCTGAAAAGAAAACTCGCTCTAGTCATTAACTTCGCTGAAACTAGGATATTACCAACTAAGATCAACCAAGTAACTAACTCACACTGCTTAACATGGATCTTTCATTCAATCACCTGTACTATGTCTTCCATTTGAGAAGTATTACAACAACTATACCCTCAATCATTAAGATTCAGAAAATACACATCGACTTTTCCCATGAATCATTACATAACATCTAACTCACAACATAGACACAAAAGTGATCGTCTCAGGATCACCAACCTGTTAACTCTTTTTCTCGAGTCAGACTGAACTCAATACTAGAACTTTCAATTAATAGTTCCTTTTATAGCTTTCAACTCAACCATCACGGTTTGAACCTTTTAATGAGCATACCTTCTATATCATGCTCCCTACTGACGTACACACAAAATTTTATTCTCCTTATTGATTCATGTGTAAATATACACAAAACTTGAATCATATTCCAATATATTAATCAATTCTTTTCTTCATACTGAGAACATATTTCAAGCACTCATCTGAGTTTCTCTTGCTATGCTAATCTAAAACCTTGACCCTCGTCACATCTCACGACAGCAGGGACATCTCGATTAAATTCATTAACTCTATTCAGCTTGCCCGAAAACCCATCGCACAACATGAAACTTGTGATTTCACTTTTATACTAGATTCATCCCCAACTTCTCCCTTAAAGCACTCGAATAGGGTTAGAGGAGATAAAGAAATGTTGATTTCAATTAACTAAATCGACAGCCGCTTAGTCTAATTTCTTAATCAGCTAACATTCTCACACAATTATAATTTCCTGAAAAGAACAATCACATCACCCTTCAAGGGAAACAAGTACTAACACATAATATTCAAGGGAATCATTATAATCCATTCATGGTATTAATTAACCATGCATAGGTCACAGGCTTCAAGCCAACTTACTCATACTTGCCATTTATTAAGCACATACTATGCCACACATTGTACTCGTTTCTTCGTGATTCATTTACGAGTACCTGTTCTCACTCATCCACATAACTTTAATACTGATTTCATTTCTACCTTTAACTCATCTACTTATCCCATTAGTCACTAGGGATAGTCAAAGACATATATTCATCATAATTCATGTAAGTACGAAACCAGTGCCACATTCCCGAGGTGGTGTTATATGGATTCACCTCTAGCTGCCAATACCATATCCCGGATAAGGTCTTATATGGACTTTCACATCAAGTATCGATGCCACATTCCAAATATGGTCTTATACGATTCTCATATTCATTATCGAAGTCATATCTCAGATATGGTCTTATACGGGATCTTAGCTTAATACCGAGACCATGTCTCAGGCTTGGTCTTATACAAGACCTTATCTATTTCATAGCTCAATGATAGCCTTTTTATTATAGTCCCCTAAGACTTCAATCTCATGTTCAACAACAATTACTCTATTTAGTAGAGTATCATGTACCAATGTGATACAAAGCATTCTCAATTATACTAACATAATCATTGCATTAATCCAATGCAAACTTACTCAACTTAACTCTCATAACATCTTATCATAATTTAACGGTGGTAAGGGGTTGAGGTCGTTACACCCCATAACTTGACTCTTGTGACCAAATACATATAATTTAACATTCATCATCAATAAAATATCTTCATAGTCACACAACTCACTCCAAGTGAGTTTTCACGTTTTTCATGCTACAATTGTTTCCATCACTCATACTTTCGAACAGTGACTTTACTTACTTAAGTTCCCCATTAATATTTGCTTGAGTACTCAACAATTGACTCTACTTTCTCTTACTATTTCTTATCAATTCAAAGAATGTCTTATGGGTTTTGAGTACGTCGTTTACCTGAGTGCCATAGTCCAATTATGGTTTTACTCGTATCGCGCATCATAGCCCAACTATTTTCTTACATGTCATCACGATGCCATAGCCTCGCTATGGTCTTACACGAAATCTCATATCAATACCAATGCCATATCCTTGATACGATCTTACATGGAACTCATGTCGACGCCGATGCCATATCTAGATATGGTCTCATACGGGATCTCGTATCGTCACCAATGCCATGTCCATAACATGGTCTTATATGGGATCACATGTACCACCATGGTCCAACCACGATCTTATTCATCAATTTATTATTGGACGACCGTACTCATCTCCTGCATTCTACTAAATCAAACTTTCCAGTTTAGCTTCCACACTATAATACGTGTGGCTTCATGACAGAATCATGAAACAAAACATTACACGTTTTCTACCTTAACAGACACACATGAGATTTAACCATGTGGACATATTTATGTGACATCATTCAAACAATTGTACATATACAAATATCTCATTCTCTGGACAATTTTAGTCACTATATGCACTTAACCCAATAAGTTGAGTATATAACACCATACGTATATCAAATCAATATGAATAAGTTCATCACTTCATAACTGTCATTTCATTCCTCAACTTGGAGTTATAACATTTCATACCTTATCATCCACATGTCATAAACTTCTATTCATACTTCTCTAAATTTCAGCAACGCATAAGCACATTTCAATTACCTCATTGCCACTTACAACCTTATTGAGATTAGCTCGGTTAGGAATCATTTCTGTCTTAATAAAATAATTTCGTTAGAGCCGAAGATATCACACTATCACGGTCCACCTATGGCATGTATAGCTAGACTTTTACTCACGCTAGGTTAGTTCGAGAATCGACTAAACCATAGCTCGATACCATTAAATGTAACACCTCTTACCCGTGTTCTACACCAAACCGAATACGAAGCATTACTGTACTTAACTCTCTACGATGCCCGTTCAAAACCACACAATACACCCATAGATCTATCTCTTACAATTAAGGTGCATTAACCACACTTAACCCATTAAGGGTTCATCATATACTAAATTCGTTTCAATTCAATTCTAACGTAAACTTGTACTTTTCGTGGTACAACCACATACTTTCTCATTTTTGATAATACCCGTTAAATCACTCAAATTATTGAATAACTCTCTTGAGTCTCATACATCTAGTGTCACATTGACATTGTACCCCAGTAGGGTCTTACTCAAGACTTTAACTATCATCATATCATACTATATACTTTTCCTATTTCTCTTAAATTCAATTCTCTTGTCACCTCATCAAGATATATTTCATACATTCCTAGAATAAATATACATTTCATACGAAATTGAAGTATTAAATTAACTCACACGTAATTGCAACATTTTCACATGAACTTATCTCGATGACGAAAGGGCCGAAAGGGACTTCTTGCCTACATTTCTCTTTTCACCCGTTCTAGGTCCAAAACTCATTTTCTTTGATCTAGAACAATGGAATTTAGTGATTTAATCACTTATAAATCATAATACACCATAATCTACACTTTAGGAAAAATGACTATTTTGCCCCTACACTTTGACAAAATTATGATTTTACCCCTAGGCTCGTAAATAAATTTTCATCACATTTTCTTGTTAAACAAGTCTAGCTGAACATTTAATCCTCTTACAACTATCCTCAATTTCAACTATTTCATGCCTTAATGAACAAATTATAACTTTTACATTTTAGCCCAAATTAGGTATTTTCATAACAACACCTTTCACAAAAGTTATTTATCATCATCCTATCATTCATTTTCTTTCATAAAAACTCATCAACCAACATAAGCCTCTACCATGGTAAATCCCTAGAGTCTCAACCATGTTGCAAATTGGTCCCCTCATTAGCTAGCTTAAGCTTTGGGGACTCCAAAAGTACAAATTTAATCAAGAGAGCTAGCAAAAATCACTTACTTGAGGTGATGAGAAGTGGCTGAAAATTTCAGCTCCATGGAGGTTTTTCTTCTTCAATTTTGGCAGAGAGAGGAAAAATGGGGAAGGAAGATGACGACTTATTATTTTATTAACTTTTGCTTATGTCATCATGTACCAACACATACCAAAATTTTAACTTTTCAACCTTTCTTATCCTCTTAGCCGACCATATCAATTAAACAAGGCCAAATTACACATTTGGGCCTCCAATTAATAATCCATAGCTATTTGGCACCTCTAGTAAATAAAATAGAACTTTCGCATTTTATGCGATTTAGTCCTTTTTAGCGATTAAGCATGAAATCACTAAAATTAAAGCACCAAAATTTCTATGCATCCTTATAAACATGTTATAACACATAACATAACATGAAAATAATTTTCTCTAAGCTCGAATTAGTGATTTCGAGATCACTGTTCCAACTAGCCCCTAAATCGGGCTGTTACAGATGCTTCGCCAAACATAAGAGCAAGAGTTCCCCAAACTCGAATTAAGAAAATCACTTTCTGGAAAATACTTTGCTTTAAAAACTTGCACTACTAATGAATTCAAAAAGTTTAACAATTTCCACCCTTGTTTTGTCAAGAGTGCAATATTGGACTGAGCCATACTTTTAAACCCCAAACCACCTTCTTCTTTCAGAGACATAAAAACTTCCACTGACTCCAATGTATTCCTCATTTTCCAACTCCTTTTTTCCACTAGTACTTAGCAAGCTTACTCTCTATCATCTTGCATAAGGCTTTAGGAAAAAGAAAACAAGACATAGCATAAGTGGGTATTGCCTGTAACACTGATTTTATGAATATTTCTTTTCCCCCCCGAGATAGTAACCTGGTGCTCCATCCATCAATCCGCATAGCTATTCTGTCCAATAGATTCTGAAAAGCCTCTTTTTTTCGTCTTCCCACCATATTTGGAAGTCCTAAATATTTCTTCGGGCTTGTAAAGCTTCTTATACCTAACACTGTTGACACTTCTTCTCTTTTCTCTCTATTTATGTTCGAGCTGTAAAAGATTGTAAATTTGTTAAAATTAACACATTGTCCTGAGCAACTTTCATACTCCTTTAAGGTGTCTTTCATAATCCTTGCTCCCTTATCTATTTCTTCGCCAAACATTATGCAATCATTTGCGATCTGGCCATCTTCTACTCGTCTTTGCTCCTCTAATCAAACCATTTTTCTTTGCTATTCTCATCAAGATGAAAGGCCTTCACTACATATAAGAAAAAGAAACGGGCTTAAGGGTCACCCTGTCAAAGACCCCTTATGGGTTGAAAAGTACTACCCCTCCTTCCATTAGTGATAATTGCATAAGAAGCTGTAGTGATACATTTCATTGTTAGATCCACCCATTTTCTAGCAAATCTCATCTTAAGCATCACCTCTTTTACAAAATCCCACTCCACCCTATCATAAGCCTTACTCATATCAAGCTTTACCGCCATATACTCTTTTTTCCATGTTCGTTTTTGCCTAAACATATGCAAAATTTCATATGCTAAAAGCACATTATCTGAAATCAGTCTGCCTAGGAAAAACGCGCTCTAGACCTTATTAATACAATTTCCAATTACACATTGCAATCTATTAGCAATTGTTTTTACTACAATTTTATAAATTATTGAACATAAACTAATAGGCCTAAAATTTACTAGAGTTGAGGGATGTGGAACTTTTGGAATGAGCACTATGTCTGTATTGTTTACTGCTTCTACCCCCTTATTTTCGTTCAAAATTCCTAGGTAAAACTCTGAAACATTCTTACCTACTATATGCCAGTACCTCTGGAAGAACAATGTTGGAAATCCATCCGATCCTGATGCCTTTGTGGGTCCCATCCCCTTCATGCTGTCCAAATTTCTTCTTCTTTGAATGTCAATAATAAATCTGTGTTTATCTCATTAGAAATACATTCTTCGATACCTTTCAATACCTTGCCTGGGTTCAAGACTCCCTTTGATGTAAAAAGTTCTTTGAATTCTTTGAAAAATACTGTTGCCATCTCATTTATTTCTGATCCTTCAGTGATCTCCTTCCCATCATCCATTACTAATTTGGTGATTGAGTTAACTCATCTACAAACTTTACACATTTGTGGAAATAGGCTGAATTCTTATCTCCAAGCTGAAGGCAGTTTGCTCTCGCTCTTTGCTCTCAATACCTTTCGTCTTTATCAATCTCCATGTTTACGTAAATTTTGGTGTCAATAATCCTTGACATTTTCTCGTCGTCTCTTTCTTCATTCAATAAAATTTCAAGTTCTTTTGTTAGCCTCTTCTTTCGACCCTCCTTCTTGTTTCTGTTAGAACGTGCCCACGTCTTCAGTCTACTTTCTGTAGCTTTTCTATTTTCTCCATTAACGATTCTGAATAGGACTCCCAGGCTTCCTTTATAACTTGTTCAATGGACTCCTCCAATGTCCACCAGGCTTCAAAATAAAATCTCTGGTTTCTATTTAATTACGTAATTTGTACATATAAGAAGAGGACAATGATCTGACATTGAGTGGGGAAGATGTTGAATATTACCCATTGGAAATAATGTTATCCATTTTTCGTTTGCAACTTCTCTATCCAATCTCTCTCAAATGTTTGTCTCTAGAAGATTTCTTCTTTCCCACGTGAACCAGGTTCCCGAGTACCCAATACCATTAGTTGACATTCCTCTAAAGTATCCCTAAATGCGTCCATCCTCTTTTGTCCCTTGGCACTCCGCCCTTTTTCTCAAAACAATACATAATTTTGTTAAAATCTCCTACAACAAGCCAAGGTTGATTACTTTCTTGGCCCAGTCGTCTGAGCAAGTCCCAAACAACACTCTTATCTTTTAAATATGGCGATTCATAGAATCCCGTAAACCTCCACTCTTCTTGAACGCCTTTTCTTTCACTATTGCATCTATATGCCATTTAGAGAAGCTCTTTATGGATATCTCGATGTCTCATTTCCATGCTAAACATAATCCACCCCTTGACCCCTCTACTTCAATATCAATTCCGTTAGTAAAACCACAACTCTTTCTGACCCTTTCCATACGCTTTTGATCTAACTTTGTCTCTATTAAAAAGACCATTTGGGGATTTTTGCTGCTTAATTGTATGTTGTAGCCTCGTCACCGCCTGTGGGCTCCCCAACCCACGAACATTCCAACAAATATTTTTCATTGTGTGCGGTTGGCTTGCCCATTGGCAGCCGCTAATCCCAAATTGTTTGGAACAATAAATTGTCACTCATCAACAAGTGTAATCTCCATACATTCCCCTTCTTTGCCAGCCAAATCTTCATTTTTTAGCCTTTTTGCTACCTCTCTCTATTTGTTGTGCCCGAGCAATCCATACGATCCGCTTTTTCTAAAAATTTTCTTTTACCTGTTACACTTATAAGCTTCCTGCGCTCTACCTGATTTTCTGCATCTAACCTTTTCCAGCTTGATCTTTTGGTGACTTCTGCAACTCTTTCTATTTTATTATTATCTCCAATCAACTTCCCCATCTCCACCATATTGTAATTTTCTCCCTGGTCCTTAAATCCTTCCTTCCAATTCTATAGTATCCTTCCTCCTTGTATTACTCCTTTCATAACAATAGATTCAATCTCCTTATTCAACCCGGATTGTTCCTTTGGCTTTCCTGTGTAAGTATGTTGCGAACCCATCTTTTTTACAAAAGCATTAAATTTCATACTCTCTCCCCACCACTTTGATTCTGCTTTTAATGCAATAGAAAAAGGAGGATCTCCTCTAATTTTATTTTTTTCTACAGGGTTTATCTGCAAACAATCATTGAGGCTATGATCCATTCTTCCACACCCAAAGTAGAAAACTGGCAGTTTTTCATATTTAAAAAAATCCATGATTTAACGCTATTCTCACTTGACACAAATATACCTCTCTTAAGTGGGCTCTGAATATCTAAATTAACTCTAATTCTGCACATATCACCATTTATTGACCTGATAACTCCTCCGAATGTGCTCCCAATAGCGTGCATAAGGTCCTTCTTGTCAAATTCTGATAAAATCGGGCCGAACTTAATCCAATACAGCGAAGAAGTGAGTCGAATTTGATCCCGATCAATCAGGTTGCTTAATCTTCCAAACAAAATTAAGTATTTGCGAAATAACCAAAGCCGTCCCTCTATGATCATCTCCAGATCTTCTTCTAAGTCAAAAACGATTAAGAAGAGATTCTGCCCTGCCATTTGGATTTCAAACTTTTTCTTTGTTTTCCATATGATCCTCAACTGTGACTTTAGACTTTCTAGATTAAAAGGCTTCTTCGTCCAAACTGAACAAATCAAAGTCGGCTTGACATTCGGCACCACCACTGATCTTTTAATTGATAATTGAATGAGTTCTTCTGCTAACAATGAGATCTCCTCACTACTCTCCCTCTCATTGCCACCACTCTCCTTCACCCTAAGCTGCAGTAGTGACCACTCTCTCTAGACTCTATGAAGAGCACTCTTGATTTTTCCTGGTGCTTTCCCATGTTAAGATTTCAATGGAATGTGTTTATTTGAAATGTGATCATAGGAATGTCATTGTTGAAAAAGTTATTTTATAACATTTGGTATACACTTGAAAGTATTAATTAAAATCCTGAGAAAGCTAAATTAATATGCTTGATACACTTAACACTTTCTTGAGAATGAAAGATTATTTTATAACATTATCCTAATTAAATAAAAATAATATTTATGTATTTTAATATTATTAAATATTATTATTAAATATTTGAAATAAATATTTAATTATATTTTTATTAACGAATATTTGAATTAATCCACAAGGTATAATTTTTCACGTTTGATCTAATTCATTTTATGAATACATTAAAAGAGCAACTTTCATATTAATTTAAGATTGTGAATATGAACAATTTGTAATTTTTTCTCATTGTAGGTCTAAATATCTTCATATATTACTTGCATGGCTTGAAATTATTCATTATGAGTTGAAGTTATCTTAATACTAAATTTTAAAATATAAGTTTGATTTAGATATATGACATTTTTTTATAGCTGCCCAATTTTTCATTTTTAACACAAGAATTTTCATGTAAGTTTTGCTAGGGTAGCATGTCATATATCTTCCTTGATGAGAAAATTGAACAATCAACTAGTTTAAAAATTGAATTTTATAGTAAGTGTTGCTAATGTTGTTGCTAGAGTAATATGATATTACCTATGAATAGACTTAATTTTCACACAATTACTTAATTCTACAAGTTTGTCTTAAAGTTTCTATGCTAGAAACCTAATTTACCTATAAAAATAAGTATAGATATCTATACTAACTTTAGGATAATAAATTGAAGATGTAGAGACCAAAATACAAGAAAATGAGCTACAAATGTGTTTTTCTTTTGCATTGAATAAATTAATTAATGTCCTAAACACAAATAAAAGAATAATTAATTTTATCCTAATAATTTCTTTTACTTTCTATTTACATATTAAGGAATCACTTCTATACGTGCGGTAGAGTAATTATCATGGAAATATTATATTCCTAAGGAAAGTAAAATGTTACATTCCTAAAGAAAGTAAATTAATTTTTCATACCAAATGTTAAAATTTCATTCTAACCAATTAAATTCTTTAAAAAATTATAACTTTCTATCCTACCAAACACACTCCTAGTGTAAAATTTTTATTTTAATTGACTTCATCAATGAGTATGAAGTCATCATTTAATTCATGATCAATCTCAACACCAAAACTGATATTGCACCTGAGGCTAGAGTTTAACAAACTAGCCCCCAAATCTGTCATCTATGTGAGTTATGACAGCATGGTCAACATTGATAAGCAAGAACTAACTGAGACGGCTTGGGGACTAGCCGACAGTGAACAAATCTTTCTGTGGGTGATTAGGCCTGGAATGGTTCGTGGCTCGGAATGGATTGAATCATTGCCAAATGGGTTCCAAGAGTGTAGGAGAAATAGGTTGCGTCGTGGAATGGACACCTCAAAAGAAAGTGTTGGCTCATGCTGCAGTGGGTGGATTTGGAAGCCACTCTGGGTGGAATTGTGAGAGTATTTGTGAAGGGCTACCAATGCTATGCAGACCTTTCTTGGAGACCAACTCGTGAACACAAGTTACATCTGCAAAGTTCAAAGCAGCTCACTGTAAAAAAGAAAACCAGAATTGTAGGAAAGAACAAAAGACAGAAGGGAAGGTCTTCGAAACTGCCGACGATGATTGAGAATTTGGGTGTTAAAACGAAAAACTACATTATTGTTGATTTCAGTGAATTACAAAGTTGACCATGGTTTTAGCTTTCTTGAAGTCGATGAACATGAAAAATGGCAACCATGCAAAGCAAATAGGTTTTACTTATTCGAGTTTTTGATGAATTGTGACTTGCTAAGAGCAAATAGATTTATACTTAGCTTTCCTTTTAACATCATTGAGAACCGCTGAAATAACCAAAAGAAAAAGCAAGGTACTTTTTTTGCTTTTTATTTCATTGCAAGAGATTTGTTCGACTAAATGGCTGTCTATCATATTGATAGACTAACTTCTATTCCCAACCTAGATAAGTGCTGCTCCATGTTCATTGGAGGGACACATGAATCTTTGAATACTTCCAACTTTGTGCAGGCAAACACCCTGTTTTTATCTTATATATGAGAACACTTCGATTGAGATACATTATCACGTTTACAAATCAGCTGCAACGCCAAGGCCTCATCCCCATTGTAATTGGCCCTGGTAGAAGATATTGAACATGAACTGGAGCTTCCCAACCATCATGGTATGTACTCTAGTCCTGCCACTCTGCTTATTTCCATAAGATTCAATAAAGAGAGAAGGGGTTTGGTTCCATGAGCCACTACAAGTTCAGGGGAATGGCTAAAGGGCTGATCAACAGCAGAAAGCCTTTATGGTTGCTCAGGTCAGTTTCGTAATTGCCTGAAACTTTCAACAAAATTGCTGCAAATAAGCTTCTTATTGTGAAAATGCACACCTTAAAAGGAAGTATTGGCAAATATCACAGTAGAAATAGAGGATTTGGAACCATTGTAGCTGAAACCCTGAGAAAAATTTGTGCACGAGTTGCAGTGACCAAAAGTTGAATGCAAGGCTTACAACCGGCATGTAGAAAGTAGATGAGAAATGAAATCTTGTCTGATAAAGACAGGAGATTGAAAAAAGGCCAAAAGAAGGGTTTATCCTTGGTGAGTTTGAAACAAAAGATGGAATTTTGCACCCAAGGTATTATCCTAGTACATTTCATTGAATGAAGTGGAGAAAATGATTCTTGTCATGCTAAATAAACAATGTAAAACCATTAGTGGTTGAAATTCCTTCAACCATCTACAGAAAGTAGATAACAAAAGCAGGGAGACTCATTTAGTAACAATTATTTTTTACATTAACAACACAAACTTCATCAACAACATAAAGTCCTAGTACCCATAGCTTTGTTCATCACACAGACACACTCAATTGACAATAGACACAGAACTCTCAATCTCAAAGTAAAGGATAAAGGCATTCACAAGTTACAAACATCTTTACCCGGAAATTTCAATGGACTTCACATCGGGCTTTTTGACTTCAAGTTTGGGAATAGTAACAGTAAGCACTCCGTTTTCCATGGAAGCCTTGATCTGATCCATCTTCGCATTCTCCGGCAGTCTGAACTTCCTCATGAACTTGCCACTACTGCGTTCCACACGATGCCATGTGTCGTTCTTGTCTTCCTTCTCTACATTCCTCTCCCCGCTTATCTGAAGCACCCTGTCATCTTCAACCTCCACTTTCACTTCTTCTTTCTTAAGTCCTGGAACATCAGCCTCGAACACGTGAGCTTCTGGGGTTTCCTTCCAGTCGATTCGGGTGTTGACAAAAGCCGAGGTTTCAGAAGAGCGCGTGGAGAGTGATGAAGAAGGAGAAGAGAAAGGGAAGTCCTTGAAAGGATCCCAAACGTCAAGAGAGAATGGATCAAAGATGCTGCTGCGACGGTTGCCAAAGAAGCTTGGAATCAGAGACATATTCGGGATTGGAATGAAAAATAAGATTATAGGTAGTAGGAAAAGTGTAAAAGCTAAGAGAGCTGTCTTAGAGTTTCTCTGCTTTGCTTTGCTTGTCTGGGTAATTTGGACACCTGAAATGCAGTTTTTTATAGGGATCTATGAGGATTCTAGTATTCTCATGAATTTTCGAACTTATCCAAAAAAGCAACAGTTTGATTTTCTAGGATATTCGGGAATGTTCATATCCTCCATGGGACGCTTTAAACGCTGATGACTTAAAACCCGATGAGAACGAAAAGGACCACTCCACAAACTTGAGGTTTACCTTTTCTTTTTCTTTTCTTTTTTTCAATTAAAAAGTTATAAAACCACCGCTAATTATTCGAATTTTTTAATCATAGTAATAATAATTTCAATTTTTAAAAATCTATAAAATCACATAGTAATTTTTAGAATAGGCGTAGTAATAATTTTAATGTTTAATATTTATATATTGTGTTAATTTAATCTTAAATTTAAAATTAAACCTTCAAATTTACATATATGAGTAATTTGATTTTTTTATGATCCTTTCTGACATTGTCTCTATATTTAATTCAATGAAAATGAAAACAAGAAGAAACAAATTGACCCAAGTTTTGGAAATTATCCAATTCAATTGCTTGAAAAAAAAATTTAAGAAAAAAAACCCTTGTTTTGTTAATTCAATTGTGAGTCTAACAATTTAAAAAAAAAAATTGAGCTTTAATTTGCTTGATGAATGTCAGTCAACTCAAGCTAGAGGTGTACATGGGTTGGGCGGCCCGGCCCGGCCCGAAGGTCTGCCTGAAATGTGAGAGAGTTTAGGCAAAAATATATACTCGAAAATGGGCTTGGGCAAAAAAATAAAGCCCGTTTAAAAAATAGGCGGGCTCGGGTAAGGTATTTTTGGCTCGACTCGGCCCGGCCCGAATTCATTAAAGGAAAAAAATTATTTTTTATTATTTTTCTCCTTATTTTGCTACCATTTTACTATTATGTTTCTATTATTTTGTTGTTATTGTTTAAATATTATATAAAACTTATTTTATTGTTAATTTTATTATTATTTTAAAGATATTTATTAATTTTTTTATTGTTTTAGAGGCATTTGCTTGTTAAGTTACATCTATTTTAGTGTTATTTAAGTCTACATATTTTTAAAATTTATTTTCAATTTGTTGAAATATATTTATTTTGATTTTTTAGTATTTTGATGTATTATATATATTTAAAATTATATAAAATAATATAAAAAATTAATACGGGCAAGTTGGGCCGAGCTCGGGTTTTAGCATTTTTATATGGGCCAAGCTTGGGCAAAATTTTAAGCTTATTTTTTGGGCCCAACTCGGCCCGAGCCCAATGAACGGGCCTAAATTTTTAGTTAGACCCAAACCAAACCCAGCCCGGCCCATGTACACTTCTAACTCAAGCTAATAAAAAATGAATTGATTATTATTAAGAGATAATAAGTTTTTGGTCATTTGAAGTATAAGAAAAACAATATATTTGACAATTGTCTAGTTTAGTAATAAATGAATTTTTTTAAAAATTGTTTTTATTTCTAATTTACAAATTGTGTATTAAATTATATTTTCTTGTAAAAAAGAGAAAATTAGGTAATGTGTATTGTTGCATTAGGGTATCAGCTTGCATTGTTCCATTAGATAATGTGTACTTAAAATTAAGATTGATAAATCTTTCAATTTTTCGATTATTCTGCTCCATTAAGGTATCGACTTGTACTGTTGCATGCGCTACAAATGCATTTGAGTCAACTTATACATGATTGTTTTTCCAAAACTGAATCATAAGATCACCCTTATAAATATCTCTACCATTGAGTAAACTTTTCCATAACCAAGAATCGGTACATTTAGTATGTAGATTATAAAAGGATTGACGACGGAAATATTTCCTTATAGTAGTATTTGTTGGGTTAGATGCATAGGGTTGGTAAGTAATCGCCATGCTTGTTTACTCAGTAAAGCATCATTCAATAACTCCATGTTTCAAATAACCCACCATCAGCAACCGGTTTACATAGGGTGTTCCAGCAACACATTTGTAGTTTTCTTTGATCCAGTTCAAGACCTCACCAAAAGCATTTCAGAATGTGATCAACCTTATCCACTATATATTTTGGAGCCTTGAAATCGGACAAAAGTACATAGGTATGGTAGATAAAACGAATTGAAGAATAATGATTTCCAGACTACCAATTTGGATTGCACTTTCTTGACAAGACCTTGGAAGAATAGACATTAAATTTGTAGCAGAGCCATTTCTATTCCCGGGTATTTCCTTGGATGTTCAACTTGTTTAACACCAAGAATACCTGGCATCCATCATTTCTTTTGTACATGTCCAGGAAGGATTGAAAAATAATCCAGATTTTCTGGGACAGTTTCGAGTAATGAGCTAATATTCTTTTGAGAGCACAACAGGAGTGAATATTGGCATTGAAGAAGAAGCAATCTTTTGCAAACAATAAATGGGATGTTGTATGACAGTCACGTGTAATCCTTACTTAATTTGTTGGTTTGCCTCTGCATGAAGTAATAATTTCGAAAGCACATTCTAGCAAAGTAGAAAGAAGTAGGGGGACAAGGGGTCACCTTGGCGTCGTCCTCAATTTGGTGTAATTGACTCCGTTGGACAGTCGTTCACAAGTAGTTGATACGATATTGTGCTGACACATTGGTGAATGAATTGCCTCCATCGTTCACAATATTCAGCCCATGCACAAATGTGTTTTGGTAGGGAGCGATTATGTCATTCATCACTGGTTTAAGCCTATTTGACCAACACTTTTTGCAAAATTTTATAAGCCACGTTGCGGAAGCTAATGAGACAAAAGTTTATCATTTTAAAGAGTCTAAAATTTATTGGTTAAGATCATATCTGTCTTTTTTAAGATAATGTCTAGATTTATTTATAGTTTATCTCTAACTTATAAAAGCATAATACATTTCAGCGAACTAAAACTCACACATCCTCTTGCATTAACAATAATACTTATAGTAATTGAGTTAAAACTCAATCGACAAATTTCTTTTCCTTTTCTTAATTGCATTAATATATAATTATATAAAAAATATTGAGTTAATATTTTAAAATTGTTAATAAAATTTTCATTTTTTAGTTAATATAGTTTTTCAAAAAATTCACACCAACTCAATCTATAAAAAACATAAATATTTATTTATTTTAAAAATTACTCTTCCAATAAGTTGTTGAACTTGAAATATGAATAGGTCCAATTTGATGAATAATATAAACAAGTCCAGATCATTCAAGTTGATTCTCTACCTTTCCTAAATTAAGACAATTTCGAGATGGTAACCAAAACAAATAAGACAAGTTCTTGAAAATACAGGATTCCTCTTCAGCATCTTATAAATATTTGAAAAGGATTGTGTGAAACAGTTGACGTCACGTCATTTATATCTCTTTCTAATAGTTTATCACATCAATATTTTTATTCTAAATTTTAATATTTTTATCTTAAAAATATTAAATCTAAATTAAAATCTTGAAATTTAAGATAAAAATATTAATGTATTATAAAACTATTAAAACATATAATCCTTTCTCTATAAATAACCCACCTAGCCTGTTTTGTAACATCAAGAAAGCAGTATCAGATCCTCGAAACAGTCAGCAACCTTAACACTTACTATTTCCGTCGTTTGAAGTTTTTCTTCATCTTTGCTTCGTGGTACAGCAGAAATGGCGATGATCCCAAGTTTCTTTGGTAACCGACGGAGCAGCGTCTATGATCCGTTCTCTCTAGATGTTTGGGATCCATTCAAGGACTTACCTTTCCCTTCTTCACTTTTTGGACAGACCACCGATACCTCAGCTTTTGTCAACGCCCAAATGGACTGGAAGGAGACCCCCGAAGCTCACGTCCTCAAGGCTGATCTTCCTGGACTCAAGAAAGAAGAAGTGAAAGTGGAGATTGAAGATGACAGGATACTTCAAATCAGTGGACAGAGGAATGTTGAGAAGGAAGGCTAGAACGATACTTGGCACCGGGTTGAACGTAGCAGCGGCCAGTTTGTGAGGAGATTTAGGCTGCCAGAGAATGTAAAAATGGATCAAGTTAAAGCTTCCATGGAAAATGGGGTTCTTACTGTTACTGTTCCTAAGGTGGAAGTGAAGAAACCTGATGTCAAAGCCATTGATATTACTGGTTAAACACTCGTGTTTGCAGGTTTTGTTGTCAATACTGGGAACTGTTTATATAATTTGTCTGTCTGCTTGGCTGCAACTTTGGGAATCTTAATGTGTTGTCTTAGTCTGACCAATTGATAAACAAGGTTTAGATTTGTGTTTGTGCATGATTTTGGCTTGTAATGCTACCAGGTTCTCATGTACAATGTGAAAATGCTGGAATCATCAATGTAAACGTTCCTCGTTTTCTTTCATTTTTCTGCTTGTGTATTTTGCTGCTATATTCAAATTGCTTCTTCCAACCATTACAAGCATGCTTCTTTGCTATGACACAATCTTGGAATGTATGTCGCGAAGATGATACAATTTTTTGCCTTGGTTTGTCTGTACCAAAATGTTGCTCTTAATTCATGAGAAACTTAACAAGAAAATCTGTAATATTTTATTCTAATTCCATTTCTTACCTGTACTTGGCAAAGAAGAAGAAAAGTTCATTTAAAATTACGGGGAGTAGTGTTATAATTACTCATTTCGTGCCTTATAAGGTTAAGAGTATGATTTCCATCTATAAAAAATGAACACATTTCATGATTAATCTATACTTTTTCAGAAAGTATCCATTGAGAGAGAAATAATCACTACTATTAGTGATGGATACCTTGATTTCAATAATAATAAAAAAGTGCATCTAGGGTCACGATTTATACATTGAAATAAGTTCCATCTTTGGGTGGCTAACACTATGTAAGCACATGATTCGTAGTCTACATCTCATCGGACGTAGGCAACTCCTTAAGGATTTCACTGCTGCCATATGTCAGAGCTTAATATCAGCTGCGAAGCCCCCTTCACAGGCATGATGCTAAGCCTCCTTGGATTCTTTATGACACTGAAGCGATGGCGCACATCAACCGTAGATTCAGTTGGGCAAATAGATATAGAAAAAGCCGCTAAAAAGACTAATATTGAGTAATAAATCTGAAAGCGGTTGTTAGTATAAGATCATTTTTTAACTCTATCAGTGTTGAAATTCCTTTCAATTAAATAGCTTGCTTTATGGAAGTATGAAATATATTCCTTCTAAGGCATATCTCTAAATAAGCAAATCTAGGGAATGTAACCAGCACTCACATATCTGAACCTCACTCATTTGTGAATTTGCAACTGTTGGATTTGGTGCAGTGATTAGCATGTGTGGTAGGAACCAACCGACATTCCCTACTTGGTTGGCATTCATCCAAGAAACTGCATCTGCTGCCTTCTTTTTCTCTTTCTTCTCCGACAATCATTTAATAGAAATGTTGCTGTTGGTATAAAAATGGATTGTGGCAATAAGCTAGTAGTTTTTTATGGAGGAAACCAGATTCAAGAAAAGAAAAAATTTAGGCAGTTTGCCTTCATTTTATTCTCACTATTTCTTGTTTTGATATTCTGGATCATGTTTACACCCTTTTAAAGCATGTTTGGTTGGCTGTAATATCAATGTATTACAGCTCAATTCAGTTGGCCATCACTAAACCATTGTTTGGTTGGCTATAATAAACTATTACAACCCTATTCTATACGGGCTGATTCAGGGCAAAAATATTGTTTACCATTCGGCGGTCTCCCCACAGAATGATGATTCAGGGAATGAGTAGGTAAGAAATTAGCTAAAGCTTTCAATTTTACCCTCACCATTATCTTTATATCTCACGTCTGAAATTTTTTCCTTTCTTTTCATGCTTTCCCAACTTATCAATTTAACCCTTTTTTTAATCCCATTTCCTCCGAACCCAATCTACATTTTCTCTTCTTCTTCAACTCTTTCTCTTCAATATATTGACAAAATTGGAAATTCTTGATAGCTTAATCCATTGAAAAAAGAAGTGAAGCGTTTTTCGAGTCATGTCGTAGTATCCAAAAACTGATAAGTTTTAATTCGGACCCAAATTTCAAATGCCCTAGATCTGTACAGATTTTAAGAGAAAATGAAAGGGATTTCAGATAAAAGTCTCTTTCGCCTTCTATACATTCACTATCTAATTAATTTCCAGGAAGGATTTTATTTTGCATTTTTGGGTTTGCTTTTTTTGCTGGGTATTTTATTTTTTTGTCTTGGTTTTGGATTTAATGCCTTTTGCCTTGCTTAGAAACTCCGTTTGGTGTCTGCTAACTTAAACTTGCTATCATTTTGGATTCACATGATCTTCGTTTTAGTTTAGTGTATGGTATGGCGTCGAATTTTGTAATTTTAGTTGAAGCTGTTAATGCTTTAATGGCCTTTGCGTGCTTAAAATAGTAATTTGTTCACTGTAAATTATTGATTCTAAACTCTGTTGATCTTTCTAAGATTTGATATGTATAATATTTTTTACTATATGTTTCATTTATACCATTGATTACATCTATAGAATTGATGTTTCATAGTATACATGTTTCCTGGTGTTGGAATCTTGGATGTTCATTTATATCATTGATTGTATCTGAATTTTTTTTTTAAAATTTCCATTGGTTCAGTTAATTTCTTGTAAGAACGGTTGCAGCCAAAATGCAGAGAATAGAATATTAAAACAAGGGTATTTAGTTACTTTTATTTTACCACTAACTCTACTTAATTTCATAATATCTAACCAAGGGCATTTAGTTACTTTTATTTTAGTTTGTGCAGTCCATAGGTCTGATGTAGAGTTTTAACTTCATTTTTCCAAAGGTATTTAGTTACTATCCTTATCGGAAAGGGGTGCGGCTTGTGGAGTTCCTACATAATGTGCTTAGGGCTAGTTTGGTAATGCTTTTGAAAAGTGCTTTTAAAAAGTGATGTAAAAAATTGCTTTTGAGAAATGCTTTTGAAAAGTTTAGTTTAAAATTGAAGTGTTTAGCATTGCTGTCAAAAAGTACTTTTGAGAAATAAAATATCCATTTTAAACATGTTATTATCAAGTAACAAATATGCATTTAAATAAAATTTAAATCAATTAATATTATTATATTTTAGTAAGAATATAAAAATTTTACTATAACTTGTTAATATTTTAATATATGAAATATAAATTTTAAATATTTTAAGTAATAAAAATTAGTTATAAAATTTAATTAGAATATATAAACTACATTTTAAATATTTAAATATAACCATTAAATATTTGTAATTAGTATTTTAAAAATATTTTTATTTTTAATTAATGATTTTAACACATTTGTAATTAAGCACCAAGAAAAAAAGGGGAAAAAATTATGTTATTGGAGGAGTAAAAATGTAATTAAGCACTAAAAGTGCTTTTGGGGAGTTTAGCTTTTTTCCTTTTCAGAAGTGCTTTTAATTACATCAAAAATTACAGCATACAAACCAACTAACATTTCTTTTTACTTTTTTGTGAGAGTTTAGGCTGATGGTGAAGAAAGATTGGGGTCACTATTTATACTTTCTTGTTTATCATTTCATGTCAAGGAGACCAAAATTTCTGGAGTTGATGAAAGCAAATATGTGTTTGAAATGATTAGTTATTTCTTGAACCATGCAATGGTTCTAGAGGAGCTCATATCAAGAATGATTAATCTGCTTGAAAAAGATGAATTATGTATCTTGAAAAAACTATTGAGGTTACCAATGAATTCAAAGAAATGTGAAGTTGTCGTACACTAGTATTTCTTATGTTATGGTTGGAACTGTTCACTATCTCTATAAGTTTGGTTTAGTGTAGCACTTTTGAGAAATTAAATGCCATACGGTGTTATGGTTAGAATTGTTCATTGTATGCTATTTGTGTATTTGGCTTATGTCACAGGTTAGAACAATTTGTGGAATGTAGTGGGTTTGATTTTGAGTAGCCCTTTTTGTTGGGTTCAAATAGAAACAGCTGCTTTGCATGATAATAAGATCATTATTTTGTGGTTTTGATTTTTCCTCTATTATTGATATTCAACGTTTCACTCAATCATAAAAACATCATATTATGTTTGGCTTTTTTTATCATTTTGTAATCATGGAACACCATTGATGTATAATAAGTCACATTGGAATGGTATCCCAAATCATAGAGCAATAGCGCTTACTCTTAGATTCTTTGGTACATTGTTCATTAGCAGATTGAACATTCATATATTACCTTACAATGGTGTAATCAAATCCATTCAAATGAATGTCAATGATGCTAAAATCATTGTAATTCAGTGGAAGTTCATAACAAAGATTAATTTCTTGTCAGCTATGTGTTTGCTCTTCTTAGATTTTTTTTACCCGTAATAATCATTGTTCCGAGGGGTGTTTGTATCATTTAGTATAATGTTTTTTTTTTTTTGTGATAAGAAAACATAATATAGGAATCACATAATCCTAAACCAAAACCCTTCTTGGAGGTTGTTCAAACAATTGTAAAGCATCCTCATTGTTACGAACTATTTTCGCAAGATAATTCGCAACTAGATGTAAAATATTATTGTTTGGATAATTCATAAAATAATTCGCAAGTTAATGTATGAACATTATATTTGAATGTAAAATATAATTCTCAAGCTAGTTATTACTTCTAATCTTTGACTTTTTAGTTTAGAAGATAATTAAATTATTTATTTAAGCTAATAATAATTTAGTACATTAAATATACATTTTATTTTAAAAATAATAAAGTAGGTTATATATTATTTTTCTAATATTATATATTATGACTTTTATTAATTTATATTTTAAAAATAATTATATTAAGAATGTTATTAAATTATATATTATTTTATTAAATTGTATTTAATAATAATTATGTTAAAATATTATTAAATTATATCATTATTTTTATTAAATTATATTTATAATAATCTTATTAAAATTTAATAACAATAACAATAATTATCTAACTAAAAATATATTTAAGTCATTTTCCTTATGTTATTACAAGCTCCCTTCCATACAACCAAACATAAAAATATAATTACAATTCTATTCTATTTTATTAAAATAAATAATTAAATTACTTATTACAATTTTATTTTATTACAACTACATTCAATTATATTTTCACTCTCTTACAACTCTATTTCATTCACCCAAAACGTAACTTTAAACGTGACTTTGATTGGTAATATACACATCCTGTTGTCAGCGTCACCCTATCTTTTATTCATTTAGAGATTTAAATATTTTCCAATGGTGCAAAATGATACGGTACAGCTTACGATGCAATCGGCTTATTTCAGTTTTGACGAATTGTAACATCATTCAGAACTGTTGAAGCAACCAAAAGAGAATCCATTGTACTGCAATTGTTTTGTTGACTAATGGTTCTCTGTCATATGGTTAGCATTCCCAACAAGACAGTTGAGAACGAAAAATTAGCTACTGAATTTAAGGCCACCATCACCCTGTCTTTTATCTTCTATATAAAAACACCCGTTTTTTTCTTTATCGAGAGGAGATACATAGCAGACGTCATATCACTTTCCTTCGAAAGTATTTCTGTATATTTACTGCGACTATAGACGCCATGCCTTAGCTTTTGTGCTACGACTTATCCCCTGAGATCAAGGATCTGCCTACAAGACAATTAAATATAAAAAAAAATATGTATTGCTGCAACTGATAGCAAGAAAAAAAAATGAAATAAGATCCATCTTTGGTCGTCATTTGCAATACAATAGTATGGACTGGCCACTTACAAGAGCGGTGCAAGGTTTGCTGTCTCTCCATGATGCAGTTCCAAATGCCGCTAACGGACAAATAATAATAGAATGGCTTGACAAGCAGATTACTAGGAGGCATTGGTCCCATGAACCAGAAAGAGTTCGTGGGGAAGGGCTAAAGGGCTGATTAACAGGAGACAGCGTTGCTTAGGCCAGTTTCGTTATCAGAGAAGCCCTGGAGTAATAATTTTTAGAGTTTAAATATCGTGGTACTCATTGTAAGTTTTTTTTATTTTTAATTCTGCTTATTTTGTTGTTATTTATCTTAAAACACATATATATGTCGTTCTGTCTTCTTGTTACCGTTTAAGTCCGTGTGGGACATTGTAGGCGTTATGTGAAGACGTTAAAGACACAGAAGGTTTTAGGTATCAGAGATACATAACATGGAACAAATAGATTGTTTATACAAAGATAAAACTTGTAATCATACTATGCATATAGACTCTAAGAATAAAAATAATATTTCGACTCTTAGTAAATGTATCAATAGTTTAATAGATATGACTTCTATATATTTTAATAAATTATATAATAGAGTTAGTAAAATAGAAGATAAAATAGATAATATAGGAGAAGTAACAAATTTAGATTTGAACAACAAGTCTAAAAACTTTTATTAGATGTTAATAATAAATTAGATCAAGTTAATAATAATAATAATAATAATAATAATAATAATAATAATATAGAATCGGATTTAGATTTAGGTCCTTTATATTATGGTAATAATAATGTTATATTAACTTTATCGATAAAGATGAATTTTGGATGAATCTTCAACATCTACTAAAAAGAAAAAGAAAAAAGAAAAATTTTAAAAACAAGAAAAATATGATTTTGAATCTTATAAAACTCTTATAGAACATTGGAAAAACTAATTTTCTAAAACAAAAGATAAAAATGAGCAAGTAGAATATTTAAAATTAATAGAAGAACTTTATGAAAAATATAAAGATTTATTTACAAAATATAATTACCACTATATGTTAAATTATGACATTACAGAAAGTAGTAGTTCTAATAATTCAGATGTAGATATTAATGTTACTAGTCATAATTCTGATGAAGAAAACACTTCAACAGAAGAGGATGAAAATATAGAAATTCTCGAACACATGGATACTGAACAAACAGATCCATATGATTATGAAATACCAAAACCTAGGGAAATTGATAAACAAGATCCTTATGGTAAAAGAAAGACATATTCAGATCTTTAAACAGATGATTATCTGAGATCTATTAATAGAAACTATGAAAATGTTGAAAACACAACAAGAATATTAGGTAATCAATTCAAAACTATAGCTACTAATGATATAAAACTGGAAACCCCAGGAGAATCTAGTCAGCCTACACCTATACCTTATAAGGTAGATGACTTAAATAAAAGAAATGTTGCTCAAGAAGGAATATATTTAGACTTAACTAATGTTCCTTTATCAGACTATGAAAAAACAATAGATGATTGGGCACAATCTATGACTATTGTTGTAAACAACAACAATACAGTCTAGTCAGAAGAAAAATTTTTAAATTATTTTGTAAGAACATTTCAAGGAGATGTTTTAAAATTTCTCAGAAGATGGGAAGAATTTGAGAAAGGAAAAGAACAAAAGGGTCAACTTATTAATCAAATAAGTACTTCTAAAGATTTATTAAAAGGATTAACTTCAATTCTAAAAACAGAATTTTGTGGTTATACTAATAAAAAAGATCAAGATAGCCAATCCAGGTTATATCCTGTCAAAATTAAAATTATGTGATATAAGATATTTAGAAGAATTTTCTAAAAATTTCTTCATGAATATCAAAAGTTAAAAATGATAGTATAGATTTTGGAAAACCAATATTTTCATAAATTACCACCACCTTGGGATGAGATATGCATAAATAAATAAGCATCTTTCATAATAAAACATAGTATTGATACTAGTATGGATATAACAAATATAGATACTATAGGTAACAAAATTAATTTTGCTAAAGAAAGAATTATATTACATTGTTTACAGAGTAAAGTGGTTAAACAAGTCAAAAATAAATTAAGTCATAGATATTGTACAAAAGCGTTAGAAAATGAATGGGAGTCTAGTTGTAACCCTATCGACCAACTACTTATAAAAACATAAGAAATATAAATTAACTAGATGGAAACCCGAAATAAAAATTATAATCGTAATAATAATAAAAAGAAAAATTTGTTAGAAGAAAAACTTCTAATAATACTAAAAACAAATATGTTAATGTTTTATATGTGATGAAGAAGGTCACATAGCAACAAATTGTCCTAACAAAGGAAAAAATGCTAGGAAAATGATAAAAATCTTGAAGAACAAGATTTAGAAATATGTTTTAGTAAAGAAATAAATCCTATTGAAATATTATATGAATTAATATCGAAATAGATTACGTCTGATCTCGAAGAATATATCTTTATGTTAGGAAGCGTTCTAAAAATCAATTAGAAGAAATTCCTAATTTTGAACAACAAGATATTAAATTAGGAAATTTAATCGAAGAAGAATCGACTTTTACGATGAAATAATAGAAAAATTAATAAAAATTATATTTCTAAAGAAGAAATTTATAAAATATCTAAATTTAAAATATGGTCACAAAGACATATAAAAAAATTAGCGGTAACACGATTAAGCTAAGGACACTAAAGGAGGATTAACAAATCTCATTATTTACTAAAGACAAAATAAAAGAATTAGAAAAAATATCCTCAAGTTAGATATATATATTTAAGAATAATTATGAGAGCTTTATTTAGAAAAGGTCATGATATTCCTATTATAACAGATATTATTAGATAAAAGATTTGAGAATCCAATAAAAGCACTTATTGGAGGAATTCAATCTAATTTACATCACAGAGTTATAGGATTTAAAGTTAAACCAAATTACTTTATATCCATTACAGATCCTCTAATAGAAGAGTGTCTATGTCTTAGAATTTAGACAAAAATTTGACATTAGTGATTTAGCAGAAGACTTAGCAATAAGCTGGACTTCTATTAATTAATACACTAATACAACAGAAGTAGAAATAAAAGAAATAAATAATAAAATAATTGAGCTTTTTGAACTTAATAAGTTTACCACAGAAATCCAACCAAAATTATTACATTTAAAAGACTTATCAATTCCAAGAGATTGGATGATAGAAAAAGTTAATAATGCAAGTACTTCTAAACCAGTAAGTACTATAGAATATGTGTCATCTGGAGATAAGCTATATTTTAAAAATAATTTGATTAATAATACAGATGATAATTTAGTTTTACCCTCTAGTTCTCAAATAGAGGAAGAAGAGGAAAGTACTTCTACACCAATAGGTATGAAAACAATTCATATTCCTATTTTTCCTACTACACCTAGTAGAAATTCTAGAAATACTAGAATGGAAGATATACAATCTTCAATACAAGATATTATTAATTTTAATAAAAATAAATATATTGAAATTACATTACATAATAAAGAATATAAATCATATTCTTTACGTTTTATTAAATATATGAGCTACAACCAGAGTTATAAAAAGAATGCTATTCTCGAAGAAAATTGGAAACACAGTAAAAAGACAATAAAATTAATGGAATAAATGGCAACAAAACTATTATTTATTATAAAGCAAAGAATATACCAATATATATTAATAATATTAGATTTATAATTCCAAAGTTATTATTACCTAATATGAATGGAGATATTTTATTAGGAAATAATTTTATAAATCAATATTTACCATTTTCTATTTATAAAAATCGGTTATGTTATCTATAGAAAAACTTCTATAAAAATACCATTAGTAGAAAATCTTAAATTTATTTATACTAATAATTGCTAATTTTCTTACAGGCTTTATGGATAGAGGTAAAAAAACCTCTAGAAAAAGTTGGAGAATGGACAACTGTCCATAAAAAACCCAACAAAGGGAAAATAATGAATCCTAAACAAGGATTTATTACTGCATCTGCTCAAGTACCATTTTATTCTAATCAAGGATATTATGTACCACATCCAATGGTAAGCCAACCATTTGGAATACAATCACCAAACACAGTGAGTTATTTTAATTTTTCTCAAGATCCTTATTCAGTATATCAAAAAAGCTATACTAAAATTATAAAAGAAACAGAAAATTTGTTGAAAAAACAACAAATTCCTGAAATAAAAGATTTTTATAATCCAAGTTTACTTTTAGAATATTATAATTTTATAAACAAAATATGGAAAACCCATATTTCAGATCAAAGAGCAAACTTCAGAAGAGTTCTTACGCAATTTTCAAATTTTCTAGTTGAAAAAACAACTGAAGAAAATAAATCTGATGATTTATTACTAAAATCTATTTTATACAGAGATTGGGACGAGATCCTAGTCTAATATATGAATATTAAGAAGATAAACAATCTTCTTGATATATTCTAATATTTTATTAATAAAGGGAAAAAGTTCTATTATTAATAAAATGTTTAGAATATATTTATATAACAAATGTAGACAAATTCTACCACCGGATATTCTTTCAAAAATAAATAGAGCTATTTGCAACCAAAGAAGCTCAATATAAAGAAACATTTTCAAAATACTTTTTACAAGCCTATGTTTTTACTAATGATATAGGAGAACAATTTCCTACTATCAAATTTAGGCTTAATCACGAACTATTTGATATAACAAGTATTGAATGGGGATTTGTTAAAGAAATAACAGTCTAAAATCTTTCTTTTCATTTATTAAAAGATTTTTCAACCATAGTAAAATCTATATTAACAAATTTTATTGGCATAGACGATTTTATCTATTATTTTCATATAGAAATAAATAGCCTTATTGGTATTACTGAAAAAGAAAAATTTTATCAGCCATATCAAATTTAGAATATTACTACTATGTTTTCGGGAAAAGCCCTTTCAGCAGTCAAATGAGACCAACAACACTTGGCAAAAACCATTGACAAGTGTTATAATAATTTTCTAATTATCAAATCCAAGCGGAGTTGATCTGATGACCATGGCCCAGCATCTTCTTCACCAAAATACACATATATTCTGGACCGATGGAAAACGAGTTTTGACCTACGACACTGGAAGAACCCATATAGAAAGAAATGAAGAAGCTATTCAGTTATTAAAAAAGATAGCTGAAATGGAGATCAACGATTATCCGTTAGCAACATAAATCAGAGATACTTTTGAAAGCTGGAACACACTAGTTCCTTCACCGGAATCATTACACCTTGATGAAATCGAGAAAATGAATCTACAAAATATCCAAGAAGGATAAAGACAAATCCAAAAAAGGAGATATTCAAATATGGATGTGACACTCCATCACCATCCATATCCATAAATAGAAGATGTCCACAAATATGGTGTAATATCCTGAAATTGGGCCTAGGAGAATTGAGCCCAATGGGCCTTAGGCGTAGTAGCGTTTAAAATTTCTAGAGAACAGGAGATCGGCTTAAGTGCAAGTTGGACCTTTTAGATAAGTGATTTTGGAAGGTTAGGGGGCTTCTATGAAGTCCCGGGATCAAATATTGGCTTTGGGGAAATTTTGGTTTTAGGTGAAAAAAACCGGAGGTTGGCAAGTAGGACTTAAGAATAAAATGTGGAGGAAAATGACACAAGTGGAGTGTGTGGTGTAGTGGCAAAGTGGCGCCACTTAAGGACAAGGAATGACGCCACAAGAAAGGAAGGAGGTCCAAGGTTCTAGTTGTAGCGTTTGCATTCCTTTTAGATTATTTTATTAAATGAATTTAGACCTTGGCCATAGGGTTATATTTAGTTGCGCATGGTTTAAGACACAATGAGCTAGTTGGTAAAGTGGCTAGCGGCGTGGATTATGTTACAAGGGAGCACAGGTTCGAATCTCATGAGAAGCAAGGAGTATTTATTTTTGGATTGGATGGTAAGAGTTTTAGTTGAATTTAAACTCTCTTGACGGAGGATCCCACATCGAAAAGATACAAAGAAGGAAGGTGAAGAGCTAGCTATATAAAGAGCATTCCAGAGGAGAGTTAAGATACCTTGGTGGGCGTTTGGGCACGAGGGTGGTCGCAGCTGATTTAACACCAAACTCCTATCGGTGTGAAACTCTCTACTCTAGTTGTAGAAGCGGCAAAAGCCAAAGTGCTTGGTCCACGACAATAGTAGTTACACGAGCGTGCGGCGCACATGTGGGGCTTCACACGATAGTTGAGGCCATCAAGAGTATTCTTGTGGGTTGGGGCTACTTGGGCGCGATGAATGAAATGGGCCCAATGGGCCCGGGCCCAATTAGAATAAATTGTATGATGATATAGTATATAGTGAACTAGACTAGGTGGAACCTATATACATGGCTAGATTTGTGTTAGGTGGGCCACACGAGCGTGTGGGCTTGAATGGGTCGAAATCGGGTTTTAGGCCCAATAGTCTAGTGACGACTGGAAATGGTAGCCGAGTCGCTCATGGTAATATTAGACCTTCGGGAGGACCATTACAGGTGCGAAATTACGAAAATACCCTTGGTGGGTAAATTACGAAAATACCCTTGGTAGGTAAATTACGAAAATACCCTTGGTGGGTAAATTACGAAAATACCCTTAGTGGGTAAATTACGAAAATACCCTTGGTGTGTAAATTACAAAAATACCCTTGATAGGTAAATTACGAAAATACCCTTGGTAGGTAAATTACAAAATACCCTTGGTGTGTAAATTACAAAAATACCCTTGGTAGGTAAAATTAGTGTTATACCCTTAGAGGTTGGTTAGCTTGATTATGTTGTATATTATTATTCGATTATGATGGTAATTGTTTCATACGTTATTTGATATATGTCTAGCATACATGACATAACGCATACACAATTATTATGTCATATTGCATGGGTATGATAAGAGGAGGGGGAAGATTGATATCTGTGACTTTGGGTCACTAATGGTTTGGCACCACCAGTGGTTTGGTACCACAGTTGATATTCGTGACTTTGGGTCACCGAGGTTTGACACCTCATAGCGACTCGTCCAGTTGGCTTCAAGACCACGATGGGTTGGCCCACATTTGATAAAACAGGATTGTCGCCAGTAATTTGGTATCACAATGTGGATTGGCCCCACCTATGGATTATTCGTGACTTTGGGTCACCAGTGGTTTGGCACCACATTATATTGATATCTGTGACTTTGGGTGACCAGTGGTTTGGTACCACCAGTGGTTTGGTACCACATGGGGTAGAATCGGGAGTTTTGGATGGTTAGTTTTGGGTTGCATGACATGCATATTTGCATATGAAATTGTGTAAGGGTTTAACACCGTTGGATGGGATTTACACACCGAGTCTCGATGACTCACCCCTTAGATAAATTTTGCAGGTAATCATTAGATCGCGGATTTGGGAGCTGAGGTGGACTCGTGGAGGCCATACATATGTTTAATTGCAAATTTGTTTCTTTTATTTGGACTTATTTTATTTGGGTTTTGTTATGTAATAAGGCCTTGGGTATTTTATTTGGTTTCACTTTCAATTTGGTTCTTGGTTATTATTAAATGATCAATACGGATTTTCCTAAAATGATAATAAATCGTTTCTTATTCAAAATTACTTAAACTCAATTTTTCGCAACAACTATAAAGAATCTGAGTTTTTTAACGAACATACGCTTTTTAGACATTCCTTTCATGTGACATGCCGGATCCGGTTGCAACGTTTAGGTAGGGTTTGGGTGTTACAATTTTGGTATCGAGCCGTGTTCAAAAACTTCTACTGTGGGTTTGGGTTCAAAATGTTTTCAAAGGATGGTTTAGAAAATATATATATCTTTTTCGTAAGTATGGCACCCAGTCTCGGCATCAAATTCAGTAAGTTTCCTTTTACTATATTCGGTATATCTTGCGAATGATTGTATTTATTCTGCGATGTGTGGATGTGATGCTTGAATATAAGAATTGTATGTATGTGTGAAAATATCTCATTGTTTGGTGGTAGATAGTTGGTTATGTGAAGGGTTCTAAGATTTAGTTAGAAAGTATATTAGTTTTATTAAGATCGTCTTGCAACAAGAGCGTAGTGTGGTGGGTTAGGATATGTGATTGTTAGAGTTGGAAATTTCGAGGACGAAATTTCTTTAAGGAGGGTAGATTTGTAATATCCTGAAATTGGGCCTTGGAGAATTGAGCCCAATGGGCCTTAGGCGTAGTAGCATTTAAAATTTTTGGAGAACAGAGATCGGCTTAAGTGCAAGTTGGACCTTTTAGATAAGTGATTTTGGAAGGTTAGGGGCTTCATGAAGTCCCGGATCAAATATTGGCTTTGGGGAAATTTTGGTTTTAGGTGAAAAAAAACCTGGAGGTTGGCAAGTAGGACTTAAGAATAAAATGTGGAGGAAAATGACACAAGTGGAGTGTGTGGTGTAGTGGCAAAGTGACGCCACTTAAGGACAAGGGAATGACGCCACAAGAAAGGAAGGAGGTCCAAGGTTCTAGTTGTAGCGTTTGCATTCCTTTTAGATTATTTTTATTAAATGAATTTAGACCTTGGCCATAGGGTTATATTTAGTTGCGCATGGTTTAAGACACAATGAGCTAGTTGGTAAAGTGGCTAGCAGCGTGGATTATGTTACAAGGGAGCCTGGGTTCGAATCTCATGAGAAGCAAGGGAGTATTTATTTTGCGGATTGGATGGTAAGAGTTTTAGTTGAATTTAAACTCTACTGACGGAGGGATCCCACATCGAAAAGATACAAAGAAGGAAGGTGAAGAGCTAGCTATATAAAGAGCATTCCAGGAGGAGAGTTAAGATACCTTGGTGGGCGTTTGGGCACAGGAGTGGTCGCAGCGCGGTTTAACACCAAACTCCTATCAGGTGTGAAACTCTCTCTACTCTAGTTGTAGAGCGGTAAAAGCCAAAGTGCGGTCCACGACAATAGTAGCCACACGAAGCATGAACATGTGGGGCTTCACACGATAGTTGAGGCCATCGTAGTATTCTTGTGGGTTGGGGCTACTTGGGCCGATGGTGAATGGGCCCAATGGGCCCGTGGGCCCAATTAGAATAAATTGTATGATGATATAGTATATAGTGAACTAGACTAGGTGGAACCTATATACGTGGCTAGATTTAGTTAGGTGGGCCACACGTGCAGCAGGGCTGAATGGGTCGAATCGGGTTTTAGGCCCGATAGTCTAAAGTGACGATTGGAAATGGTAGCCAAGTCGCTCATGGTAACATTAGACCTTCTAGGGCCATTGCAAAGTCGAAATTATGAAAATACCCTTAGTGGGTAAATTACGAAAATACCCTTAGTAGGTAAATTACGAAAATACCCTTGGTGGGTAAATTACGAAAATACCCTTAGTGGGTAAATTACGAAAATACCCTTTTGTGTAAATTACAAAAATACCCTTGGTAGGTAAATTACGAAAATACCATTGGTAGGTAAATTACAAAAATACCCTTGGTGTGTAAATTATGAAAATACCCTTGGTAGGTAAAATTAGTGTTATACCCTTAGAGGTTGGTTAGCTTGATTATGTTGTATATTATTATTCGATTATGATGGTAATTCGTTTCATACGTTATTTGATATATGTTCAGCATACATGACATAACGCATACACGTAATTATTATGTCATATTGCATGGGTATGATGAGAGGAGGGAAGATTGATATCTGACTTTGGGTCACCAGTGGTTTGACACCACCAAAGGGTTTGGTACCACGCTTGATATTCGTGACTTTGGGTCACCGAGAGGTTTAGCGACTCATAGCGACTCGTCCTGTTGGTTTCGCACCACAAAGGTTGGCCCCACATTTGATAAAACGGATTGTCGCCAAAGTGATTTGGTATCACAACGGGGTTGGCCCCACTTATGGATTATTCGTGACTTTGGGTCACCAAAGGTTTGGCACCACATTATATTGATATCTGTGACTTTAGGTCACGGTGGTTTGGTACCACCAAAGGGTTTGGTACCACACGGTAGAATCGGGAGTTTTGGATGGTTAGTTTTGGGTTGCATGACATGCATATTTGCATATGAAATTGTGTAAGGGTTTAACACCGTTGGATGGGGATTTACACCGAGTCTCGATGACTCACCCTTAGTTAAATTTTACAGTAATCATTAGATCATGGATTTGGGAGCCGAGGTGGACTCGTGGAGGCCATACATATGTTTAATTGCAAATTCGTTTCTTTTATTTGGACTTATTTTATTTGGGTTTTTGTTATGTAATAAGGCCTTGGGTATTTTATTTGGTTTCAGCTTTCAATTTGGTTACTAGTTATTATTAAATGATCAATATGGGATTTTCCTAAAATGATAGTAAACCGTTTCTTATTCAAAATTACTTAAACTCAATTTTTCGCAACAACTATAAAGAATACGAGTTTTTTTAACGAACGCACAGTTTTTAGACATTCCTTTCATGTGACATGCCAAATCCGGTTGTAACGTTTAGGCCGGGTTTGGGGTGTTACATATGAAGTGAAAAATAAGATTATAAGTAGTGCGAAAAGTGGAAGAGCTAAGAGAGCTATCTTAGAGTTTCTCTGCTTTGCTTGTCTGGGTAATTTGGACACTTGAAATGCAGTTTTTATAAGGATATATGAGGATTCTAGTATTCTCAAAAATTTTTGAACTTACCCAATCTAGGACATTCGGGAATGTTTATATTCTCTATGGGCCGCTTTAAAGGCTGATGAATTGAGCGATGATATATTCTAATTCAATTGGATCTTAGTAATGGGCCAATTATTGAGTCCAGTTTTAGAAGCCTTGTAACAGTTAATAGATATTTTTCTTTTTCTGTTATTTTGGTTACTGATGTCAGGGTCTTCTTTTGTTGCAAAAATACTGCGTGAATGTATTCTGAAGAATATACACAATCATTTTACTAAAATTTCTCCCCCACATCTTTTTCTCTTCTACCTACTTCCTCTTTATTTCTTATTTTTGCTTTTGTTACAGATGTTTACTACTGTTACTATCATTTGGTATTCGAGCCAGAAATTATGGCGAGGAATGGTATTATGACAAGGATCCAAAAAGAGCTGGCGTTCTTCAAAAGAAGTTTGAAAGGATGGGGTTGAAATGTGCTCCATGGGAACTAAAATGTGCTCAACTCCTGAGTAGTTACAGGCTGATATGCAATCAGGGCTAGAAGCAATGGGGTCCAAAATGCGCAATATGGTTGTGAATTTGATGCTTCGCCTTTCATTTTCTAAGAACGTGGTGCTAGAACTGTAAATAATATCTAATATAAAATTAGAATCGTAAGCTAAGATATGTCATGTCAAATCATTAAAAACAAAACAAGAATAAAATTAGATGCGGAAGCATACCTGAATCCATGAATTCCTTGAAGTTTTTTCCATATCTTGGGGATTTAATCTTCCAAATTAACACACAAGAAATTTAGAAAATATTTGCTCTCTCTTTACAAAATATGAGATATTAAAAAAGTTATCTTATGTTTAATTTGGGGACCATAACCCTAATATATATATAACTTTGACACATTAGCCCTAATTCCTAATTAGCCCATCATTAATTAGAAATTAATTATTAGAGTATCTACATATATTTGACTCAAACTTTATTTAATAATTAAAGCCCAATAAACCTTAACCAAATTAGATTACTTTTAATTTTAGCAAACCTATCATGATAGTAAATACTTTAAACTTAAGTGAGGTCAGTATCAAAATAACAAACAGAGTGAATAAACTGAATACTTCATTTCTGATCAGAAAATAACCAAATACATAAATGTCTGAAAACAAACATAAAACAAATAAAATATAAACTCCTACTAAATCATGATATCCTAAAACAATGTAACACCCATGTGAGTAATATGCTCATGAAAGACCTTGGGTGGTAAACCTTCTATGAGCAGATCCGCTATCATAGAGTTTGTCCCAATGTGCTCTATGGATATTTGATCATTTTACAGTCTTTCTTTCACAACTAGGAACTTTATGTCAATATGCTTTGATTAGATGAACTCTTGTTGTTATTGGAATACAGCACTAATGACTTATTGTCACAAAATAATTTGAGTGGACTTTCTACATTCTCCAAAATGTGCAGCCCAGTGACAAAGTTCCGCAACCATATTCAATGGTTTGATGTCTCATAGCATGCTACAAACTCTGTTGCCATAGTGGACGAAGCTATAAGTGTCTGTTTAACACTTTTCCAGGATATAGCTCCACCAGCTAACAGGTAAATATAGCATGATGTAGATTTCTTACAATCTTGGCACCCAGCAAAATCAGAATCAGAATACCTTATAACCTCCAAAAGATCTAATCTCTTATAAGTAAGCATGTAATCTTTTGTTCTCTAAAGAAATCTCATAACCCTTTTGGCTGCTATTTAATGGTCTATATCAGGGTTGCTTAAATATCTGCCTAACATCCTAACAATGTATGCAATATTTGGACGCGTACATACTTGAGAATACTTTAAACTCTGAACAACTGATGCATAGGGAATCTTTTGTATTTCCTGAATTTCAAGGTTAATTTTAGGGCATTGAGTAAGACTAAATTTGTCTCATTTAGCGATAAGGGTGTCACTTGGTCTACAACTTTGCATGCCAAGCCTTTTGAGTACTTTATCGATATAGCTCTTTTGTGATAATCCAAGAATACCCCGAGATCATTCTCGATGTATCTGAATTCCTAAAATAAAAAAGGCGTCCCCAAGATCTTTAATCTCAAAATAATTAGATGAAAACCTCTTGGTTTATTGTAATAAGCTTATATCATTAGCAGCAAGCAATATGCCATCGACATATAACCAGAAATATGTACTTACTCCCATTAAATTTGTGATACACACAATCAGTAACAATATTCATCTCAAAACCAAATGAAAAAATTACTTGATGAAATTTGTGGTACAATTGACAGTAACTTGTTTGAGTCAATAGATGGATTTTATCAATTTATAAACCATATTCTTTAAGTTTTCCGAATCAGTTTTCTAGTTGCACCATATAAATTGTGTAACACCCCTAACCTGAAACCGCTAGAAATAGGGTCAAAGGCGTTATCGACAGATCGAAAACATTTATAACATTTCATGCATTTCATTCATCTATCATACACATAATGTCCCGTAAGTGAGTCATCGAGGCCCTAAGCATGCTTATAATTCAAATCGGGACTAAAACGAAACACATACAAAGTTTCATGGAAAATTAAAAACTTATCTATAATACAGGGGAGACACACCGTAGGGTAGGCCGTGCCCCACCCATGGCTACAAGATACACCCGTGTGTCCTCCTCGTGGTCGAAACTAACTTATGTTTCGCAGCCACCAAGCACGTACATGTACTCTGGCCGTGGTCAATTCTGCCAAATACCACACGGCTACCAGGCACGTCCGTGTGCCTTGGCCGTGTCCCACTAGACCATATATAGACTTTACCCCACGGTCACTAGGCACACTGTGTGCCATGGCCGTGTGACATTATAGGTCATTGCAAGACCAAGATGCCACCCAAATGGGTCATACCTACAAGCAACATTTTCCATCACATATTATGAATATATGGCAACCAAAATCATACCAAATTTTGACCATTCAATCTATACATTCAATGCCAATCTCATTCATGTCAAATTACAAACTAAAACACATATCATTACAAGCATAGATCATCCATTTGCTTAGCCAAAACTTAACCATTTCATATGCATCAAACCATACCAAAACATGCTTCACATGTCGCATTCATTCAAGCATTTTATCAACTCAAAACTTGCCAAAACACATGGCTAAGTTCAATTCATAAACATATACACATATCTAGCCTATACATGCCATAATTAGCTATATACACTTTCAAAAGGGTACCAAAATAAGTTTAGTAGTGTGATGACAATCCTTGATGATCCCGAGCCTTCAGTAACTTTGATGACCTATAAAATAGAGAAAACACACACAGAGTAAGCTTTCCAAAAGCTTAGTAAGTCAATATACAAACAAATTTGGCATGAAAGACATATTTGCAAATAGTTACATTGGCACATATAAAAAATTAGCAAATTATCACATATATGCTTTGGTTTATATACTTTTGACCACATTTTCCACTTTCACAATTCCATAATCATATAGCCACATAGCTCATCTAGCCAAAACTTTACTTATCATATCATCAATTTTATATACACAACATCATAGTAAGATTACATAGATGTTTACCTTGTATACACAACTAGTGTATATTCAGCGTACCTGAAATGAATTTATAATCACATATTTGTTCATAGCTCAGATTTGTAATTCGTATCACAGACTTGCCCGTTGAACCAATAGGAATCTAGTAGGATGCTCAAGAATTCGAATTGTCGTACAATGCCAACGTCCCAGACGAGGTCTTACATGCACACAGATATCGATGCCACTGTCCCAGACAGGGTCTTATACTAATAAATACGATGTCGATGTCCCAGACATGGTTTTATATGCAAAGCTCATACCGATACCAACGTCCTCAGACGTGGTCTTACTCGTAAAACTCATATCGATGCCAACGTCCCAGACGTGGTCTTACTCATAAAAATCATATCGATGCCAACGTCCCAAACGTGGTCTTACACGAAATCACAAATCAATGCCAACGTCCCGGACGTGGTCTTACATGATAAAACAGAACAGATACCTATGTCATAACAGAACTAATCCTATCTATTCCTAGGTTCGTACGGGACTTTTCGGACGTGTCACTATGTCAAACTTATCTCAAATTCATGCACATAACATCTCATACACATTCATTATCATCGATAGTCATATAGATATATATATTCAGTTCAATGCAAATATGTTTATTTGCATAGTGACTTACCTCGATTTGGTTTATCGGAATGAAAACGGCTACTCGGTTACTTTCGCTTTCCTAAGATCTAAGTTCGTTTTCCTCGGTTCTTGATCTAAACATATTCAAAATTAACCCTTTTATTCACTAGTTCATTCAATTCAATCCAAGGACACATTTTTAGGGCTATTTGCACTTTAACCCTTATATTTGCACAATTTATCAATTTAGTCCATTTTTCTCAAAACATCAAATTCACAAAATCAACATATACACAAGCTTAGTTGAATACTCATGAACATCATACAAGCCCATACTTTCCATCAAATTATCAATTTAGTCCCTTAATTTACTATTTTCACAATTTAGCACTATTTAGCTAAATTCATCAAAACTTCAATAACAAAGTATGTTCATCTAGCTCAAATCTTTCATTTAACCTCATAAATCATCACAAAGCTCAACATATCATCAATAGCACATTTCATGAACAACATCAATTCATCAAATTGAGGCATGGGCTTAATAGTAGACGAAGCAACGATTGCAAAAACATAAAAATTTCAAAAATCGATAAATTAACTTACGAAAATTTAACATGCTTAGTCACATCTCAACAATAGAGAAAATAATATTAAAATATTATTCAAACTCGAATATATGGTCCCGAAACCACTGTTCCGACTAGGGTATAAACCGAACGTTATAATTCTCCCTCTTAGGGATTTTCGTCCCCAAAAATCTTACCGTTAAACAGAGTCGGATATTGCTATCTCATTGAGTCATCAGGCTCCCACATAGCCTCTTCTATTCCGTGTCAATTCTACAGTACTTTTACTAACGAAATTTTCTTGTTTCTCAACTCTTTCACTTCATGAGCTAAGATACGGATCGGTTCCTCTTCGTATGTCATATCAGATCAGATTTCAATTTCAGACGAAGCAATTACATGTGACGGATTAGATCGATATCTCCGGAGCATCGAAACATGAAATACATTATGAATCTTTTCTAACTTAGATGGCAACTTTAATCTATACGCAACATGCCTGACACGTTCAATGATCTCATACGGTCCGATGAATCTCAGACTCAATTTGCCTTTATGTTCAAATCGAAGTACTTTCTTCCACGGAGACATTTTTAAAAATACTTTTTCACCGATTTCAAATTCTATATCTTTTCGTTTCAAGTCCGCATAAGACTTCTGACGATCAGATGCTACTTTCAAACAATCTCGGATCAATTTCACTTTCTGTTCTGAATCCTTTATCAAATCAACTCCATGTAACTTATTCTCACTAAGCTCGGTCCAATACAGAGGTGTACGACATTTACGTCCATACAAAGCTTCATATGGTGCCATTTTGATACTCGTTTGAAAACTATTGTTATATGCAAATTCGATCAATGGTAGATACTATTCCCACGAACCAATAAACTCAAGTATACAACATCGTAACATATCCTCTAAAATCTGAATGATTCGCTCAGATTGACCATCTGTTTATGGATGAAAAGCTGTACTGAAATACAATTTCATGCCTAAAGCTTCTTGTAATTTCTTCCAGAATCGCGATGTAAATCTCGGATCTCTGTCTGACACAATGGATAGTGGCACCCCATGCAGTCTCACAATCTCAGAAATATAAAGCTCAGCTAATCTCTCAAGTGAGTAGTCAGATCTTACCGAAATAAAATGGGCAGATTTCGTCAATCGATCAACTACGAACCAAATCGAATCTTTCTTTCTTGGAGTCGGAAGCAATCCAGAAACAAAATCCATCGTTACTCTATCCCATTTCCACTCGAGAATCAGAATTGGTTGTAGCAAACCGGATGGAACTTGATGTTCAGCTTTCACTTGCTAACAGATTAAACATTTCGAAACAAAATAAAAAATGTCTCGTTTCATGCCAGACCACCAATAGTGCTGCTTTAAATCATGATACATTTTAGTACTTCCGGATGAACAAATAAACGACTGTTATGTGCTTCATTCAAAATTAGCTGAAATAACTCTAGATTTCTCAGAACACAGATACGACCTCGAAATCTCAAACAATCATCAACTACTCAAAATTTAGATTCAGAATTCAATTCACACTGAGCTCGTTTCGCTAATAATTCATTATCAACATTCTGAGCATCACATATTTGCTATAAGAACAACGGTTTCGCTTTCAATTCAGCTATCACAGAACTATCATCAGACAAATCTAACTGAGCATTTAAAGCACGTAATGCAAACAGTGATTTTCTACTCAATGCATCAGTAACAACATTTACTTTACCCGGATGATAATCTATCACAAGCTCGTAATCTTTTAACAGCTCTAACCATCTTCTTTGACGAAGGTTCAAATCTTTCTGGGTCATCAAATATTTTAGACTTTTATGATCTAAAAACACGTGACATTTTTCACCGTACAGATAATGGCGCCAGATCTTAAGTGTAAACACAATTGCAGCTAACTCAAGGTCTTGCGTCGGATAGTTTTTTTCATGAAGCTTCAATTGTCTCAAGGCATAAGCTACAACTTTGTCTTCCTGTATCAAAACACATCCCATACCATTTAACGAAGCATCATTGTAAATCACAAATTCTTTGCCCGATTTTGGTTGTACTAACCCTAGAGCTTCTGTTAGAAGAGCTTTCAACTGATCGAAACTTTTTGACATTTATCCGCCCACTCAAATCTAACATCTTTCTGAAGTAATTTAGTCAACGAAGTAGCTATCACTGAAAATCCTTTTACAAAGTGACAATAATAACCAGCTAGACCCAGAAAACTACAGACTTCAGACACATTCTTCGGGGGTTTCCAATCCAGAATAGCAGAGATCTTACTTAGATCAACACGAATCCCAGAAGCTGACACAATATGTCCCAGAAAACTAACCTCGTGCAACTAGAATTCATATTTGTTGAATTTCGAGTACAATTGCTTTTCTCGCAAAGTTTGCAACACAATCCTCAAGTGTTCAGCATGCTCATTTTCATTCCGTGAATAAATTAATATGTCATCTATAAATACTATAACAAATTGATCTAATTACGATCTAAAAATTCTGTTCATCAGATCCATAAAAACAGCAGGAGCATTGGTTAGTCCAAATGGCATAACTAAAAACTCATAATGCCCGTACCTTGTTCTGAAAGCAGTCTTTGAAATGTCTGAATCTTTAACTCTCAACTAATAGTATCCCGATCTCATGTTAATTTTAGAGAATTCAGTAACCCCTTTTAACTGATCAAATAAATCGTCTATTCAGGGTAACGGATATTTGTTCTTTATGGTCACCTTATTCAACTAATGATAATCAATGCACATTCTTATTGTGCCATCTTTCTTTTTCACAAACAGAACAGGAGCACCCCAAGGCGAGAAACTCAGCCTAGTGAACCCTCTATCAGTTAATTCTTGCAACTGTGACTTTAACTCTTTCAACTCTGTTGGTGTCATTCTATATGGAGCTATCGAAATAGGTGTTGTACCAGGCATCAATTCAATACCAAAATCAACTTCATGAATCGAAGGTAAACCCGGTAACTCTTTAGGGAAAATATCAAAAAACTCGCAGACAATAGGTACTGACTTAATTTTCCTTTCAGACATTTTTGAATCAATTACATAAGCAAAATATGCCTCATACCCCTTTTTCACATAACTCTAAGCTTTTAGTACCGATATCATAGCAGGCAATCCATTCAAATCATTAGACTCAACCCGTACAATTTTATTATTCGGACATCTCAAATCTGTACTCTTTCTTTTGCAGTTCACAACAGCATCATGCAATGACAACCGGTCCATACCCAAAATAATATCAAACTCATCAAATGGAAAAAGCATCAGATCAACAGAGAAACAGATATCTTGATACATTAACGGATAGTTCTTGCATATTTTGTCAATAAGAACACTTTTACCTAGGGGGTTCGATACTTTTATAGCAAACTCAGTAGACTCTACAGGCAAAGTCTTACTATATACTAAATTCATACATATATATGAATGCGTAGAACCAGGGTCTATCAATGCAATCACATAACTATCATGAAGAGTAAAAGTACCCGTTATAACATCAGGTGATGAAGCTTCCTCACCAGCTCGGATAGCATACGCTCTGGAAGGCACTCTAGCTTCAGATCTTACAACAGTGTCTCTCGTGTACCTCTGACTACTGCTAACATTTCTTGCATTCTTCGAAGGTCTACCCTCACAGTGCATTATCGGTCTCAATTCGAATACCGTCCGGCTCGACGGACTCGTAATATCCACGGATAAAGTAGTCAAGCGATCCACATCTGAAACAAGCTCTGTCGTTTAATCTACAGCTTTTTGGATATCTTTTTCCACAATGTTTACATTTAGGTTTGTCAGTCCAAACATTACCAATACTGGCTATTGAAATTGTGGGAGTTTTAGAACTTATTTGCGATCTATCTCGAATCATGTTCAATGTCTCATATTATCCCTGGAACGACTTTGATCATCTCTGATTCTCTTCGAGTTGACTGAAATGATTTACTCTGTAATCTCTTTCTCATATCACGAGCTTTAAACTCAGCCTTTCTTTTATCTTTCCCGAGTGCCTCAACTTTGCATGCTCGATCAACCAGTGTAACGAACTCTTTTATTTCTAATATCCCAACTAGCAAACGAATATCTTTATTAAGACCGACTTCAAATCTTTTGCACATTATAGCTTCAGATTGTAAGAGTATGCCCAAAGATCAATCATGAGATGGTTGTAATAACATACTTGATTTACCATGTTTATTAATATAAAGTGTTGTCATTATTATTTCAGTTTTTCCTTCTGTGTGTACAAATAAACTATTTTATAATAATGTCCTGAGAATAATATGATTATTCTTAAAATATCCTTAGTCAAGTATTATTGTTGACTAGGACAACAATAATGCATTAAGACTAACATGTAGTTGATTGATGATAAAGAGTTGTCATTGATATGGAGTGTCAAAATCAATGCATGAATATGTGTTTTAGAGAACAACATATTGGACTGACCCGCTATGAGTATGTTTCTTGGATTATTATGTAATTGTCACAACATTACTCATAGTGATTAATATGTATATGATCCTTAGACTTGAGATAATCATTATCCCAACATCGTGAGTCGATATTTTGATACGATCAAACGTATAATCAGAATCGGTTGTTCTATAAAGGTGATGTTGGATATATCACAATCAATGTAGAGGATATTGTTGATCAATATAGATAAGTCCCTCCCACATAATGGGAGTAATATCTTAGGCCACTTGATTGAGTGAGACTAGAAATGCATGGCCATGCTCAAATAAGTTGACATGAGATGTCATACTAATTTGTATATCATAGTCTACTCAAGATATCAAGAAACATGGGATGGACTATACAAGTGTGACTATTCCATGACTTGTATCTATTCCGAGATAAAGAACTTAAGGATTAATGCATGAAAAGTTAATCACAAAAGTTATGTCGAATCATGACTTCTTGTATCTTAGGTAGCAATGATGCATTGCTAGATGCCACTCATTGTTTGTGACATTAGAATCGCTTCTAGTATTACTACTAACGTTACAAGAACCTCTGTGGTCACACCCTATGGTTGAAATGAACTAATGAAACATAGTTGGTATTGTGTTTGATTGTCACATGAATTAAATTAATTAAAGAATTAATTTAATTGGGCAATCAAATATTGAATATATTATATGTACAAGGATGTTGTACACATAATGAGAATTAATATATGAATTTGGTTCAGATATAAATTTAAATAAATATAGTTTACGAAATCCATGTTATAATTAATGTAATTATAACTTTTGGGTATAATTAATGTAATTATAATTTTCTTGCTAAAACATTATTATATTTATTTAATTTTATTATTCATAAATGAAATATCGACTATAAAAAGGGTAATAAGTGAAGAAAACCCTAAGAATTTTGCTTAAAAGTCTAGCGTACCGCCAAGCAAAACACCTCCTAAAAATAGTTTTGGAGATTTCATTGCTCATAGTCAAACCGGTGGATTACGTGAGGCCGACATCGTAGAGGTTGTGGCTTGGTTCGATAGTAGATCGATATCTTGTCGCCGAGGCGTCGCTATCTACTCGATTGAAACTTTGGTAATTTGAAACCTTTATTTCACCCCGATTCATTCCTCACACATGGATTCATGGTTTGGATCACGGATTAATTTTATTTCTCATGCGCCATGGGGTGCCGATGCTCCAACAAAGGGTATCGAGCCACTTGTGTGATACTGACTCGAGTTTAAATACTTGGGTGATGCAATTGTATGAGATGCATGCTTTTATTTTACTACATTTTCGGTTGTTTAAATCGCTTAAGCAAAACCTCGATAACTGCTCCTTTCGATAATTGATTAAATGTTAATCATGGTGTTGTGGCCTATTCGATCTTATGTTATTTCATAACTATTAACAAATCTTTAATATTATGACGGTGGTATTTACGGTTCAGAAGAGGTTAATCGGCTAGTGGAACAAGGGTTGTTCGATATGAACCTCAAGGATTAAAATCTTGAAAACACGATTTCGTTGATAAAAGTTATCAAATCGTGAGGTTTCATTTGACCGGGTATGCGATTTGTACCGCATGGTCCATATTTGGGGCTTCGCCCCGCACCCTCAGCCCTGTAACATCCTCTCATATTTTGAGGATGGGGATCTGAGGATTGCCTCACCACGGGCCAAAGGCCCGCTTCCTCCAACCGCCTGCACCCCATTTTCTTATTATAGTATATTTTGTTAATAAAAGAAATATATATAAACTTGATGGGCCACATAAGGTTGAAAGGATATTTTATAATTCACCTTAGCAAAAGAGCATTGTATTATGTATGCTATTTTTGACATGCACGTGTTTGAAATGCATAGTTATAGCCCGATGACCCATTTGATAAAAGGTTGTAATTTTATATATATATAAATACGGCATGCGTGTCGTGCCTTACTACTATTCTCTTGTATTTCTCTTCTCATCTTACTCCCTCGTATGTAAAATGAGTTTCTGCATATTGTAATTTGCAAAAGTTGCTATGGGCCAGACGAGAAGGAAGTTGGGAAAACTATTGAGGATTGATAGTTTATGAAACCGCTTACACCTTTAGGTTTCCTTTTGGTTCTCCCATTGGCTTGGGTTGAATCACCTTAGTTTATGGGCTATAACTATTGCATTTATTTATTACTTTATTTATTCATGTATGAGATGCTATGGATGTTTAAAGCATGCCAATTTTATATATTAAAATTTAATAATAAACCCAATTAATTGATGAGATCAATTAAAAGACTAAATGGACTAAATTAGACCATAATTGGTGAGATGGAACATCCTTAATAAAATCCTCTATTAAAATATTAAGTCAACATGGCCTTCCAATTTTGCCTCGTTAAGGCCTCGATCAATACTATGTAGGTTATGCCAAAGCAAAGTACTAGTATTTATCTTGGTTAAACGCCAAGAATAAACAAGTGATATTCACCGTTAAAAATTGGTTAATGACTTAACTAGGTTACTTTAATAGGATTAGAAACCTAGAGGCAATTAAATTGGATAAATCATAAGATGATTAGAACAAGATTTGTTCACCAAATATTAGGAGTTACATATGATGTAATTAGCAAAGGTTGCTTACCTAAATAACCTTAGTCTTGAGAGTAAAGCCAAAGTCGACTTAAGAGGAGGTGAAATATGGATCCTTAACCCACTAGAAATACTTTGGAAAAAGTTTTTCCAAATTAATATATGGGGTTATTAATTTTGAAATAAAATAGTGGGATCATCATTTAATAAAGTCTTTTAATGATTGATATAAACTTGGTAAATTTACTCACACGCATATTCAATTATTGTAGATATATTATGGTCGCAAATACTAGCACACTCTCATTGCGATCGGTCCTTGAGAAGGACAAATTGAATGGTTTGAATTTTCTTGACTGGTTCCGTAACTTGAGGATTGTCCTCAAACAAGAACGAAAATTGTATGTCATTGAACAACCACTTCCTAATGAACCACCTATTAATGCCTCGAGAACTGATAAAGATGCTTACAAGAAGTATCTCGATGACATGGTAGATATTGAATGTCTTATGCTTGGCATTATGAATCTTGAGCTTTATAAGCAACACGAGGACATGGTTGCTTATGATATGATCGAGAACCTGAAAGAACTTTTTCATGGGCAAGTGCAGCAAGAGAGGTTCGATGTCTCTAAAGCCCTATTCCAATGTAAGTTGGTCAAGGAAGCCCAAGAGGACCTCATGTCCTTAAGATGATTGGCTATATTGAAAGTCCTGCTAAGCTTGGTTTTCCATTGGGCCAAGAGTTGGCCACCGATGTTATTCTCGCAATCGCTTGGGATAGCTACCACCATTTGTTCTTAATTTCAATATGAATGAAATTGACAAGACTCTACCACAGCTTGCTCAAGATATGTTACGAATCAAGGTAACATGAAAAGGTTGGACCCAAGCCCATACCGATGGTCCGTAACAACAAGGGCAAGGGAAAGGCCAAAATTCGCATAAAGCCCAAGGGTAAAGGTAAGCCCAAGCTCGGCAAAGGAAAGGCGCAATGAAACCTAAAGGTGGAGTGTCTAAGGAAGGAAACCGCTTTCATTGTGGTGTGATGGACATTGAAGCGGAATCGCCTATCTATCTTGAGGAAGTCAAGAAGGCCAAAACAAGCTTTAACGTCTGCTTGTATTTATGTTATTGATATTAATTTATCAACTACTACTTCTTGGGTATTAGATACTAGTTGTGGTTCTCATATTTGTACTTCATGCAGGGACTACAAAGGAGTAGGACGTTGGCTAGAGGAGATGTGGACCTCATGAGTTGGAAATGGAGCAAAGGTTGTCAGATTAATGTGGGAACATATACTTTATCTTTGCCTAGTGGACTTGATTTAATTTTAGAGGATTGTTATTTTGTGCCCAGTTTGACTAAAAACATTATTTCAGCTTTCTTGTTTAGACAAAATTGGTTTTGAGATAATTATTAAGAATAATTGTTGTTCCTTTTATCTCAATAATATTTTTTATGGTTCTAAGACAATTGATTAATGGCCTCTATATTTTAGATCAAATGAACCCTATTTACAACATAAATACTAAAAGATCTAAAATAAATGACTCAAATCAAACTTATCTTTGGCATTGTCGTTTGGGCCACATAAGTGAGAGACGCATATCCATACTCCATAAAGATGGTTTCTTAGATTCATTTGTTTTTGAACAATTTGAAGTATGTGAATCTTGCTTATTAGGAAAAATGACTAAATCTCCTTTTACTGGTAAAAGTGAATGAGCTAGTGATTTATTGGGCCTAATACATTCTGATGTATGTGGACCAATAAATACACAGGCCAGAGGTGGATTTCAATACTTCATTACTTTCACCGATGATTTCAGAGATATGGGTATATTTATCTCATGCCCATAAGTCCGAGTCTCTTGAAAAGTTCAAGGAATTCAAAATGAAGTACAAAATCAACTAGGCAAAACTATCAAGTCACTTGATCCGATCGAGGTGGAGAGTATTTGAGCCTAGAGTTTGATGATCTATTGAAGGAATGTGGGATTGTCTCACAACTTACTCCTCCTGCTACTCCTCAATGGAATGGAGTTTCTGAGAGAAGAAATCGAACTTTATTAGACATGGTTCGATCCATGATGAGTCATGCTGATCTACCGACTTCTTTTTGGGGACATGCAATTGAGACAGCTGCTTTCACACTAAATCATGTTCCATCTAAATTGGTTCAAAAGACGCCATATGAGATGTGGACTGGGAAACGTCCCAGTATGTCTTTTATGAAAATTTGGGGTTGTGAAGCTTATGTTAAACGTTAGACGTCTACTAAGCTTGAACCCAAATCAAAAGTGTATTTTTGTGGGTATCCGAAAGAAACCAAAGGTTATTATTTCTTTAATCCCACCGAGAACAAAATGTTTGTTGCTCTGACCGGTGTCTTCCTAGAGAGAATTTATTTCTAGAAAAGGAAGTGGGAGAAAGATTGAACTTGAAGAAATTCGAGAATCACAAGATACCACCGAACCAAAGTTGATAGAACAACAAGAAATTCCACAAGAAATTGAGGAACAAGTAACTCATCAGAGAAACACAACCACTGCTGAAGATCTTTAAGAGAACGCCATGCACCGAGAGATATGGATTTCTCATTACAACACATGGTGACGTTCTTCTTATAGATCAAGATGAGCCTAGACTTATCAAGAAGCGGTGACGAGCCCAGACTCGAGAAATGGCTTGAGGCCATGAGATCTCGAGATGGATTCCATGTATGAAAATCAAGTATGGACTTTGATTGACCCACCAAGGGGTTAAACCTATAGGTGCAAGTGGGTTTTCAAAAGAAAACCGACATGGATGGTAATGTACAAACATACAAGGGCTATTAGTCGCTAAAGGTTTTCGCCAAATTCATGGTGTTGACTATGATGAAACCTTTTCTCATGTAGCTATGTTTAAATCCATCAGATCTTGCTTCGCCATACCTGCATTTCATGATTATGAAATCGGCAGATGGACGCCAAAACAAACTTTCCTTAACGGAAACTTGAAGAGGATGTGTACATGACACAACCTCAAGGTTTTGTCAATCCAAAGGATGCTAGAAAGATTTGGAAGCTACAAAGATCCATTTATGGATTAAAGCAAGCTTCTCGGTTGGAATCTTCGCTTTAACGATGCAATTAAAGAGTTTGGTTTTATCAAAATGAAGATGAACCATGTGTTTACAAGAAAGTTAGTGGGAGCACTATCACATTCTTGGTAATCGTATGTGGATGACATACTTATCATGGGAAATGACATACCTACCTTGCAGCCTATTAAGACTTGGTTAGAAGTTGTTTTTCTATGAAGGACTTGGTAAGCTATTTACATCTTAAGAGTCAAGATCTATAGAGATAGATCAAGACGACTACTAGGTCTAAGCCAAAGTACATACATAGATAAAGTATCGAAAAGGTTCAAGATGGAAGAATCTAAAAGAGGATTTCTACCTATGAGACATGGTATTTCACTCTCAAGAAAATGTGTCCTTCAACTCCACAAGAGAGAGAACACATGAGTAAAATTCCATATGCTTCGCTATTGGATCTATCATGTATGCCATGTTATGTACCCGTCCGGATGTCTCAGATGCCTTAAGTATGACGAAAGGTACCAAGTAGATCCCTTGAAGGTCAACTGGACCACGATCAAGAATATCCTTAAGTACTTAAGAAGAACTAAGGATACGCTCCTAATATATGGAGGTGAGGACGAGTTAAGTGTAAAAGGTTACACCGATGCTAGCTTCCAAACCGACAAGGACGATTCTCGATCGCAATCAGATTTGTGTTTTGCCTTAATGGTGGTGCCGTGAGTCGAAGAGTTCAAAGCAAAGTACAAGAGTCGATTCTACAACAGAGGCCGAGTATATTGCGGCCAAATGAGGCAACAAAAGAAGCGCTTGGATCAAGAAGTTCATTATCGGACTAGGGTTGTGCCTAGCATATCGATGCTATAGAACTCGATGTGATAACAATGGAGCTATTGCACAAGCAAAAGAACCCAGATCTCACCAAATGATCCAAACATATACTTAGGCGCTATCATCTTATTCGAGATTATCGATCGAGGAGATGTTGAGATATGTAGAGTACCTACAGATGATAACATTGTTGATCCTTGACCAAGCCTCCGACACAATGTAAGCATGATCGCTACACTAAGTCTCTTGGTATTAGATATATGATTGATTGGTCTTAGTGCTAGTGGGAGATTGTAAGAGTATGCCCAAAGATCAATCATGAGATGGTTGTAATAACATACTTGATTTACCATGTTTATTAATATAAAGCGTTGTCATTATTATTTCGCTTTTCCTTCCGTGTACAAATAAACTATTTTATAATAATGTCCGAGAATAATATGATTATTCTTAAAATATCCTTAGTCAAGTATTATTGTTGACTAGGACAACAATAATGCATTAAGACTAACATGTAGTTGATTGATGATAAAGAGTTGTCATTGATATGGAGTGTCAAAATCAATGCATGAATATGTGTGTTAGAGAACAACATATTGACCCTGACCGCCATGAGTATGTTTCTTGGATTATTATGTAATTGTCACAACATTACTCATAGTGATTAATATGTATATGATCCTTAGACTTGAGATAATCATTATCCCAACATCGTGAGTCGATATTTTGATACATCAAACGTACAATCAGAATCGATTGTTCTATAAAGGCCGATGTTGGATATATCACAATCAATGTAGAGGGATATTGTTGATCAATATAGATAAGCCCTCCCACATAATGGGAGTAATATCTTAGGCCACTTGATTGAGTGAGACTAGAAATGCATGGCCATGCTCAAATAAGTTGACATGAGATGTCATACTAATTTGTATATCATAGTCTACTCAAGATATCAAGAAACATGGGATGGACTATACAAGTGTGACTATTCCATGACTTGTATCTATTCCGTAGATAAAGGACTTAAGGATTAATGCATGAAAAGTTAATCACAAAAGTTATGTCGAATCATGACTTCTTGTATCTTAGGTAGCAATGATGCATTGCTAGATGCCACTCATTGTTTGTGACATTAGAATCGCTTCTAGTATTACTACTAACGTTACAAGAACCTCTGTGGTCACACCCTATGGTTGAAATGAACTAATGAAACATAGTTGGTATTGTGTTTGATTGTCACATGAATTAAATTAATTAAAGAATTAATTTAATTGGGCAATCAAATATTGAATATATTATATGTACAAGGATGTTGTACACATAATGAGAATTAATATATGAATTTGGTTCAGATATAAATTTAAATAAATATAGTTTATCGAATCCATGTTATAATTAATGTAATTATAACTTTTGGGTATAATTAATGTAATTATAATTTTCTTTAAAACATTATTATATTTATTTAATTTTATTATTCATAAATGAAATAATCGATTATAAAAAGGGTAATAAGTGAAGAAAACCCTAAGAATTTTGCTTAAAAGTCTAGCACCACAAGCAAAAACACCTCGAAAAATAGTTTTGGAGATTTCTGCTCATAGTCAAACCGGTGGATTACGTAGAGGCCGACATCGTAAAGGTTGTGGCTTGGTTCGACAAGAGATCGATATCTTGTCGCCGAGGCGCCGCTATCTACTCGATTGAAACTTTGGTAATTTCAAACCTTTATTTCACCCCGATTCGCTCCTCACACATGGATTCATGGTTTGATCGCTAGGATTAATTTTATTTCATTGCGCCATGGGGTGCCGCGCCCAACACGATGATACACATTCTCGAGCATAATGACTCAGTCTCACGAACTCTTGTTCATATTCTGAAACAGTCATTCGGCCCTATTTTAATTTCAGATATTCCTTTCGTTTCTGATCAACGAATCTCTCACTGATATATTTCTTCCCGAACTCGATCTGAAAGAAATCTCATGTAACTCGTTCCCTCGGAACAACAAAAATTAAGGTTTTCCACCATTGATAAGCTGCATCTCGGAGTAAAGATACAACACGATTTATGCATTCTTCCGAGTTAGAGACATTTCGTCGAATACTTGAATAGTATTTTCAATCCAAAACTCAACCTTTTCAGCATCATCATCATTAGTAGCTCAGAATTCTTCAGCCCTATACTTAAAAATCTTGTCAATCGGAGGCTTATTCAACAGATTCGGATGCATAATTAGTGGTACAACTGTAGTCTGAGGGGGATTAACAAGGGGCGGGGGTTGCGAAACAGTCGGTTTATTCTTTACAAACTAAGTGAACCACTTACTCATCATCTAAAAGAAAGCTTGTTTAGCTTCTCCCCCTTGACCGCTCATAGCCACCTTTAGATCGAAGGCTCATTCCCTTGTGTGGAGCGAAAGCATTACTTTCTACGTCGTCACCACTACTTTTCGGGATCCATTACTATACGAAAATCACATTTTATATGTAAGGATTCATCACACTATCACAATTTAGATATATGGCATGTATAGCTAGACTCTGACACGCTATGTTAGTACGAGAACCGACTAAATTGTAGCTCTAATAACAACCAAATGTAACACCCCTAACCCGAAACCATCACCGAAATAGGGCCAAAGGGTTACCGGACAGATTAGAAATATTTACAACATTTCATGCATTTCATTCATCTATCATACACATAATGTCCCTTAAGTGAGTCATCGAGACCCTAAGCATGCTTATAATCTAAATCGGGACTAAAACGAAACACATACAAAGTTTCATAAAAATTAAAACTTATCTATAATATAGGGGAGACACACCCGTGGGGGTAGGCCGTACCCTACCCACGGCTACAAGACACACCCGTGTGTCCTCCCCATGGTCAAAACTGACTTATATTCCACGGCCACCAAGCACGCCCGTGTACTCTGGCCGTGGTCGATTCTGCCAAATACCACACGGCCACCAGGCACATCAATGTGCCTTGGCCTTGCCCCACTAGACCAAATACAGACTTTACCTCACGGTCACTAGGCACGCCCGTGTGCCATGGTCGTGTGACATTATAGGTCATTACAAGACCAAAATGCCACCCAAATGGGTCATACCTACAAACAACATTTTCCATCACATATCATGCATATATGGTAACCACAAACATACCAAATTTTGACTATTCAATCTATACATTCAATGCCAATCTCATTCATGCCAAATTACAAACTAAAGCTCATATCATTACAAGCATAGATCATCCATTTGCTTAGCTAAAACTTAATCATTTCATATGCATCAAACCATACCAAAACATGCTTCACATACCCCATTCATTCAAGCATTTTATCAACTCAAAACTTGCCAAAACACATGGCTAAGTTCAATTCATAAACATATACACATATCTAGCCTATACATGCCATAATTAGCTATATACACTTTCAAAAGGGTACCAAAATAAGTTAGTAGTGTGATGACAATCTTTGACGGTCCGAACCTTCAATATCTTTGACAACCTATAAAACAGAGAAAACACACACAATGTAAGCTTTCCAAAAGCTTAGTAAGTCAATATACAAACAAACTTGGCATGAAAGACATATTTGCAAATAGTTACATTGGCACATATAAAAAAATTAGCAAATTATCACATATATGCTTTGGTTTATATACTTTTGACCACATTTCCCACTTTCACAATTCCATAATCATATATCCACATAGCTCATCTAGAAAAACTTTACTTATGATATCATCAATTCTATATACACAACATCGTAGTAAGATCACATAGATGTTTACCTTGTATACACAATTAGTGTATATTCAGCGTACCTGAAACAGATTTATTATCATATATTTGTTCATAGCTTGAGTTTGTAATTCGTATCATAGGCTTGCCCGTTGAACCAATAGGAATCTAGTAGGATGCTCGGAGAATTCGAAATTGTCGTGCAATACCAACGTCCCAGATGAGGTTTACATGCACATAGATATCGATGCCACTGTCCCAGACAGGGTCTTATACAAATCAATACAATGCTGATATCCCAGACATGGTCTTATACCCAAAGCTCATATCGATGCCAACGTCCCATACGTGGTCTTACTCGTAAAACTCATATCGATGCCAACGCCCCAGACGTGGTCTTACTCGTAAAAATCATATTGATGCCAACGTCCTAGAGGTGGTCTTACATGAAATCAAAAATCAACGCCAACATCTCGGACGTGGTCTTACATTATAAAATAGAACAGATACCTATGTCATAAGAGAACTAATCCTATGTATTCCTAGGTTCATACGAGACTTTTGGACTTATCACTATGTCAAACTTATCTTGGAATTCATGCACATAGCATCTCATACACATTCATTATCATCGATAGTCATATATATATATATATTCAGTTCAATACAAATATGTTTATTTGCATAGTTACTTACCTCGGATTCAATTTATCGAAATGAAAACGACTACTCGGTTACTTTCGCTTTCCCGCGATCTAAGTCCGTTTTCCTCGGTTCTTGATCTAAACATATTCAGAATTAACCCTTTTATTCACTAGTTCATTCAATTCAATCCAAGGACACATTTTTAAGGTTATTTGTAATTTAACCCTCATATTTGCATAATTTATCAATTTAGTCTATTTTTCTCAAGATCAAAATGAGCAACAAGCGTCATGATTATTCTGAAAGAGTCTTTCAATGAAACTGGAGAGAAAGTTTCTATAAAATCAATGTCTTCTTTATGAGTATATCCTTTAGCTACAAAACGCGTATTATACCTCTCCACATTACCATTTGCATCCCTCTTGATTTTAAATATCCATTTACAACCAATTGGTTTTGCACCTTCAGGTAATGGGACAAGTTCCCAAACCATGATGTTATATCCTTACATGTTTTAATTGGTACGGAGGGGCCTCAAACCATGAGAGTGCTTAAAGAATTTAAAATTTGTAAGGTAATTTTTTTATGGATTCAAGAAGTACTTGTAACTTTATTAATCTTTGTTACCAGATGGTCATTCATATAATAGCTCCCACATTTGGTGAACAGGTTAAAAGTAAGAAGAATGGTGAACTGTCAGTTAGCGAATTATCAAGAAATTAGACTTTGGCGAACAATGTGGCAGACAGTCCAAATGCGGCGGACAGTCTAAGTGTAAGGCAAAATGGCGGACAACCTAACCACCAATTGCCTTGAAGCTTTTGTTACAAGCTAACAAGTTGCCAACTTGTTCTGTAAAGCTACTAGATTATTTTATTTATCTTTATTTTGATAGGTTAATGTAAACAGTGCTGATTAGACAGAAATCAGCCAATGAGTAAATTCCATATATTTAGATTTGCCAACTTATCGAGTTGCAGTTGGTGCTTTTCTATTTAAAGCTATACATTATATATAATTTGTAAGTGTGTAATCAAATTGAAAGTAGCAAATCACATTTGATTGCTAATATTTGCTCTGTTTTCTTCCTTTGTATTAAAAAAACCAACAATTGGTATCTAGAGCCAATCATCTTCGAGGGCCTTTGATTTGTTAAGAAAGAAATAACAACCTTTGTTTCTTGTTGTTTTTTTATAAAATGTCTTCATTTAATTTTACACCTCCTCCACCATTAGTCTTTAATACTGAAAACTACCATATTTGGGTAGCCAAAATGAAAACCTACCTACAAGCTTATGACTTATGGGAGGTTGTGAATACGGATGTAGAACCACCACCATTGAGAGCCAATCTAACGATAAAATAGATTAGATAGTATAGTGATGACCATGCTAAGAAATTCAATGTGATGTCATGTCTTCAAATGGTGTTTCTGATGTAATTTTCACCAGAATCATAGCCTGTGAGACTCCAAAGCAAGCTTGGGATAAGTTGAAGGAAGAGTTTTAAGGTACATGCAAGACAAGGCATTAACAAATTATCAATTTGAGGAGGGACTTTGAGAACTTAAAGATGAATGAGTCTGAGATTATCAAGCAGTATTTTGACATAATCGTGGTTGTTGTAAACAACATAATGTTACTTGGAGATCAGTTTCCTAATATCAGGGTAGTCGAGAAGGTGATCTCTAGACTTTTTGAGAAGTACAAGTCAAAATATCCTTTCTTGAAGATTCGAGAGACCCATCAGCAATCTCTCTATCAGAACTGATAAATGCCCTATACACTCAAGAACAGGGGAGGGTTGCAAGGTAGGAGGAACATGTTGAGGGAGCTTTTCAAGCAAGAAACAAGGAAGGCTCGAACTCCTCTAACAACAGAGGAAAGAAAAGCTGGTAAAAAAGACAAAGAAGTCGATGAGAGAAGGTGGAAAGAAGAAATATCCACAATGCTCTCACTATAAAAGGACTATTCATTTGGATAAGTATTGCTTGTTCAGACCAGACATACAATGTAGAGCTTACAAGTAGTTTAGTCACATCAAGAAAGTTTACAAAAATACATTTAACATGTTTTACTCATTTTTTAACCTCTAAAGTTCATTTAATATTTCATGTTTGCTTCAATATTCTCATATATCATGCGTTTATTCTCTTTTAACATGTGACCATTAAAATCCATTTTGGAATTCAGTTTCAATTCATCTTTCTTATTCTTTACATTTTCATTCTTTTTATAACTTTTGACCCTTAGTAAACATTAGTAGAAGAATACTAAAAAACACAAGAATCCTCTACCACACCAGAAAGCATAAAAGTGCAAAGCTCAAAGGTATAAGAACTTCAGACATAGAACTTCATATACATATTTATCCCTATTGGCATGCCAACTACATCCTAGCTACTTCTCTAAGTTTGATTAGCAATTTCAATTTCATTTACCACAATCATATCTACATATACATATGTAACAACCCGTTTTTAGTCAAATCAGAACAGTGGTTTTGAGACCAAAAATTTGAGGTTAAAATAATTGTTTTATTGTTATTTTGAGGTCTACAATATGATAGTATGAATGTGTGAAAATTTCATAAAGAAATTTAATCGTTTAAATGCTCAATTTGATAAAAAAGACTAAATCGCGTAAAGTGTAAAACTTGTGTTCTCTTAACTAAAGGTGTCTAATAGCTATGAAACCTTAAAGAGGAGGTCCTTATGTGATAATTAGCCTATTAATTAGATATTGGATAATAATGGCTTGGTATTTTGTGTAATTATTAATATTTTTAAAGGGTATAAAGGTAGATTAGTTTATAATGATAAAATTAACTAAAAATTAAAGTATCATCTTCTTCATTTAACCCATATTCAACCGAAAATATACATGGGAGGAGCTTAAGCATTTGGCCAACTATCCTTTATGCATGTGAGTGATTTTTAACTCAGTTTTTAATGATTTTTATGTTTTCGGAGTCGTTGTAACTTAATATAACTAGCCCAGGACTAATTTAAAATTTTTTTAAAGGTTTAGGGTTTTTTAATTGATTAATATAGGTGTATTTTGATGTTTGATGATAGAAAATGTATGCTTGTTGTTAGATAAACAACATTTGTAAAGTGATTTTTGACAAAATTATCGTTTAGGGATTTAATTGAGAAATGTTGAAATTTTGTGGTTAAATTGTGAAATAAATGAAAAATATGGGCTGTTAGGGACTTAATTGAAATTTAGCTAGCATGGGTATAGGTTGAATTGCATGAATTTGTATTTTTATGAGATAAGGACTAAATTGTAAAATGTTGAAATATTTGGGGTAAAAATGTAAAGTTTCCTTAATGTGTACTTTGGACTAAATTGAATAGAATGATAATTAAATAAGTTAATTTTGATTACATTTAGATCCAGAAAAGTGAAATTTGGATTTAAATCGGGGGAAAAATAAAGTATCAAACTAATCAACTTATTTCGTCGTTTTTGCAATCAAGGTAAGTTCGTATGTTAATAAGCATTATTAAAATTGAGTTTTAAATGCTTTAATATTGGAAATATTGTGTATACGACATTGTGGATATATTCGACGAAGATTCGATAACGAGAAATCCCGGTTGAATCTTAGGAATAGATTAGGATACAAATGACTTGTTATTAGGGGTTATGTGATTTGGATGCTAGTACGTACGTTCTACTAGTGGCTGAGTTATCTGGCATGTGTTGCGGATTCTCGTCAGCTTGTGTGAGCAGCACCGTGTAGCTCCGTCATGACCGTCAGCTTGTGTGAGAAGACCCGTTGATAGCTCGAGAGTGAGCATTATATGTGATACAAAATTGAGATAGCTTTGGCTATATATGTGGCACTTAGGGTGCAAGATTCCTGAGTATTTGATAGTATTTTGAATGTTTCAACGGGTATATCAAAGTTGTGAATGAATATGAGATCGATACGAGCTTGTACAGTTATGTACATAAATTATACAATCATCGAATTAAAGAAGTTGGTGGAAATTGAGTTAAATCTTTGGATTGAATACATATGTTAAGTTATGATTCAATTTTAAATTGCATTATATGATGGTTATGTCATTGAATTATTGGTTGAAAAGTTTTACTTATTTAGCATACGAGCTTACTAAGCTTTATAGCTTACTTTATTTATTTTCTGTGTTTTATAGTGTTTTCGAAGCTAGCTCGGATTTGGAAATCAACGGAGACCTCATCACATTATTAAGATATCACTTTGGCACTTTTGAGTTTATATTTTGGTTATATGGCATGTATAGGAGCTTTGGTCATTTTGGTATATAGTTTGGTAATGAGTTTAGCCATTTGGATTGGCTTGTAAATGTTAAGAGTTTGGTTTTGTGTATAGCCATGAGAGTTGGCTTATTTTGATATATTTGGAGATGAATATAGTGGTGCAAATGGCCTTTGGTTGTGTGGTTGGTAATTTTCATTTATATGCTTGTTGTGAAATGGTATTATGAGTGTCAAATGGTTACAATTAGAAGTTGATATGCTTATGGTTTTATGGCATTATAATGTATGTATAAAGTAAACCATTTAGGTAAAATTGTGAATGTGATTAGCATGTTTTGCATAAGCAATTTATGATGTTATGAGCATTATAGTTTTTAGTATGGAAATAGCATGAAATAGGCTTGGTTGAGGTTGGTTTGAATGCCTATTTATACCATGTTTTTGTGCCATTTGGTTTGATATAGGTGTATGCAAATTTTGGTGGCAAGATGGCTTGGTAATATCCTATTTTCGTCCACATAGGTGTGTGTCTTAGCCGTGTGTGACACACAGTCAGGTTACACGGCCGTGTGTCCCCTAATGTTGAATTAGAAATCAAGTCAGTATGCTCTACACGGCCCAGCACACGGGCGTGTAACTTGACCGTGTGGTATAAGTCAATATACCCTACAGGATTACCACGACCTAGCACAAGGCCTGGCACACGGACGTGTGAGGCCATTTCGAAAGGGCACACGGCTGGTTACACGGGCATGTGGTTGCCCGTGTGACCCAAGTCAGAGAGTTACACGGGGTCGGACACGGGTTGGGACACGGCCATGTGATCCCATTTTGAATGTCCACACGGGCATGTGTCCCGTGTATTTTGTAAAATTTTCTAAGTTTTCTGAAAGTTTCCTAAGTTATTGATTTAGTCCCAAACCACCCGAATGTATGTTTTGGGCCTCGTAGGCTCATATTAGGGACTTGATGAATGATTATGAATGACTTGTATTTGAATTTGATAATTGTATGAGAAATATGAATGACTTGTATTTGAATTTGATAATTGTATGTAATAAATTGTAGTAATGCTCACTCGTAACCCTATTTCGCAACGGATACGAGTGAAGAGTGTTACACCATATCTCTATTCATACATGCTCACTCATTTATTAAGGCATTTATACCTATGTAAAGTCATACAATGCATCTCAAAGTAGCATTCACATATCATTTTCATATATAAGCGTTTCCATATGAAAATTTTCACTATTACTAATCATGATTTGTTTTACATAATTTCACATAGGCTTAACACCTATTAATAAGATTTTCATCAAGGCTTCCTTAGCCACATCTACACATTATTTTACAACATGTTCTTTTATTACAAAGGATATCACATTCTGACATATTCCATATACATATATATACCAAATTATCCTCATTAGCTAATTTTTTGTTTCTACACAAGTCTATACATTTAGTCCCAAAGTTTCACATTTGAAGACAAAATCATTTAGTAGTCCATTAGATGTCATAATTTATCCATTTCTTCATAGCTTAGTAAATTTCATTAAAATAAAAACTATCATTATTTAAGCAAACTTTGTCTCTATTTCTTATTATGTCACATTATGCTCCACAATCACATTTTAGTCCAAGATTATGCAAATTCACACTTATCTCTTCTTTCATTTTCAACGAACTATTCTTTTTACTTATGATTACTAATATTTAACCACATATTAACATTTAGCCATTTAAATACTAAGGTTCACCAATATCTATTTAATAAGGTAAGCATGGTTCCTTGAGAACTTACCTTTCTATAAATGAGAAAACACCAAATGCCACACCTGATTTTCTTTAAACCCAAAAGTTGTTACAGTTAGGGATTTAATTGAAAGAGACCGTACATTAGTGGTCTCTACTAAAAAATTGAAAAATACAAAGGCTGGTTTGGACATAGTTGAGCATCAAATCTAGTTCGGTTAGATTAGAACCAGTGGGTTCCTTAGTGGGGGACAAAATGATTGACAATGGATGGTTTCTAAATGGTTGGAGATCGTGCGGAAAGGGCTATTTATATATGGGAAATGACTTCTATGGAGGATTCAACTCCATTCTGTTTCATTTTCCTCTCTTATTTATCTTCTTCCTTGGTTGCTTCAAAGAAGATATGGTTATGGAAAGCTCTGCATGGAATGATGATCATGAGGCTTGAATAAAAAAAGTAGAAAATCCAGTAAGTTAGTAAGGTTCGTAAGCCCTCTATAACAATTAGATTAAGAAAACGAAGACAAGGATTTTAAAAAAACTTTTAAGGGGGTTTTGCATGATTTTGGAAAATTGAGTTTTCAGTTGTGAGTATTGAGTTTAACTCAATGTTTTTGGATTTTTCATGCTTAGCTATTAGAAGTGTGGGAGCTTTGACATTCAGAGGAGCTAAGAGGAGGAGGAGACAAAGAAGTGTCAGGTGAGCTTTTGCACTTTTACTATAGAAAGGGCTAAGTATGTTTACGATCATATGGACATATGGGTATCTGCCATTTTAGTTTAGTGTGCATGCATTAACTATGGTTCCATGGTATTTCATCTGTGGAATGCATATATTGCATGTTTATAATAGTGGAGTATGTAAGGGAATCATCATTGGGTTAGATGAAGTTAGGATTGGGAACAAAGGGTGACTTTGTTAAATACCGTCATACGATATTGCTATGTGCACCCGTGGTGTACGAAGCTCAAACCTTGCGGAGGGACACTACAGTGTTTAAACATAAAAGTATAGGGCGAAAATGGAGGAATGGGAGGAAGACTAGGAAAAAAGGAAAATTGGAATTCCATTTCGATTCTACCATCCGAGATTGTTAGGAGCAAATTGTAATGTGCGAAGCTCCAAGCCTTGCAATGGGGACACTTTGGTGTTCGAGCATCAATGTAGATATGTGATAAGACAATATTGACGATTATTACGTTCCATAGAGCAACACTGTGACGGCAGTCAGCAAGCTCTATAGAGCGACACCGCAGCGACAGTAAGGTCTTTTGGGGTAATACTTCCATAAGGTTTAAGGTATAAGACCATAGTTGGGCTATGGAAACTAATATAGTCTGACAGACAAACACAGGGTAGTTCATTGGGACAGTAAACATGGGGTAGTCTATCGAGATAGTAAACACGGGCGGTCCGTCGGGACAGTAAACACGAGGATTACGAGGTGTAAGACCATAGCTCAGCTATGGCAACCAATGGAGTCCACTAGGACATTATACAGAGGTATATTATGTAAGACCATGGCTCAAATATGGCAACATAGAGAGTCCGTCGGACAATAAACACGACTAAGAAATTAGGACAATAATTGTGGGAAAATCATGCAAACAACGAATAAGGGTTAGAAGGAAAGGGAAAGTCTAGACAAGAACTAGTTAGCTAGCGAGTCAAAAGAATCTGCCGATGAATGAAAAATGTAATAGAAATGGGAAAGAACAGTTAAAATAGTAGTCGTGAAAGCCAAAAAGGCATGTAGACGGTAACCCAACAGGATTCAGATAAAGGAAAGTGTAACACCTTGAATAATTTATTTCTATTTCTATAAGTATCTGACATAAGTGAGTATCTACTTCAGTGGCTAAGTGTTTTGGGTGTGTGTATGAGGTCTAGGGTTCAAGTCTCACTTTTGCCAAATTTTTTTTTTCTAATCCAAGCGTTACCCTTGTTGAATGGGCTTATATAAAATTGTCTATTAGTTCATATCAGAATGAGCTTGCTAGTTCGAGTGGTAAAGGAATTGAGGTGTGAGAGGTCTTATGTTCGAATCCTTACTTTAGCAAGGGTGTTAATTTTTGCTCGTATGTTTGTTAAGAGTTTTGGTGGAGCTAAACTTCTTTGGTGGTTGTGAGTTAGTGGGTTAGTGGGTTAGAGGGAGATAAGGGATTGTGATGTTGTTTGTATTTTTATTTTTTAAAAATTTTGTTTTTCTCTCTCATCCAGGCTTTCTGACATTTCTACTTCTTCCTCTTGCCATTTTATTTTTTTTCTCCTCTTGCTATTTTATTCTTTTCTTCTTTTGTTTTGCTTTCCTTCCATTCTGTTCAACCAATTGTTCGTTTCTATCATTGGGGCTCGGTGTTACGGTTGTGTATCATTCATCTTGGAGAAGATCGTGAAGCTGTGGATTTCGATACAATAGCTTAGTTCATTTTAGTGATTTATGCTCGTCGGTAGTGCTGGTAGTCTCGGGGCTAGTTTTGCAATGAATCGGTACCAGGTGTGTACCTGAAACGTAGAAATCGAACTTCGACAAAGCTGAAGAACTGTTCTGTTGACGCCACACGAGCATGTGGTCATCCGTGTGGTTGGCCGTGTATACGAGACACAGCCGTGTGATCAACGGCATGGCCGTGTGCATGACACGGCCATATGGTGGTGTGGGTGTGGTCGTGTGGGCCACACGGGCCAGGCTAAATTGGCCTTGCGCATGTTTGATTAGCCTGATATATGTATATATATGATTCGTATATGAGCATGTAAGCATGATTAATATGATCACGTATATCTGATTGGGATGAGATTTGTATATGTTGAGGAAGTGTTTTGTATGGCGATTATCGCCTTTATTCTGGCAGCTTGGCTGCACATTATCTGATATGTGTCGTAATGGTACAATATGGTGTGTAGGGATGGGTGGGTGTTTTTCACCCCACATGGTGTGATGGGATGGTCGAGTTGGTGTGTAGAGGATAGGGGGTAGGATTTTGCATATTTGTTTCTGTAATATGAATCTGAATCTGAATCTGTTTCTGATTGTGTTTATGACTCTATATGTATAGCATGTCTATTTCTGTTGGGTTACACACGGAGTTTACGAAAACTCACATTTGTCTGTCTCATATGTTCAAGTAATCCACAGACTTAGACGGGTCGATGCGGTGGAGGCTCAGCGGTGACCACTTGATCGAGAACTATTTTTACTTAGTAAATTATAGTTTTCATTTATAATTTCAATTTTATTTGAGATTTTGTAATATTTGGGACTCTCCGGACTGTTGGTCTTTATTTGGGTTTTAGAGGTTTTTTTTAACTCTTTTATTACTATGCATGACGAAAAACACACTTTTACAAAAACAAAAGTTTTTTTTTTCTGAAAACATGAACTGGATTTCTAAATTATAAGGGTTTTAAGGCTTCCACTAAAAATTATGTTTTGCCAAATAAATGAATTAATTATCACTTTTGAAAATGGTTATAAACGAATTTGAATTAAAAAACTTGATTGATTTGACGAGACGACGTTATTTTCAAAACCCTACTTTGTGACCTCTCTGGATTCGGCCATAACATCTAGGCTGAGTTTGGAGTGTTACAGAAAAGATGTGTCAGTAATGATTGGGATAAAGACAAGTGAGAGAATATGTATCCAGGGATCGCGGATGAGGATTCGCCATTGGGATAAAGACAAATAAGATTATATATGTGAAATGTACCAACAAAGGTTACCAAGTTACAAAAAAGCCTGTCACGAATATTCCTCCTAGAAAAGGATCTATTACAAGTACAACCGCCACAGAGTTAGTTCCAAAAAGGAAATCCTCACATAAGAGGAACCATAACCCTGAATGGGTGTTGAAATAACAGTCTGATGGAAGCTGTCGGCCAGAATGATTCTCTATTTACAGATATGTCTCACCATAAAGGTACGATATAGCGTGCAGGGTGGATTACCAAGAGTGATCCAAACAGCATTTCAACTAGAGCATAAGTTATAAATAGGAAGGATGAAACAAGATTAAGACTGCCAATTTGGCGTGGCCTTCTTCTAGTAGGCCTTATAAGTAGAAAATCGGTGTATTTGTCGAAGTTATGGCATTTGTGAGCTAGAATGAAACTAAAAAAGATATTTATGATAGGAAGTATGTGAGGAAAGTGAGAATCCGCAAGTATGACGAATCATCTAGTAGATCGTCACAGCATGATGGCTGGTCGTGAGTAATAGATTGACACCCAGTGTCTCATCGGCCATGCCGAAGTAAGTTGGTACCCAGTACCTCATCGAATTTATCCGCAGTAATAATTTGACACCCAGTGTCTCATCGATTGGTGGTCGAAGTATCCCTGAACTCTTCCAATCCTATGACATGCCAACTATATCCGACTCAGCCCGATACAGTTAATAGGGTTTTCGATTCACTTTTCAGACACAACCAATATTCATTATTCCATTGTCACAAAATTCACCTTTCAATACCAATCAATAATTTCATCAATCACAAATTCATATAATCTCAATTCAATATCAAGATAATAATAAACAACACTCACCTTAATTACTTACCATACACATTAATTTAAAATACAACAAATAAAAATTTCTAAATTTGGATTGTAGAAATACAAACCATAATTCTCGAGCTACTCCTTGTTAATCTTGTCTTTTCCTTTCTTAGCTAAGGTCTCCAACACAATGTTAGCTACAGAAATTAAAACAATTAAAAATCATTAATACACACAATTTCACATTGAATATTTAGATTTTTATTCAACTTTTGCTCACATTCCAATTGAATCCTTAATCAAAACAAACTTTATTTTATTTAAAACTAATTTCATATTTTCATTCAACTCCACTAATTTCAACCTTCAAATTTCACCATAAACTCTAATTTTGAATTTCTCTCAATTTAGTCCCTATTACTCAAAACTTATGATTTATTTTACAATTTAATCCATTTTTCACTTTTAACTTGAAATTCTATCAATTTAACCCCTAACACTTCAATTTATTCAACATGAACAACTTCTAAAAATTCACTAACTTCTAAAATTTCAATATAAATTAAATAGTATTTTGTTTTAGAATTCTAAAACATAAAATTTTAAGAAAATGGACTAAATTAACTTACCACTTTAAGTTTGAACCTTAAAACCCTAAATTTTATCCTTTCTTTTCTTCTTTCTTTCCCTGTTTCGTTCCCCAATTCTGTTCTTTCTTTTCTTTTTCTTTTATGTTTTGTTTTTATTATTATATTATAATATAATATATATTTTTACACATACAATAAGTAATACATATATTATTATTATATACATATGATTATTATTTTTACACATGTATTTCACCATTACCATACATTTCTCATAATTTAGTTTAATTACTTATTTATTTTATACTTTAATTATAATATAATATAATATAATAATATTTTCTTAAATAATAAGTAAGTATATATAATTATTACAAGTATATGTATAATATTGGTACACATGTAACCATACAATTGTAAATTTTATGATTTATTTGCTTAATTAGTCCTTTTACTTTTCTCTATTGTATTATTAAGCTTTCACACTTTATTCAATTTAATCCTTATACCTAATTAACCTTAATTTAAACAAATTCACCTAACCAAAACTTAATTAACTACACTACTAATCGTCGTGAATATTTTTAATAAATATTTACAAATTTATTTTTCTAAAACGGAGACCCGAAAATATACTTTTCGATACCGGTGATTGTTGGGTCGTTACATTTTCATACATAAAAAAAAATTCAAAACTCATGGCCAAAAACTTTTCCTTTAAAAAATATATGTGCATAAATTCTAAATATCTCATTAAAATATTATTTACAAGCCTCAACACATCCTTTAATGAAGAAATTGCACCTTTATTTCCTTTCTCTCATCACTTTTTTTTTTTTTAATTTAATCCAAACAGAACACTTGGCACATTTAATCTTCATATAACATTGCGGAGGTCCATAACAAATTCTCAATTTTATCATCAAAATAATACTTTCATCATGAAATACTTATGGAATGACCAAAATACCCTTCTATAGCAAAATTGTCAATTTGTCTATTTTGTCTCTTAGTAAAATTTCTTCACAATAATAAACACTTATCCCTTATAAACATCATAGTTCAAATATATCCCTTAATATAAGTCCATAATGTTGGAAATTACTTTTTATATCCATTTCCCAAAAATGATGAAAATTTATAATTTAGCCCTGAATTTTATCTTATTCAATTTAACCCAAAACTACTTTTATTGACACATGTACATATCCCATGAAATCTAAATATCATCAACAAATAATTATCAAACCATAATTTCTCCTATTGTTCACTGCACCCATCTATCCCTCATACTTTTCATTTTTAACAATTTAATTCCTTTCTTTTCCGCAATTTCGCATTCCAAAATTTACTTTATCAATTTCTAGCAATAATTCTCTATAACTCTTAAAATGCAATTCTCTTTATTGGTCTCATATTTGAATTTTCTCAAATTCATTGTTACGATCTTTGAAATAGTGCCACTTACCGTACCAAAAAATTTGGGGGTGTTACAGTGGAAGTGGCCACTTTCGATTGGCACTTAATAGGTCACTCCAAAAACTTGCCTCAACATATATGATTTTTTATGATATAATATGCACTAAACATAAATATGTCATATTATAAAATAAAATTATATTATTAATATAATTTTAATTAAATTTTTTTAAAAGTAATTTAGTTAAGCTTATCAAATAATAAAGAGGATAAATGCAAATAAAGGGATTCCGATGTTACTATGTCATTGATCAGTTAGGTTTGAAGATACAAACGAATATGATTTAAGAGAAGCTAAATGAAATTTAAGAGAACAATATGTCAAAGAAGATATATTATTCTAATAAAATTATTATATTTAATTTTAGAAAATAATTTTCTAATATTTTTATACGTTATTTATTAATTTTTGTAAATTATAATAATTTTAAGACAAATACTTATAATTAAAGTATAGTTTTATGTGTAAGAGTCTTAGGTTCAAACTTTATTAGAAGCAATTATTTTGTAACAAATATATTCATATACAAATCCGTAATTTGAATTGAGATTCAATACAAGAGTAAGAATCCATGTTCCATCATGTCAATTCTCTTATCATGAGAGCAAAATACAAGATTAAAGTCTTCAAAAGATATTACCAACATTTGTCAAATTTGTCTTGCCATCACCATGGAATGGAATGATTGGATAATAAATTCTGCGCACATACTATTCAAGGAATTCTACACCTGAAATTACCGATTATTTGGCAACTTAATGGTGAGGAGGAAAATGTTAGCAAAGATTTAAGGTTATATCCATGCTGGCTGCAAGTTTCTATTAGGTGTTAGAATGCAGAAATGGGTTAGAAATGAATCACAAGGTTCAAAACAAAAGCAAGATATTGTAGAAAAAAGCATTGAATTTCTCATCTTTGCTGCAACTCCTTGAGCTTTTACAGGAGGCATAGTTGTGACCTTTTTAAGAGTAAAGTGGGAAGATTAGGGAGCATGTGACGGCTTTTCTTTGTTTTGTTATCGGCAATAGGAAGGTGGCATGAGCCAATGATTCAATTGAATTATGCTTCTCCACATATTTTTCCAGTTGAGCATGTTATATTCATTATTCACAAAAGTGGCCCTATCAATCAACGTGGGTTTTAGGTTAAAAAGGAGTTCATCTTTTGCTTTTATGCTTCCCAACTCCTACAAAACACGCCCTGTTTAGCACTGTTGGAAAGTTGCCCAACAAATCCTGGAGAGGATCTTTTGTGTCTTTGCTCCAAGTTTTAGCACAATAAACTAATAACTAATACTTGTGCTGTGCCCTCAGCCAAGCTAATCTTGCTACAGGATAAATCTGGCCAATCAAAGTTGGGATACCATGTGAAGGGACCATTGCCTTGTAATGTTTAACACAAAACAATCGCTACTGCTATATCATATATCGGTGCTGCCGATAAATATAAAAGTATTTATTTCACTATTTTTCTACCATTTTAAACATATATACACTACAACCTATATTCTCACAAACCTACATCTGTAACTTGTTATATAAACTTTAATTTAGTGTAATTATATATATAAAATTTTAATTTTAACTCAAATATATTCTATTAAATAATTAAATACACAATTTTATTCTTATATTAGATAAATAAACTTATTTATGTAAGCAATCATGTAAATGTAAAATTGTGCTATATTTTTATAATTGTGTAATTAATTAATGAAAATTGAACCAAATTAAACTTTCATGCATAAAATTATACTTCATGTATAACATTGCATATTTGACCAAAGTTCATATACAGTTTTGAGATTTATCCCAACAATATTTAATCTTTGAATTTGTCAACATTTCTCAACTTGGTCTTTGAACTTTTTTGGGTCCACATTAATTTCGGAATTTGACAACTCTTCCTAATTTAGTCCTTTAACTTGAATTTCTTCTATATGTGATGCTATTGTATTATGAGATTGTGTTACATCATTACTTGAAAACTTTAAAAAAGAATTATACAAAACTAAAATTATTAAAAATATATAATTTTTTAAAGTTTAATAAAAAATTAAATGATGATATGATATAATCTTAGAATATTGTGTCATTACATTTTAATAGAATCCAAATTCAAAATCAAACTGAAAAAAAAACTCTCAAATTTTAAAACTAATACGAATAGAAAAATAAAATAAAACCCAGAATGAAAAAAATTACCAAAGAAAATAAATCCAAATGTAATTATCTTTAAGGATAGTATATTTTAACTTTATATAAAAAGAGTGATTAAAGTTTTTATCAGCGTTGAAACCGGGTTAGCCATCCGACCCGAATATTGTATAGAAATAAACTTGCATTGTGTGATACATCACATAAACTAATCTGAAATTTTACCCTTTGACTTTGACTCTCCTTATAAATCCATTCTCCCACTCTCCCTTTCTCTTACGATTCAGCCACGCGGTTGATGATTCCAGTGTCATTGGGTCGTATATTCCAAGGGATGAAGTAAAGATTGGGTTTACAATATAAAGTACATAAAAAAAGAATATAAAGGAAAAAGAAAAGTGTGGGAAAACAGAAAACAATTGACTTCAAATAACGGAAGGAAACGAGAGAGTGATGATGTGGTGGTGAAAAAATGTGAATGAGAGGAGATGAAGAAGAAACCTTGGATCCCAAAAAAGTTACCAGCTTTTTTTTCCTTTTCCTTTATTTTCTCTTACTTTCTCACTTCCCAAACATTCCACTACCTCTTTTAGTAGTAGCATTGTAGCTGCACCTCTCTTTCACTCAAATTCCTACCAGGGAGAAAGCTCAACGAAAAGAAAAAAAAAAAAAAGAAACAGTTTTTCTTTTTGTTTTTTTTTTAGTATAAGTTAATTTGAGGTTTAATCCAATGGGAGCTGGTTGCTCCAAACTATCACTCTGCTGGTGGCCGTCAAATTTCAAGTCAAACCTCCATGGCTCTTCTGATCTCGGTTGGTTAGTTAGTTAGTTAGTTGACATATTTCGTCACTTTCTCGAGAAAATTGTACTCAAATTTCTATATTTATTTCAAAATTTTATTTCGGTTTGTAAGCGTTAGAGAATGAGAAGGAAGCGTTACCTGCTGGATTCCGCGAGTACAGCTTGGACCAATTAAGAGCTGCCACGTCAGGCTTCTGTACGGACAACACTGTATCGGAGCATGGAGAGAAATCTCCCAATGTAGTTTACCGAGGGAAGCTCGACGAGGATCGTTTCATCGCCGTTAAACGCTTCAATAGATCAGCTTGGCCTGATCCTCGACAGTTCCTTGTATAGACATTTACTTATTTTTAATGCAATTTCATTTTCAGTTGATTTGTAATTATTAATTTTTTTCCCTTTAATCTTTCTACGGGGTTATTTTAGGAGGAAGCCAGAGCAGTTGGTCAGTTAAGAAGCGAGCGATTGGCGAATTTGATTGGTTGTTGCTGTGAAGGAAATGAGAGATTGTTAGTTGCTGAGTTCATGCCTAATGAGACTCTCTCTAAGCATCTTTTTCACTGTAACTATCACTCTGACTCTCTGATCTTTATCTTAATTTCTTTTACCATATAAAATGAATGTTCAGGTAATTAATATATCTTACTAATTATATGGTGTAGGGGAGAATCAGCATATGAAATGGGCAATGAGGCTGAGAGTGGCGCTATATCTAGCGCAAGCTCTTGACTACTGCAGTAGTAGAGGAAGGGCGTTATACCATGACCTTAATGCATATAAAATCTTGTTTGATCAGGTATTTCTAATCTTTATCTTCCATATTTGAACATATTAACTTGCTTCAAATGTTCACTTTGATATTTGTATCCAAATCTTACGATGGTTAACTTCCTGGTAGGAGGGTAATCCTAGATTATCTAGTTATGGCCTTATGAAGAACAGCAGAGACGGAAAAAGTTATAGTACAAACTTGGCTTTCACCCCTCCGGAGTACCTAAGGACGGGTAATACTGTGCTAACAGATAAAGTTTTAGAACTCATGTGGACATGTACAATGGCAACTGTCTGTCTATGTTACATTATATATACATGCATGTATTGAGGGAAATGATATGTGCATTTGGCTTTGGGCACTTGAGGTTCCCATGCAACATATGTTTAGGTGAGCTAATTAAGGCACCTTTCCATGGCAGGAAGGGTTATACCAGAGAGTGTGGTTTACAGTTTTGGCACCTTATTGCTTGATCTTCTCAGTGGCAAGCATATACCACCAAGCCATGTGAGTTTTATTCTCTCCTTAATCTTCTTTAAACTGGAAGTCTTGTATGGAACCTTGTCTCCTAGCAGCTTAGGAAATTATTCAAACATGATAATTTAAAATGCTCGAGTGTTGGATCTTTATCATAATGCAGGCACTTGACCTAATACGTGGGAAGAACTTTCTGATGCTAATGGACTCATGTCTGGAGGGTCATTTTTCAAATAATGATGGAACTGAACTAGTGCGGTTAGCTTCACGATGTTTGCAGTATGAACCTCGTGAGAGGCCAAATGTGAAGTCTCTTGTAACTGCTCTTACTCCAATTCAGAAGGAAACAGAGGTATGCTCACATTTTCCCCCATTATCTTCACCTATTTCTTGTATCCAACTTTTATTTTATAAAAGTCCATACCAAAAGTATTAATACTTTTAAGTAGAAACAAAGCTATGCCTTATTACCGCAAAGTGATCTCACTTTCATTTTTCCAACAATGGGGTTGCTGTGGCAGATATTGAAAATTAGTTACTTGCTAGCTTAAAGCTTTATGATAGGGATCAAGAAGTGTAACTTTTCCTTTTAAGTTCTGAAAAATGAGTGTTGAACTTACTTTCATTGTTCTGCTGTTCATAAGTATATTATGATTAGTTAAATTAACTTTGTTACCTGTATTCCTTAACAGGTCCCATCACATGTTTTGATGGGCATTCCACATGGAACGCTGTCCTCCAAACAAAAAATATTAACACCTCTGGGAGAAGCATGTTCCAGAATGGATCTAACTGCAATACATGAAATGTTGGAGAAGAATGGATACAAAGATGATGAGGGTATTGCAAATGAGGTTAGCAATCTTTACTTTTTATTTTGTTCAAATCTGAGTCAGAGTAAAAATAGTGAAGAGAAAAAGCAACTTTATAGCTCATTGGTGCATTGATATAACACATAAACTCCAGAAGTATCATGTTCTTGGTCTTTATTACTCTTGATTTTTCTTTAAGTACCCCGAAACATATTGAACATCGCTATATAAGGATATAACATCCAAAAATCTTCCATAACTTAAAAAATAAATAAACATGCATGTGCCAAACACGTACTCATATTCAACCCTTTATAAATAAACCTCTACTGTTTTGTGCTAAGTGGCGTTTGTTTGTTTCTGCTTTGCAGCTTTCTTTCCAAATCTGGACGGATCAGATACAGGAAACTCTGAATTCGAAAAAACGTGGAGATACAGCTTTTCGAGCAAAAGAGTTTGAAACAGCCATTGAATGCTACACCCATGTAAGTATTTTATTTTCAAATTTAGTATTCTTCAGAACCATTTTATTATCTGCAATCAAAATCAGACAATGATATCGACACTTAAAACATGATTGATCTTGTCTACAGTTCATTGGAGGGATGATGGTATCACCAACTGTGTTTGCCAGACGCTGCTTATGCTATATGCTTTGTGACATGCCACATGAAGCACTTGGAGATGCCATGCAAGCGCAGGTAATATCTCCTGAGTGGCCCACGGCATTTTATCTCCAAGCTGCTGCTTTGTTTAGCCTTGGGATGGACAAAGATGCCCTGGAAACCCTCAAAGATGGTACTGACTTGGAAGCCAGAAAGCATAACTGAAAGTGTATAGGTTTTTTTAACTCTCTTTCACTTTTATATTATCCATTTTATTTTAAGATAATAACAAGAATGGAATTTTCTTATTTGAGCTTGATTTCAACGAGATCTGCATATCAATTATCGAAGAATCGTCCATGTATCTACTGATTGATTAAAGATTACCGTGATGAATTGAGATTATTCACTTTCAAATAGCAGGCATTGTCTTTGCAAACTGAGTAACTAATAACCTATTCTATGAGGAGAAAACAGAATGAAACTGTTATTTTGCAACTAACATTGCATACGATCCTTTAAAGACTGGTCTATCTAAAATTTTCAATACGATACTACCTTTCATTTCCAGGTCTTCTGGCTACCTTTTATTGCAATTAATGTTCCTACTAGGATCCATACATTTCTAAGAATGGGAACCAACTTGGTAATATTGTAAAATCAGGCAATATTCAAGACCATTCGACCATTCATGGCCTGTCAATACTCAATAGTCATGAAAACCGAAAAAATAAGTCATGCACAAAATGAGAACAGAACTAAGCAGAATGCTGCTTCAAACAAGGGAGAGAACCATTAAATAAATGCAACTCGTTCACAAAACTTTTAGGTCTTACTATGGATTTATCTTTGGCCCGTAAAAGTTGAGTAGGTTTAAAGCACAAAGTTGTTGGTGCATGAAAGATCAAGTGGATTGAGAAATGAACTGTAAAGCCCTACCAAATCTGAAAATAACAACATGCCTACTGACTGCAAAGGATGAGCCAACAATGCAAAATCAAGTTACCAGCATCTATAATTTACGGCAATGCATCAAGCTAGTTCAGCTTCAGCCTTTGGGGCATTTTCTGTTGGTTTCATCAAGGTTGGAGTGGTATCTCCAGGTTTGGACAGATGTGGAATGTATCTCCAACAGCGTTTGTGAACTCCACTTATTTTTTTGGGAGCATCTGCAGCTGGAGCACCTGCATTAGGCATCAATAATATCAACTAAACCACATTTAACAGTTAATTACAGATAGAGAAATCTAATCAGATAGCAAAAACCGTCAAATGCAGAAATAACATCTATTCTTCCAGAGTTATCATTGCAGTAGTTAAATCAGTCCAGGAATTACCATTTTTCTAACATGGGTCTAGGACATTGCAAATGCTCATCAAGTAGCAACACACTGTATGATAGCCCATTCAATCTCGTTATGCCCATTTCGACAAATAACATCAGTGTTTTTAAACCATAAACAAGAAGCATCTATCAAAATCTAGTCTCCTTTGAACTCTCTTCTACACAAACTATACCATTTCCTACCTTCTTCATTGACATTAAGATTGCCTAGCTGTAGCAATCATCTTGATCTTTAAAGCAGCAATGAACCATATAATTGACCTCTTCTGATCTTAGCCCATTATATATATATTGATAACGGATAGGGGTGGGGGTGGGGTTGTCCAAATATCGAACCCGAGACTGGAGTCAACTAAAGACTTGAACACATGTCCTTTGCCACTCCAATTGTCTTTCAGTCAATGATCTTAGCCAATATTTGGCACAATGTTTCTACAGCCATGGATCAGAAGTGAGAAGGGACTAAAATTCATAAACTAACAAAAAAGTAAAGATCAAAATACAGCAGGAGTGAGACTCGAAGAGAAAATTATAAGCTCATTCAACTATAGTTAAGGATGCACTGAGCACTGCGATAGGCAATAAAATACCAAGCATCTTTTTAATCGAAATGGAAAATATCACCAACATTAAGTGACACCAATAAGGAGCATAACAATACCAAAAGCTTAAATCCTAAAATTCAAACCAATGTCTTACTCCATGTAGCAAAATAAACTATTTATATGAGTTACTAACCGTCTTTGTGGACCACTCCCCATGCCTTGCCATGCCTTCCATCCTGCAAACAAGCACAAAACAAATAAACCCTAAGAACAGACCAACAATAGTAAGAATTGCATAATCAACTAAACCCCTATTTTTTTCGGCAACAACTTTATTATTAAAAAAACCAATACATTGTGCTCAGAACACCGGATAGACCATTTAATCCCATCAGCTCTTCACATATCTCAGTAAAAACAAAACACCAATGGTTCAAAAATATTCTTTTCAGATATAAATGAATCACTTTTAGAAACCCAACCGAAATTTCTTTCTTGTTTTTTTTCCTTGGAGGAGTAATAGAGTGAGAAAGAAAGGACCTTATAAAGATTGATCTTGGTGATCTGATATGAAACATCAGTCCAATGAGTTTTGGCCATGTGGTAACCAAGCCCCCAGTTGGGTAAGAACTGAGCTACCTCGAAGAGGTTCTTCTTCTTTTTTCTCTTGGGCTTTTTGGAAGCTGTAGAGGAGGCGCCAGGTTTTTCTGTCGACGTCGCAGTGGAGAGGTTTCTGAAGAAGTTGAAGGAGAGTCTCCATAGCCCAGTATTTTGATTTTGCGCAACTCTGTTTGCGAGTGCCGTCGCCATTTTTGGGTTTTGCTTTGGTTTCTGTTCTTTATTCTGTATTCGTAAAGGGCGACTGGAGATGGGAAAGAAAGGAGACGGGGCGTATTTTCTCAAGTACAAAAATGGAGTTGGAGATGAGCATTCTCAAACGGTGTCGTTCTTATTCCTGTTAGAAGAGGCATTCGCTTATTGGTATGTAAGATTTCTTTTTTAGAAGGTAATTAAATTAGTAGTAAATTTATATTTTAGGTAACTTAATTTTAAAAGTTTATAAAATGGTTATTAAGTTATTAGAAAGTTTTTATTTAAATTATTGAATTATTTGAAAGTTTTTATTTAATTCATTGGGCTATTAATTTTTTTTTAAATTCAGTTAATGAGTTCTAAGCAACGATTTGATGACATATACGATGGATTAATACCCATCAATGAGTAGAACATACTATAAATCTAAGTCAATCAAACAACTAGTATCGAAGATCGAATAAGAAAACTATTTGGATTTTTATTTTCAAATTCGTAATGTTTAAAGTTATTTCATAAAAAAAAACTAAATTGCAAAAGAGGAGTGAAAGGAGAGCTTTCGATTAGTGCAAGCAGTGGGAATAGAGAAGACCATATAACAACAATTTTAACAGTCTAATAACTTGATTGAAAATTTTTAAAAAATTCAATAACTATTTTGAAACTTTTCAATTTTAAGTAATTTAAATTAATCATAATTTACTCTCTCTTTTTCAATAAGATTACTTCTCCTAAAAGCATACAATAGTTTTTTAATAAATTTAGTTTGCTCAATTTTAAACATAAAATATGGATACATTTAACATGGTATTATTATAATCAATATATTAAATTTTATGATGTACATGACTTATCTCGTTTTTAATACACCAATCTCCTTTTCTTTTATTTTGTTATATATGTATGAGTTAATAGTGTTTGTGAATATAATTATCTTTAAAAGATTAAAATAAATCTAAATTTAATCTTAATATAAAAATTAATAATACTAGTATTATTTATATTCGATAGTAATATATCAAAAAAATATTACATTAAAATAATTATAGTAAATAAATATGTTCATATTTTATTATAAAAATGTATTAACAAATAAATTAATTTATAAAAACAATTATAATTAAAAATAACAATAAAAAATTTATTATAAAAATAACCAAAATAATTTTATGAATTGAAATATGGAAGATAAATTAATTTATGAAAACAATTATAATTAAAGATAACAATCATCTTCAACATTTTCTAATAAAATTTATTATTACTTTTAAAAATAATTGGGTTGGTATAATTTCTTCGTAAATCTCAACCATCTAACAAATACCATTTTATATAGTTTAAAATATTCTTAATAAATAAGATTGTTGCATATGTTGGTTATTGATAAGTTTTAATGTTTAAATTAGTGATTAAAATTTATTTGATCAGATATACACATACATCTCAATTTTAAAAGGCTTTACTATCTTTGCCCTACATTCAATCAAGGTCTTTAACATAAAAACATAATATAGTAATAAATTATATAATTTCATTCTTAAAATGTTACTATTCAGATCAGATTTATTATTAATATTTAAATTTTATGGAATCAATAAATACATCAGATTTTAAAAAGATAAATATTATTTGGTGTGTTACACGTGTATGAATATTATAATGGTAAATGTCATAAAAATAGAATATTTTTAACACCTTGTAATATAATATATATATTATATATTCCTTTTATTAAAATCATTTTAAATTTGGTTAATATACTATTTATTTATTTATATTAATGTATTAAGCTAACATATTATATTATCATAAATTTAAAATTATTTACTTAATGTATAAAAATTATAAAATAAAGGGATAAAATTGATCAAAAATATAAAAAGGCAGGGTGAAAATATTGTAAAATGAAGATTATCCCGGAATTTTATGTTAGAGTTAATGTTGAGATTACTCTTTATATTTCGAAACATAAGATTATCTTTTATTTAATTAACAGCACCTTTTATATTTATTCGGTTATGTGGTTTTGTCTTATGAATAAACACTATTAAGTTAATACTTAAAGATAGCTACATTCTGTTTTATTTTATTTTTACATTTTCTTTTCTTAATGAGTTACTAAACTATTTTTCTAGTCAGTCCTTAATATTTTCCGAATTCCTTGGTATTCATATATCTTCTTTTTAATTAAAAATATTTAAGTTTGTTGAACAAAGAGCTTGTATTCCATAATTTAGAATATTTGCTTTGTCAATTAGAACATATTTGTTTAATTGATTCTAATATTTGTGACAAATAGCATGATTGGGTATAAGCTACTTATGCAATACATGTTATGTGTATATATATGATCTAGTCTAAATAAATCGTGTTTGTATATTTATTGGCTAAGATTGGATCTCCTTTTTCTTAATATGCTATCGATAAATTAAATTCTAGGTGCTCTTTAAAAGGTTATTTATCAATAAAGAAAATAATTAATGATGTTTGTCTTGGTTATCAAAATGGTATGAAGAGATTGATCACTAGGCGTTCATCGATAATTATAACTAATTTATCATAGAACATTAAAATTCATCTTTGCATCAATGATTAAACCTATAAATCAAAACTTTATTTTACGTTTGACTAGGCTTTCAATATATTGATTTTCATAAATTTTATTTTTGCAATTTCTATCTCCTAGTTTTAATGTTAACTTTAGTCTTTAATATTAGACCCCTTTTTATATTTATGGGTAAACTGTACTAGAAGTCACTCAACTATAGTTAAAATTCTTTTCTGTCTCTCAACTATAAAAAGTTTTAAATTAGTCACCCAACTTATTGGGTTCATTTTTTTTTTCCATTTCCATTAATTATTGTTAAGACTTCCACGTAAGGATGATGTGTCAGTTTTAAAATTGGTATAATAACATATTTAACCCTCAACAAGAAAATTGTTAAATATTAAAGAAGAGGTGGGGAAGAGATAGAGAGAGACACAATAAATTGTTTATTTTATTTCATAATTTTTAAATATTTACATAAATATTTTAAATTATATATTTAAAGAATAATATTTTTATATATAAATGTATTTTTATATTTTAAAATTTATAAAATTTTAAAATTTTATTAGAATTAGGACCAAATTGAGATAATTTATAAATATTGGGGTTAATTTCTTTATAATCATTATCCAATTGATAAAATGCATAATTGTTGAGGGCTAAATATGTTATTATAACAATTTTAAAACTCCTTCGTCATCTTTCCGTCCAAGTCGTAATCGCAATTAATGGAAAAGGACAAAAAAATAAACCTAATAAGTTGGATGACCAATTTAATTTTTTTTTTTAATAATTGGGTGATAAAAAAGAATTTTGACCATAGTTAGGTGACCACTAATGAGTTTATCCTAATTTTATTTTACTTATTTTCATTAAAGGAATAAAATTATCATCAATTTCTATGGATTCGATCATATTTATATTTATACAAATATTTGTATTATTAAGTAAGAAATTTATTTTTGTTGGTTTCGACAATCGTGAACATTCCGAGATTGTCAATCATGAAATAGTATGACTTGGCATAGGTGTATGAAGGTTGAATTACACAATCAACTTGATCTTTAACAAGTTCTTTAATAAGCTCTTTGAGTTAATCAATAGTGATAACTTGATATTTGTTTGAGGATCCTTAGCAGCTTGTGCGTTGGAATTTTCACCAGCTCATCTTGTAAGTGTAACACTCCTTACTCGAGTTCAAACCTAAACTCAAGCAAAGAATGCTACATTTCAAGCCAAACACTTCACTCAAATACCAAACATGTCATCCTAGTTCCACTCATCTTTTAAACTTATTTAAGGTCTTTTAAGACTTTTTCAATAAATTCTAAGCTTACTTTATGATCGACTTTAATTGAAGGCCGTTCGGGGCCCTTTCGATGAGAAGACAATCAAATTAGGGTAAAACAAGGCAGATGTATCGGTACAACTTCCCAAGGTACTGATACCTCTGCTTAATACTATTCACTTTTGCATTCTTTCAATTTTGTATAGATAGAAGTCTTTCAAGTATCAGTACTTGGGTTTTGGAGAGCCAAAAACAAGTTTAAACACACCCAAAAACTTACCTAAATGTTCTCCATTCAATCCCAATCATTCTTAATCATATTTAAACCTTAAAATGCACCAAAATATCATCCAAAAAGTCACATGTTCATTTACTAACTTATCACAAAGTCCTCAAAACATTTCCTCTTAAACTCAACTCTTATATGAATTAAAGTATTAATTAACTTTCACTTTCATACCAATTGAACACTTAACTTGTTGAGTATGTCTCATATTTCAGTCAAATAAGAGATTGTTTGCAAGTCAAATTAAACAAAATATATTTTCTTTATAGAAGATTTATTATTTATTAGTATAATATATTTAGCATTTATTAGCATAATTTATTTGACCTACGAATTTAGTCTATAAATAGGATCTTTTACAACATTAGAAAATACGCCCATTAGAGATTAGAACTCATAACACTTTTGGAGAATTTTATGCTTATGTTTTGAGGGTTCTTTGTTTTCGGGTTTCGAGGTTTAGTTTTATCTCCATCTTTTATACTCTTCGTTCTTTTGTTATTATAGTAAAATTATCTTTGCTCGTGGTTCTTTATCCTCTTTGGAGGGGTTTTTCTACGTTAAATTTGTGTGTTCAATTTCTTCCGCTATTTTTTACTTGTTCGTTGCTTAATCGGGTCAATCCTTAACATAAGTACATGCCATACTAATATCCATAACTCAAATACATAATTCACAAACCTTCATTTGATGAAATTTGATTCAATATGCCCCGCTCAACTTCTTCACACACGATTACTTCTTGCACACTACGCGTTTAAAATAAGCTTCATAGAAGCTTAGTAAATACACACATGAATTCTATTCTATCCTAACTATTCAATATAAATTTCACTTAAAAATTCACTTATCTTTTTATACCTTTACTAATATATCAAGTTTTAGTTAATACAATATATCTTAAATAATCATCTTCACTTACTCTTTTATTTTGCTTAGCATTTTCTTCACATAACCCTTAGTAAACCATAAAGAACAAAGAAGGATATGCGGAATAACACGAGCACAAAAGTATTAAGAAATCATGAGCACTGAAGTGCTGGAAACATGAGCACATGAGCACTTAATTTTCAATTTTTTCCTCCTGAAAAATTCAAATTCAATTAAAAATGCTAAAAATCAGGAGGAAAAATCTAATTTGTCATTCTCCTATTGGAAAGGGATAGGAATGATGTGAAATCATAGTTTCATACAATCATTTCTCTTCACAATATAGAGCTTATTTCAATTTTCTCCGGTATCCATAAACCTTCCCTACTATCACTGATATATCTCATTTCGTTTACGCAAGAGGTCCACTTTGCATATCCCCGATATAACACTTCACTAATATAACATGGTGGTTTTAAGAGTGTTACAGTAAGTTTTCATATTAGACTTCTTCTTTATTTTCTGATGTCTTCTCTATGAGATCAATAATCCTTCCCATCATAAAAGCAATTTGGTCATCTTTCTCCTTAGACTTACAACAAGACTCTTTGTAGTTTATGCTAGAGACGCCATTTGTTCTTCCTAGGATGTGGCACCAATTTTCATGACATCCATCACTCCATAATTTAATTTTGGGGAAGTTGTTGTGAAGGAGTTATCGCTTGATGGACTATCTTTTTCCTTGAATTGTAATCAACAAGATAAACTTGATCAATAAGTAAAAACTTCTTCTAAGTTATGATTTGGTGAAAAAGCTCTACAAAATGGATTGTCACTAAGCATTGGAGAAGTCTGATCAAATAACTCTAAAAGAGTTTTCATCTTCAACTTAGTTTGTAAGGATGAGCATGAACATTAATGTTTAACAATTAAGTCAAATGGATTGCAGGATTAGCTTGAGCAAACTTGAGAGTTGGTTTGTTACGATGATATTCTTGGAAGTCATTATAATTTTGAACTTTGATATTTTGGAGAGAAGAGATGAGCCCACCAAACGTGCCATAGATTTGTACACACAAATGTCAATTCAGAAAATTGACTTGGAAAATTTGATGACAAAATTTATTTATAAACTTCTAAAGAGTTACAATCTCTATATTTTCTTATTACAAAGAAAAATCTTTTGATTTTTCTTTTTAATAGAGTTTCGATTCAAAGGTCGTATAAACTTGATCTCGGAAAGATGTGGTTTGCTTTAAGTGTCTTGGTGACTTGCTCTTACAATAGGTTTGGACCTCTTTTCTTTAGTTGATGAAAGTTTGAAAATTGGCTTTCTTCAAAAATGATATGTTAGTTTTTTAGGATTTCTTTAATTTCTTCAAAAAATTGATTAAGATTTTGGAAAGAGATTGAATATATAAAATCTTTTTTCAGAGATTTTCTTAATGTGCTGAATGGTTTAGGGGTGACTTATTTTTAGGGGAGATTTTCAGGACTCATTGTGGAATATACCCTTTATTTAAGTAATCCACAAATATTTGAACTTTATTTATTATTTATATCATATTAATTTAATTAACTAGAGATAAAATTAATCGTGATAATATAATTTTTATTATTCAATTATTAATTAATTTAAAATAATTATGACTGATTTCATGATGAATATTTTGGTTTGACATATGGGATTTTATAAATTGGTCTGATATTGAAATTCCATCAACTTGCAATGATGTAATGAGAAGGTTGTTTGAAATTTGTTGAAACAGAAACATGTTATTATGATCTTGAAACTATCATGAATTTTCAAAGAGATTAGGGAATGAATTGAAATTTAAGATGGCATTGGAGATGAGTAAACAGGATATAAGGTAAAGGATGAAGGAGAAGTAGCAAATCTCAATTAGTTTGTCCAGAGCATTAAATAAATGTGCGGGAGAAGTTGGCATGGCTGCATAAATCAGATTTAATGGCGAAACTTCAAGGTGGATTAGAGCCTAAAGGATCCAATGCCAGATGTTATGCGTCTCTTGGTTGCTGATTTTAGGAATTCTTTTGAGAAAATTTATGATTTTGGAAGGCTAAACTCTAATTTTACCCTATAGCCATAGCCATTAAACTTGCAAACAAGTAGCGGTGATGTTAGTCCCAATGTATTTGCAGCATTGGAACAAGTGATGGATGGAGTTAGTGGCTGTCCCATTTTCATTTTAGTTTAAGAAAGGATTGTTTTATGGGCACATTTTCGTACCGTATGCTTGCTTTCTCTGTGTTTGCATACTAAAACTCGATAGATTCTCGATATCACCTTGATTTTCACAAATACAACAATGACACAAAATCCTAACATTCCTTTTGGATGAAGTGTTAAATTGATTTCGGCAGGGATGTTGCTGCATGTTTTTATTAATTTTATATAAAGCATAATAAGTCCTATCAATTCATGTTCTTTTATGAATCCATCTCAAACCCATCGGCATATGGTGGTGACGAGAAAGAGGAGGAGAAGGAATTGGTCATTCGCGACGGTGTTTGAGTTGAATGGGGATAGTTTATTTCATCGAGGAGCTTGAAAATATGCTGGGAAGACTAGGTTTACGACACTAAGTGCTAGTTTAGTATTATTTTAAATTGTTTTGAGAAGTGCTTTTGAAAAGTTTTGTTTAATTTTTTTTGAATGAAACTGGATCTTTATTCTCCTCAGGCCCAAAACAAAACAAACAAAAACAAAACCAAACCAAAACAAGACAAGACAAAGTCGCCAGTAACAAAACCGAAAGCAGACAAAAAACACAAAATAAAATCAGCTTAAGGAAAATCAGCCCAAACCATCAAAGACTCAGCAGACGAATAGACAGGGAAGTTCTAAGACCTTGCGTCCTAGCTGTAATCCAACAAATATCCCCCTCTGGAAAGTAACGACATCGCTTGGGAAATAACATCTATTCATAATTATCATCCGTCACTTTCATCCATCAACAGCAGTCTGAATTCACTTACTCTCTGAAACACGCTTCCCTTCTTGAAAATTCTAAACATTAGCTTTCTTCAAAAGCACTTCGCATTTCTTCTTCAACAATCTGGCCCCTCATCTCTTTCATGTAACACCCCTAACCTGTATCCATCGCCGGACTAAGGTTAAGAGGCTTTACCGGACATATCAGATCATAACACAAACATTTCATAGCGAAATATACACATAGAGTCCCTTTAGAAGGTTTATGAGACCTTAAACATGCATTGGGAAGGGGTCGGGACTAAACCGAGCACATACAAATTTTTTTCAAAACTTAAACATTTTTCAAAGTTACAGAGGTAACATGCCCGTGTGGGTAAGCCGTGTGCCTTACACGGAATCAGACACACTCGTGTGCCTAAACCGTGGCGAAATAGAACATACATTCTGACTTGACCACACGGCCACAAGACACGCCCATGTGCCAGGTCGTGTGAAATTATGGAAGTTACTGACTTGCTCACACGGCCAGTCACACGCCCATGTGTCTAGCCCGTGTGATTTCCTGACTTGCTTCGAATAGCAACCTTGAGAGACATGGTCGAGACACACGCTCGTGTGCTCAACCGTGTGGGCAAATATAGGCCATTTGCAAGGCCAATTTGCCACCCAATAATTAAGCCATACATACAAACATCAACAAGCATCAATTTATATCTCAAAGGCAGCCAAAATCATACTAAAACATGCACAATTTGACCTATGACAACAACATTCATTTCCATATACAAATCCAACTCAAACATACCAATTCAAAACACCAACTTCACATCAAAAACATGTGATTCATACATCTTTTTAATCCATATCAATTCATAGTATTTTTCATCATATCAATTTCCCAATTCAACCATGAAACTTACCAAAATTGACCATTTCATTTGGCCAACCATGAGCACATCAAACCATACCAAATTATGAACTAAACTCATCCATAAACACATTCATTAACAAGCCATATCATATGGCTATATTATCACATTCCAAAACATAATCAAAATTCTCTAGCCTATACATGCCATACTTTAATATATACATTTTCAAAAGATAACAAAATATAGTTCGATAGTGTGGTGATGATCCTCAACGATCCCCGAGCTTCCCGTAGCTTTGATAATCTATAAAACAATGAACAAACACACACACACAAAGTAAGCTTTCATAGCTTAGTAAGTCATCTAACCAAATCAAATAAACCTTAACCAAATGTACATTTATTATGCTTGCAAACTCAAACATTATCACATATACAATAACATTATAACATCAATGGCCAAATGCACATATAATCATAAGCACATATAAATTTCTTTTCTACCATGTCTAATTCATATATTCATCTCAAACATATAATTACCTTACTTTTATATTCATATAACATAGCACGTACCTGAACCTTTTAGTTCATTTTCACATTCGATCTTAACTTGATAATGCCTGTTGAACCATTCGAATCAATAAGGATACTCGGATAGTTGGAAACCTCATACAATGCCAACGTCTCAGACATGGTCTTACATGTAATCACATATCGATGTCACTTTCCCAAAAGGTCTTACACGAATCAAATACGATGCCAATGTCTTAGACATGGTCTTGCTCGTAAACATAAGTCGATGCTAACGTCCCAGATGTGGTCTTACACGAAAACACATATCGGAATCCTATGTCATGACATATGTATCCTAACTATTCCTAAGGTTCGTACGGGGCTTTCAGACGTCGTAACTCGATCGATTCAAGCTTGTAGACAATTCTTCCTTACTTTTACCAATTCAACATTCACATATATATACAAGTAATAATTCATTTGGTACAAATAATATATATACAATTGAATTTAATGACATTTATTTACTTATGAACTTACCTCGAATGGACACGAACGGACCAAAATGACTATTCGACAACCTTCGACTTTCCTCGATCCAAATCTGATTTCCTCTTTTCTTGATCTAAATAGATTCAAATTTAACTTATTTAATCACACATTCATTCAATTTCATCCAAAAACACATAATTTGGGCATTTTACACTTTAGCACTAACATTTCATATTTTTACAATTTAGTCCCTATTTCAAAACAACACAAAATACTCAAAATCTCATCAAGCCCATGTTAGACCGAATTCTCCCTAGGTCCCTAGCAGTCCATTTATTTCACATTTTAACCCCTCACTTTGCAAATTTCACAATTTAATCCAAAATAAGCATTTTTATAAAAAATTACTTAACTAAACATAATAATCTATCAACAAGGATTTATTTTTCATCATTAAACAAAAAAAAAAAATCAAGCTATCAACAATGGAAAATCACAAATTCATCATCAATTCTGAAAATTCAAGCATGGGCTAGCTAGTATACGAAGCAGCGATCTAAAAAATGTAAAAATCATCAAAAATCGAGCAAAGAACATACCTTAATCTAGCTATGCAAGTGCCGAACTTAATGAAGCTTTAAAATGGTGTTTTATTTCCTTGGAAGTTTCGGCATTAGCAAAAAATGAACTAAAAATTATGTTTTGGTTTATTAAACTAACCATTATTTAATTAATTACCTTTATAACCTTAATAATAACATTAAAATCCCACTAACATATGTCCATCTTTGTCCATGCATTAATCCAAGGGTCCATTTACCACATAAGGACCTCACACTTAATAAGACACATCAATTCGGCACCTAGTCAAATAGAAGGCTACTTTTGCATTTTCTGCGATTAGGTCCTTTTTCATAAATTGGCACACAACACATATCAATTCATATACTATACATACGGGAAATAATATTAAAATATTTTTTTGACTTAGATTTGTGGTCCCAAAACCACTATTCTGACTAAGGTCTAAACCGAACTGTTACATCTCAAATGCTCTGTCCACCTCCGCTCCTCATCCACCATGGCCTCAGCCCCTGAAGGAACCCTATTCATCAGATAAGTAGTGTCTCCCTTTTTGAGTCCTTCAATCACGATAAAGTGAACCACTTTGTTGGAATCCTTGTTGATAAAATGAAAAACACAGTATCTGAAACTTAAACTCCGATGCTTTGAGTCTTTGATAAGTGTTGCGATTTCAAATCTGTCCTCTTTCTCTTCTTGCAGTTTACGAATCACCGTTGAGAGTCCCCCTCTACTTCCACTTCTCTCAGCCCAAGGTGAATGTCTAGATCAAGAGCCTGAAAGCACGCCATCGCTTCAACAGCAAAAGCTGACGGCACATTTACATTTATAATTGTACTTGAGCATAAAACTTCCGCTTTTTCATTTCTAACTACTAACCCAAAACACGATTCTCTCCTGTGACTGTTGAAAGCGACATCAAAGTTTATTTTAACTTTCGGCCCTACTGGAGCATCCCATCTGATCGTATGGATCCTTCTTTCAGGTACAGATAGATTCAGCCCATCTAATTCCTTTAGGTAGTTTAAAACAAAATCAGCAACTTGAGAACCCGATCTCATTTCTCCCTCATGTAGAAATCTATTTCTGGAAGTCCAAATTGCCCATAACGCGCATGCAATCAACCTACACTTAGAAATAGAATGAGATTCAAAAATATTTATTAGCCCTTCTTGAAAGTCAGAAATTGCAACTGAATTAAGCCAACAAATATTTAACTTCTCCCATGTTTCCTTTGCAACAAGGCAGTCTCTGAACAAGTGCTCCCTCGTTTCTGCTCCCGTTTAGCATCTCCGGCAAGTGGCAAAACCTATCAACCTTCTATAATGTAGATTCCTACAGTTAGACAAATAGTTCCAAGAGCAACGTCAAATTGTAATTTTGATTTTAGATGGTAGCTCTAAATTCCATAGTCGTTTGTAAAATTGTCTATAACTGGTCTATAATTGATTTTGGCCTTCATGTAAAAGATACTTGTGCCCACTATGGACCGAGTACTCACCAGTCGGTTCTCCCACTATATTGTTTGGTCCTCATGCAAACTCAAGGACAAAGGCACAAAATTCCCTCTGCCTCCTTCTCCGTAAAGGTACTCTAGATCAAATCAATTTTCCATTTCCTTGTGTTAGCATCAATCAACCCTGTAACCTTTATCAAACTTGAATTAGGATTTGAATTCTGAAGTCTGATTTTCTCATTTCCAAGGACCCAAACATCTTTCCAAATGGAGACTTGTTGTCCATCGCCAATCCTCCATCCCAACCCTTTTAAGAGGAGTCCCTTTGCAACCCATATACTCTACCAGGTAAATGAAGGTAAATTGCCCAACCTAGAGTTTAAAAAATCAGAATCTTTATAATATTTTGCCTTCAAAGTACATGCTAGTAAAAATTAGGATTACGTAACAACCGCCAACCCTGTTTGGCCAATAATGCAATATTAAAAATACTCAAATTACGAAAACCAATACCCCTTCTTCCTTGAGCACACTTAAAGCCTTCCAGTCACACCAATGCATACCCTCTTCCCATGACTTTTTTTCCACCAAAAGGAACTCATTATGTTTTCCAGCTCCGAACATAAGGATTTTGGCAAAAGAAAACATGCCATGTATAGGTGGGAATTGCTTGCAAAACAGCTTTTATAAAAACCTCTTTGCCTCCTTGAGAAATAGACCTTATGCTCCAGCTATTAATCTCCTATTTCAACCTATCTTTCAGATTTTGAAAAGCCTTCATCTTTTTCCTTCCCACCCTATTTGGAAGCCTCAAATATTTCTCCAAAATTTTTGAACAACGAACATTCAGACCCTGAAAAACCAAATTTTTGTCTCGGTCAGTCACATTTGTATTGAAAAAAGCTGTGGATTTTTCAAAATTAACGCACTGCCCCGAGCAAGCCTCATATTCCTTAAGAATTTCTTTTAGCGCATTTATCACCCTACTTGAAACCTCCCCAAATAGAATGCAATCATCTGCAAACATAAGGTGAGTGATTGTTGGAGAAGATCTACACACCTTAGCCCACAAATCTTCCTTTCCTGGCTTGCCAATCTTATTAACGCCGACAACTCTTTGCCACAGAACAAAAACAAATAAGGGCTTAATGGATCACCTTGGCGCAATCCCCTCGTTGCCTTGAAATTTAATCTTTCTTCCCCATTAATTAAAATAGAGTATTAAACAAAATTTATGCAACGGAGAATAAAATCAATAAACAAGTCTGCAAATCCCATTTTTGACATCACACCTTTGATGAAAGCCATTCCATCTATCATAGGCCTTACTCATGTCAAGTTTCAATGCCATAAAACCTTTTCGGCCAGATCTTTTGTTCTTAAAAGAATGAAGTACCTCATATGCCAACAACACATTATTCGTAATGAGTCTTCCAGGAACAAACGCGCTCTGGGCGGCATCAATACAATCATCCAGCACCTTTTGTAATCGATTTGCCACTGTCTTAGCGATAATCTTGTAGACTACCATACACAAACTGATGGGACAAAAATTTTTCAGATTAATAAGATTGACAGTTTTTGGAATCAACACTAATTGAGTTCTGTTAATTTCTTCCAGTGATTTACCATGATTCAATATATTCAAGCAAAAATCACGAGTGTCTTTACCAATAACACTCCAATACTTTTGGTAAAAAACTATTGGAAAACCATCATGCCCAGAAGCTTTTGTAGGCCCCATCCCTTTCAGTGCCTCCATAATTTCTTCCTCTGTGTAAGAAGGTAGCAATCGTTGATTCATACTGTTAGAAATACACGTGTGGACTCCAGAAATGATATGCTCCAAATTTCCAACTCCTCTAGAACAAAATAAGTCCAAAAAATAGGCTCGCGTGATATTCTCAATCTCTTTCTCATCCGTAGTAAGAGAACCATCAATTCTATGTAAACCATAAATCCTATTTGTACGTCGTCTCTGTGAAGTATATCTGTGGAAAAAAGAGGTATTTTTGTTTAAAATTTAATTGTTTAGTATTGTTGTCAAAAAGTATTTTGAGAAATAAAATGTCCATTTTAGACATGATATTATAAATAATAAATATGCATTTAAATAATGTTCAAATTAGTTAATATTATGATATTTTAACAAGAATACAAAAAATAATTTATTATATAACTATTTGTTAATATTTTAATATATAATATTAATTTTAAATATTTCTAAGTAATTAATATTAATTATTTATTAAATTTAAATAATAAAAAAACAACTAAACTAAAAGAGAAGAAAAATGAACAACTTGAAGAGAAGAAGAAGAAAAGAAACTCACTGGTGAAGGAATTAAAAGAGGAACAAAAGAGAAGAGAACTAGAGGAAAGAACTTTAAAAGGAAAAAAGAAAAAAAAAAAAATTGGTATTCTAACGTCTCTTTTGGAGAAGATAAATTGAGGTTAAAAATGTAAATGCAACAAAAGTACTTTTGGCTGAGAAAAAAAATTAAAATTTTCAACTTTTCCATGCCAAAAGCACTTTTTTAGGGCAAATATTCCAAAATACCCAAAAAATCAAAATTACCGGAAAGGACGGGTTTCAAAAATATTGACCTAGGAAGGGCAATTTCCCAAAATCGCGTCACGTTAGCGCTTTTTTAGAAAGGCTAAAGCGCGTCCATGGGAGCGCTTTAGTTACCTCAAGAAAAACGCCTCCCACGTAGGGCGCCATTTTGAGGTGGCCTAAAGTGCTCCCCATGACGCGCTTTTAGGCCTGTAATCAATTTTTTTTGACCGTTGGACCCCAACGTCAAAACCAACGGTAAAAAAAACTATAAATACCCCCAACCCTTCATTTTTTTCACACTTCAATCCTTTCTCATTTTTCTCTCAATTTTCTCTCAATTTGCTCTCAATTTTCTCTCAAGTTTCTCTCAAAGTCCTTGAAATTTACGCTTAAATTTCAAAATAGTCTTCTACTATTTACGAAAAAGCCCTTTATAATTTTTTTAATATATTTATTTTTTGGAAAATTTAAAAATTCTTTATCGGAGTACAATGGCCGGGGAATTACGTCGCCTAGACAGCAATCACATTGGCATCGAGCAATTGAAAATGGTAAGTTTGAATGTTAATTTTTCAATATTATTAAATTTTTTTAATTATGCAATTTTAATTAATTTTGAATTTTATAATTTTTTAAACAGTCTGTAGATCGGGTGTTGCAATGTTATATTCGCAACATGCCTGGTCCCCCATCGCCATTGATCGAGAATTACCTGCGGGAAGCGGGTTTTTGGCACGTGGCCACGATAGGCCGGGGGTTCAAGTTGGACCCGACTTTGATCAGCGCGTTGATAGAGAGGTGGAGACCCGAGACGCACACTTTCCATCTGCCATGCGGAGAGTGTACCATCACCTTAGAAGATGTGCAGTTACAGTTGGGATTACCGGTGGATGGGTTGGTAGTCACCGGGTCCGTAACATCTCTCGATTGGATGGCCGTATGCTACGAGCTCCTGGGTGCCATTCCGGATAAATTGCAAGGAGGTCGGATCGATATGGTTTGGTTACGAGACGCATTCCCGCAGCCGAATGAAGGTTCGACTGAAGAAGAAAGAATACGGTATGCGCAGGCATACATGCTTCAGATAATTGGAGGCTATCTGATGCCGGACCTCTCTAGAAACCTCGTCCACCTGAGATGGCTCCTGAAACTTGTTGATTTCAGAGCAGCTGGTGAATTGAGTTGGGGGTCTGCCGTGCTATCGAGGTTGTACCGGGATATGTAAGGGGCGACGGTGCCGAGTAAAGCAAAAATCGGAGGTTGCCTATCACTACTGCAGTCATGGGCATGGTTTCGATTTCCATTTTTACGTCCTCGACTCGACCAACCATATTCATTCCCACTGATAACGAGGTAAATTTAATATTATATTTTACAATTATGTCTTAGATTTATAGTATAATTGCATGCTAAAAGTTTATTTAATTAGGTGGAACCATCCGACGAGTCATGTTAGAATACCTGACTCGCTTGAGGATATACGGCTCCTATTGGAACAACAGTCGGAATCACAAGTAAGTGTCGAATTTTGTTATTATAATTTAGTATTTATGTATATAACTAATATTTTGGTAATGTTAATATAGTTTCAATGGACACCGTATGAGGATCCCAAAATTCAGGCAGTAATTCCGGGGGAGTTCCTCCAAAATCCGAACAGTTGGCACGTTAAGGTCCCGCTAATCACCTACGTGAACGTGGAGATGCACCAATGATCGGGTTCTGCGGCAATTTGATGCTTAAGAACCGATTTCCGTAGCTCTGAGGTGCTCGATGATGAGCACAGATGTGGACTTACTGGCGGCACACGGATTGGCCAATATTTTGGTCGAATATATCGAGACGATGGGAGAACCAGTATGACTTTTACCTAACAAGGAACCGATCGTAGTTCCCGAGTTAAGCGTGTGTCTTTGAGTACATGCCATGGTTTAGAATCCATGGCAAGTCAGATATCTGTTGTCGGATGAAGAGAGGCGACGGCAAATTCATGAGCGAAGGAAACGTCGGGCCCTTTACATTCAAGGAGAAGGGTGATGAGATCGGCCCAAGAACGCGCCTACACATCCGGGGCCCATCAACAGTAGCGTACACAATCACCGGCCCATCAATTCACCGACAACACCGACAACACAATATTCACAGCTTTATGCCGGTGCGTACCACCCCATATATGTATCCTCCTAACCCATATATGTTTCCTTTTCTAGTCCCCAGGTTGGAATGCATGGCGGGTTCGAGTCCATTCCCGACAACTCCTTTTAGCTAGTCGATCGTGAGGCCAACGTCGGGTGTGGGATTAGAGGAGGCACCGTCGAGGAGCAATTCTTTCTACCATGCTCCTTCACCGTGACGGATGCATCACCCCGCGTGGTTTATGCAAACACCTCCGGTCATTATTTTATCAAGGTGGGTCATCATCGCAACACCTGAACTGCACTCCACCGCGGAGGAACAGATTCCACGCTGAGGTTCCACAACCCCACGGAAGCTAGAAGAAGGAGGAATCCAGCTGTAACCGCCGACGCCTCAGGTGGCACCGGGTTCCCACCCAAGCATCCGCACTAAACCCTAAACCCCTAATTTGAGTAATTGTAAATTAATTTATAATTTGAGTTTAATTTTTTTGTAATTAAAGTTTAATTTTTGTAATTAAGTTGTAATATATTTAATAAAATTTGAGTTTATTTTTATTGTAATTTAATTTTTAATTTATTTTATTTTAATAACTTTGACAAAATAAAATTGGTTTATTTTTTTGTAATTAAGTTGTAATATATTTAATAAAATTTGAGTTTGTTTTTTATTGTAATTTAATTTTTTAATTTATTTAATTTTAATAACTTTGATTTAATAAAATTGGTTTTTTTTGTAATTAAGTTGTAATATATTTAATAAAATTTGAGTTTGCTTTTTTATTGTAATTTAATTTTTTAATTTATTTAATTTTAATAACTTTGATTTAATAAAATTGGTTTTTTTGTAATTAAGTTGTAATATATTTAATAAAATTTGAGTTTGCTTTTTATTGTAATTTAATTTTTTAATTTATTTAATTTTAATAACTTTGATTTAATAAAATTGGTTTTTTATTAAGTTGTAATATATTTAATAAAATTTGAGTTTGCTTTTTTATTGTAATTTAATTTTTTAATTTATTTAATTTTAATAACTTTGACAAAATAGGTTTGGTTTATTTTTTTTTGTAATTAAGTTGTAATATATTTAATAAAATTTGAGTTTGATTTTTTGTAATTTAATTTTTTAATTTATTTAATTTTAATAACTTTGACAAAATAGGTTTGGTTTTTTTTTGTAATTAAGTTGTAATATATTTAATAAAATTTGAGTTTGCTTTTTTTGTAATTTAATTTTTTTAATTTATTTAATTTTAATAACTTTGACAAAATAGGTTTGGTTTATTTTTTTTTTGTAATTAAGTTGTAATATATTTAATAAAATTTGAGTTTATTTTTTAATTTAATTTTTTAATTTAATTTATTTTAATAACTTTGACAAAATAGGTTTGGTTTATTTTTTAATTAAGTTGTAATATATTTAATAAAATTTGAGTTTTTTTAATTTAATTTTTAATTTATTTAATTTTTTAAATTTAATTTTTTATATAATAAAATTGAGTTTAATTTTATTTCTTTTGTATTTTAATTTTTTATTTTAATTTTAATATCTTTGATAAGATAGAAATTATTTAATTTTTTAATTTAATTTTTAATTTAATTTTAATAACTTGAATAAAATAAAAGTTTGGTTTATTTCAAGCATCAACCTTGATTAGGATGGGTGTTTTATTTTTAAATTGTAATAATTTTTTATTTTTTGAATAAAAAGTTGTTTTTATTTATGTTTGTAATTTAATTTTAATTATCTTATATTTAATAAATTTGAGTTATTGTACAAAAGTTCACCGCTTTTCCTCCAAAAAAGTAAATTACATAGCCAAAAAGAGACAAACAAGCTAAGAACACGGTCAACTAGTCCGATTTGGACACGAGCGAGATGTATGGCGGGTTCCTACACCACCCGCACCACCGACTTTGGTTGGTCGGTTCTGGATATCCATATTGTTGCGTATTCTAGTCGAGGAAGGTCGACCTTTTGGTTTGCGTCTCAATTCTCTATCCCAAGCAATGCTAATACGGTGCAAGCGATCTGGATGGCCACTTACGCTCATCCGGGATCGGTGGGAATACGTGTCTCCACACGTTGTACATGTTTTCTAATTTGTAGACTTCATCGACATAGCTCATGGGGTCAAGACGAATATTATGACAAGCCGCAAGTACATGAGCACATGGGTAACGGTGCATCAAATATCCCACGATCGCATGTCCTATTTGTCAAGTGTACACGATAATGCCCGCCAACAATACCTTGGTTCGGTCATCAAACTCCGTGACACGAAACCATAGTCGTCATGGTCGTGACAAACTATGTGCATGGTGTTCGCCTGCCTTTCCACGATTAATTTCTTGCAAGACCTTCTGCTCCACACATGGCCTCCTTGCATCGCCTCGATAACTCGCCGCTTCTTCTTGAAATAGTGTCGCTAAACAAAATATGTCTCCCACAAAATCGTCAGAATCGGCAAATGACGGGTTCCTTTTAGCATGTAATTTATGCATTCGGCCAGGTTTGTAGTCATATGACCATATCGTAGGCAGCATCATATGCTTGTGTCCATTGTTCAAAAGGAATATTGCATTGTGTACTCTGCGCTTTCTAAGTTATCTGCAGCATAAATCGCCAACATCTCGTGAAAACGGTCTTTATTGATCTCGTACCCTGCCAATATACATTGATAGCGAATATTACATACCACTATTCAATTGCGAATAAATTGAAAATTTCAAAAGAAATTATATTAATAGATATTTCATACCCATATCGGTCACTTGCCGTTTCTGTCTTTTAGATCGGTATTGCCCATAGTAGTTGGATGAAACATGCCTCAGGCAATATCGATGGTGTGTGCGATGCCACATGCTTCCCTGTCGTTCTATTGCCGCAAGTATTCCAGGGCCCCAATCCGATATAACGCATATGTCGTTGATGGCGACGTGCCTCCTTAACCTAGATAGGAAGAAGTCCGGTCCATCACCGACTTCGGTGTTATTGCGAACGCAATCGGAAGGATTCTCCCACGTACCGTCTTGTGCCACAACTAGCAATAGCCGATCGCGATATATCTACCATACATGAAGGTACCGTCAATTTGTACCAATGGCTTGCGGTATGTAAAAGCATCTCGGCATTGCTTAAATGTCCGAATGGGGCTTGAACATCTGCGATCCACGGAGCGGACGATCGTTGTAATCTGCGCGGTTCCATTTCAATGTCTCATTGTCTTTGCTCGACATATCTCTCCAAAGACTCGACACCACCGCCAAACTTCATTATATGAAGCGTCCCACCGACAGTGCAACTTTTCCAACGCTTCGCTTGGCTATCCAAGCCTTTCAGAAGAGGCGTGTACCCCATTTGGCTACGAATATTGCTAATTAAGGCCAGACCGTAGTTTTGGGATCGGCCTTCACCGTCGGGATTATTAAATCACCAACATGTCCGAGTCCATCCTCGGATGATCTTGTGTTACACCACAACGAAGTACTTTAAATAATGCAACATTACATAATATTAGTGTTATTCAAATCATTGAACACATAGTGGTATCTGCACGGTAAGACATGTGCGCGACCTTTGTACTTCTTCACCTCCCACATCCCCGTCCTTTTCCTCAACGACGCCATGATTTTCCATGCACATGTGCCGTCTTGCACAAAGACACTTCGCCTCGTACCTATCGAGCTTTGATTTAACCATAGTTTAGTTAACCCTGCCTCGATCGTTGTATTGTTTCAATGCACCAAGAAAAGTGTTCTTGTTGGAAAACTGGTTACCAACTTCTAATTGGTCCGAATCCAACGAAGAATTTGTACGGTCACGCGTCCGGTGTGGTAGTTCAGGAAACTCCAATGCATCATCTTGAGATAGATCGACATATGCATGTGCGCTGGAGGCGAAGCGGATCTTCTTCTTCTTCGTCTGAACCGCCCTCAACATCTTCAGGTACAATTGGAACGGGCTCCGGTTCAGAAAATCGTCCAACTTCTGCACCGTCAGGCCCTGGCTCCCGAGGTGGATCCACATCGAATTCATCGTCCGATCCTCCATAACTCGCAACAAACGAGGGCCCTCACTGGTGGATGTCGTCGGTAATACATCATCCTCCTTAAACATCTTTCAGAAGATTCTAATCGTATGTGGATTGCCATCCACTAGAAGTTGATGACGTCCCCCAATACGTATTTCTGTCATCCGACGTCGATTGACGAATATGCATGTCCCATCCACCAACCGAGTGTCGTGCAGGGGTTATGTTTTCCATACTACCACCGCACACGGGCACTTCTGTGTTTTGCCTCCCACTTACAGAGTGTCGACTTGGGGTCGTGTATTCCCCTCGAACGATACTAGATGTTGAGGTCGCAGCCAGATCACTTGGAGATGAAAATTCTACATATACCTCGATATAGGGTGAACCACTGGCAAGATGAGTCTCCACCATTGCCTCAAGGCTCCGAGGACCTTTGATGTCGAATGCGTCATATCTCACCGGATCAACCAAGCTCAAAATCTATACTTAATAGATCGAACTTTCATTGGCGTTGTTCAATATTTTACGCCTAATTCTTTTGAAGTTCTACCAAATCGACGCTTCGATTAAAACTCAATCGCTACCGTGTTCTCCGATAAGAAAACAACACCATCTTGATGTCACGACTTCACCATCGTAGTAAATAACAGATTAATACGTTCACTCATTTTTAATTTTTTTCCTTTTGCTTGAATTTGCTTTCGCTAACCGAGAATGCAATTTGGTGATGATAGCCTAATTTTGCCGGATAAGATCAGAAAGCAAAAGTAAGGCCCACGTGGAGCGCTTTTCGGTTCGGGTAATAGTGCACCCTCTTTGGGCGTTTTTGGCCATCGTTTGTTCGAAACGTCTCCTCAAAATAATTTTGCGGAGACCACAGAGCAAAAGCGCGCCCACGCGAGAGCGCTTTACCACGGTTTGTTCAAACGCTCTCAAAATTATTTTGCCGAGACTACTACCCAAAAATTATTTCATTTTTCACATTGCAAGTGGACGGAAAGATTCTCCAAAATTGCGTCCACATCGCCGCGTTTTAGTGGAAAATGGCCTAAAGCGTCCTCAGGGGAGCGCTTTAGGCCACCTCAAAGAAGAGCGCCTCGTGGGAGCGTTTTTCGATGTGGCCCAAAGCGCCCCCATGGACGCTTTTAGGCCGCTTTCCCAAAAAACGCACCGACGTGACGCGATTTTGGGAAAATTGCCCTTCCGGTCAATATTTTGAAACCCGTCCTTTCCGTAATTTTTGATTTTTTGGTATTTTTGGGATATTTGCCTTTTTAAAGTTAAAATTTTTACTCAATTTATATTTATTTGGCAATTACTTTTAAATGAGAAAACTTTTTGAGAGAAAAACTCATGTCATAGGCAGTTGTGAACAGGGCCGAATTTGGATGGCATGGCTGGTTTTCAAGAATTTAATAACATAATATTGCATTTCATTTCTAGATTTATTCAAACATCCCATTCTCGTGTTTAAAATAATTTCATTCCATTTCCATTATTTAAATTTTTAAACAATTTCTATATTTTCATTTTAAAAATTTTAAAATGTTTTAATTAATTGTTGACTTGATATATGTGGACTACCACGAGAATATCATATCAATAAAATTAATTAAAATTTTTATTTATTTTGAATGATTGGATAAAAGATTAAAGTTAAAGAATTAAAAAAATTAATGAAGGATAAATTGATTTTTGTTTGTAAATTTAAAATTTTAAAAAATTATTACGACTATAAAAAATAAATTAAAATTGAAGGAATGAGAATAAATCAAATATTCAAAACAATAATAATGTAAATAGGGATTGTAAAAGTTTTCAAATTTAGACTTGTTGTCAACAAAGGGCATATATGAAATAACTACAAGATCTTTTCGCGGTGAAATTAACCATTTTATTTAACACTAAGAATGAAGCCCGTTATAAAACAAAATTTATAATTTTGGGCAACATATAATATGATTAAAATGCTTCCAAAAATATAGTTTCATTTAAAACTAGAAATATATAATAATACATAAATGTTAGCTCTAGAAATAAGGAAACAAAAACAATGATGATAAGATATTATACCACAGAGACGAACCCAACTACCTTATACATGTGAAATAAAACGATTTTGTTAATGTTTTAGCACCAAAAAAATACTGAAAATAACAGGAAAGAAGATGAAAGGGAGTGAAAAACCCAGTTGCACAACCTTCAATGGTTGCGAATGAAGCCATTTTTTTAATTACCCAGTTTCATATATATATATCTTGCTTTTCATTTTCTTTTCCTCTTTCACTGTTACTCAACCAACTTCTTTTTTTTTTTTTTCCCTTTTTCTATTTGGCCCAGATCTCAGCTACCCATTTCTCATCTTCAGTTCCTAATGGCAGATCTTAAGTTTTCTTTCGCTGAAACTTTTCTTTGTAGTGCTTTTGCTGCTTGTTTTGCTGAGGTATTCACGATCCATGGGTATTAATTTTACATGTGCTTCTTTCTTTTCTTTTTATTTTGTTTGCTATTTGTGATTATGTGCATCTTGATTGCTATTTTAGTGGGAGGAAGGTTGTCTTTTCTTTTCTTTTCTTTTAGTCTGTAGGTATATGCATATATCTGCTTTTAACCTCTTCAGCTTTAGCTACTTGTTTCTGTGTATGTGATGGTTTATCAGTTCTTATACAATGTTAGAGATTTGAATGAGATTTAAAAGTTTTGGGCTTATGATAATTCATCAAGCTTGGTGGGAATTAGGAGATCATGTGGTACTAGCTTAGCAAGTTTTTAGATGGTTGCTCATTTTGTAAGGAATGTTTGCTCAATTGTTACTAATTCAATTTTAAATCTCCATAGGTTGAGGATACAATTGGTAGGAATTTGTGTACTGATTTATCCATGGATATATATATATAGTAAATCAGCTTTTGATACCTTTTTTTTCCCAACAGTTATTGATTTATCAACGTCACAGGAAGCATTCCTTGGTAGTATCAGAACCTTTTATATGGAATACTTGTTGTCATATAATTAATGCAGTGTAGCATCATAAATGCTTTGAGTATAAATTGAACTATTATTGTTCAATGTGCTGGTTCACTAGGCATTTAGAGAGGCGTTTCCCATACTTCCTTTTGTTTCCTTTTATGCTTAATTGTCTTGTTTTACTTAAACATTGCGCTCATTGTTTTGCAGTTCTGTACCATTCCTTTGGATACTGCCAAAGTCAGACTCCAGCTCCAAAAGAAAGCAGTTGGTGATGAAGTTAATTTACCAAAATATAGGGGCTTGTTGGGTACTATGGCTACCATTGCTAAGGAAGAAAGATTATCAGCACTTTGGAAAGGAATAGTTGCTGGTTTACATCGCCAATGCATTTATGGAGGTCTAAGGATCGGGTTATATGAACCTGTAAGGCTATGATATGGCTCAAATTAGCTTGTTTCTGATTGCTTTCGGTAATAGTCTGATATTTATGTGTAAAATGAATTGACAGGTCAAAACGCTATTAGTTGGTGCTGATTATGTTGGTGATATTCCGTTATACCAAAAAATTATAGCAGCTTTATTGACTGGTGAGTCAATGGTAACTATTTTGCCACACTAAACTTTGCACATCTTCCATTTTTAGCTTTATGCTTCGTTTTGTCCATTTATAGGTGCCCGTGCCACGCTTATAATTAATCTTTCTTATTTGTTATAAAAAAAGATATTTTCTTTTGCTACAAACTCATATAAAAGCCTCTTACATCAACCAGGTGCTCTAGCTATTACAGTCGCTAATCCAACTGATCTTGTCAAAGTTCGGCTGCAAGCTGAAGGAAAATTTCCAGCTGGGATTGCTAGGCGTTATTATGGGACTTTGGATGCATACTACACCATAGTTAGAGAAGTCAGTTTTCTTAGAATATTACTATCCTTTTCCTTTTTTTGAGAAATTAATTTCCTTATCATATAAAGTTTTCAATAATCAGGAAGGACTTGCAGCACTGTGGACTGGGCTTGGTCCCAACATTGCACGAAATGCCATTGTAAATGCTGCTGAACTAGCCAGTTATGATCAAGTGAAACAGGTAAATTTTCAATTTTAAGTCGACAAAGTTAAAGTTAGTCATTTTGTTAAAGTTGGTATTATGCTTGCTTTCTAGTATGGTTGTTACAACGATGTTCTAACATCTAATATCTTTATATCATGCAGACAATTTTGAAGATTCCCGGATTCTCAGACAATGTCCTAACACATCTTCTAGCAGGTCTTGGTGCAGGTTTCTTTGCAGTCTGTATTGGTTCTCCAATTGATGTGGTAGGTATTTGATCTTGTCTTCATCATCTACAGTACTCCTGAAGAATTATAAGATTGGTAATTTATTATTATTTGTTGTTTCTATCATAAAATTTTTCCCTATCACTTTGAGCTCTTATTTTAGTGTTTGGTTGAAAACTAGAATTACATCTGTCAATGTTTTGCTTCAGAACTGGCATTTTCTGAAAGACTGTTTTGATTGGTTAACCCTTATATAAGAGATAAGCACCACTGGATACGCGGAACCATTGTGCCATTTTGTGCTGAAGTGCAAAGGTTCTCTGAGTTGGAGTTGTTAAAGAAAATGATGTGCTATGGTCACGCTCAATACAGTTTAAATTGCAAATCCTTTTTCATGTTGATACTTCAATTTCAGTCTGTCTTCTAAGCATTACAGGAACTCACAAGGCTTTGCTTAAAGAAGATTGTGGATATCTATATTATATAAACCAATTTGACGAAACTTATGTTGGATGGATGGATCTGCTTGTTATGTTCCAGGTAAAATCAAGAATGATGGGAGACTCTGGCTACAAAAACACTCTTGATTGTTTCATTAGAACTTTGAGGAATGAGGTATGTTGGTTTTCTGATTGTTTTATTTAGATTTCTCCAGAATCTATAAATGTCTTCTTCTCTTACACTCTGCGTTCTTGGTGGTTAATACTACCGGAGTGCCAATTGGTACCTGAACTATAGATTTTTGCATGTTTCTGAGCTAAAAAGTTTACCTTCGTCATTAGTTTTTCTTCCATCTTTTATGTTAACTTAAAGCTTCTGAAAAGAGCTGGCTTTTGGAGTTCATTACTTGTTTATTACAAACCCTTTCTCAAAGAGTCATCTTTTGCCAGTTAATTTGAAGGAAACCAACTTTTGACTAGAAAAGCATTGTTATAATGAGTAGTAACTTTTGATAATTGATGCATTTCAGGGATTCCTTGCCTTTTATAAGGGGTTTGTTCCTAATTTTACTCGGCTGGGATCTTGGAACGTGGTTATGTTCTTGACTCTTGAGCAAGTAAGATCTGCAGTTTAGATTTGATCTTGTCTTTTATTTTTTCTTTTCATCCGTTCATAAAATATATGTATGCATGTGCTTAACAATCTCCTTTTCCCTATTTTTAATAGGATTTCCAGTTTCATCTCCTCCTTTAGGTTAAACACAATATAACATCTGGATTTGGAAAATTTCCATGTTTATTGGCTCAACCTTAATAGTGCAACGTTATGTCTAAATCATTAGAGATGCTTGGTACCTTAGTGAATTTTAAAAAAAATAGAACTTCATTCATCTAGAAATCAATATGACCTTTGCCAAAATTTCACCTGTAATTAGTACAGATTTCATTTACACTATGCCGCTTGGATTCAAGTACTAGTGTTGGATAACGGTACGTGTCTAGCACGAACATGTTAAACTTTGTCTAAAATTTTTCATGTATTTAGATCATATCCTTATAATCATGTTCAGATATGCATCAGATACGAATAGTTGGATACTTAAAGAAAATGAAGAGTCGTGGAAACTTAGCATTTATGTACCTAAAAAAGCACTTGTATTGCTACCAGTGATGAATATGTTAACCTCCTTTGTTACATCAATGACAGGCCAAGAAAGCTTTCCGGGGGGAATTCTATTATGATTGATTTTAGTTTGCAATCAGGAAGACACACCTTTTACTTGCTTATTGTGTCTTCGATCTCAAGGAGAATATTTTTTGATCAAAGAAATAAGGTAGGAGCATTGCCCAAATCTCTTTTTCGTATAACTTACCATTTTTCTTAGACAAAATAGTATTACTGTAACAATCAATGTTATCTGGACTTGGGAGAAAGTGTGTTCAATTTTTTCCAAGTATTTTTTTTTTTCATATATTTGGAGGATCATACTCTTATATCCATGTTAGAATACATGTCAAACACAAATATTTTAAGAAAAAAAATGAAGAGTTTGGATAACATAGATGAACATGAACTATTAAGTGAAGTTTTAAGTTAGTAATTAGATATGTTTTAGGTGTTATTACGCCTATCTTGTCATCTGGTGTCCTACCAAACAAACTGAAAATTGGCAAATATTTGCCACATTGTATTTGGAATCATGTAATATCTTAACATTTGTGGGAGGTTCAAGAAATATTTGCCTATTATTAGTTAAATCTAAGTTGTGTGGACTGGTGCATTACCTTGGTTTTTTAGTGGAAGGTGGAAAACTACACTAGTAATTCTTTACTCAATCAATATGATTGACCTTTGGCAGGTAGCTTTGGTAGACTTGGGTCATTCCAACAGTAAAGGTTCAACATTGTTTTAAATGGCAATCAATGTTATATTGGAATTATTTTTTGGATTATATATTTATATAACATGTACAGTGTCATGTTCAAAATTCTCAGCCTAACATTTAATCTTTTCCATTCTAAACACATGTCTATTTACAATAATTAAGTGATCACAATTTTATAAACTTAAATCATGAATATTTTTCTATCAATAGATGAAATAGTCCCATGATTGTTGGCAATAAACTAAAAATAAATAAAATATTTTGCATTGAAGGGATTTATAAACTGCATATTTGCACATTTGATTGTCCTCTCAATGTATGTGCTTCACTGCCTCTGTTGCTATTGGTGAAAAGCATTAAGGAAAGTCCTGTAATCATGAATAAGAAAATGGAGCTCAGAAATACGCAGAAACAGTGGAAATGAATTTGTCTAATATCGAATTTGATTCTGGGTATTCCACTTCATATCTTACAGAGATCAGATCCCCCTTTTCGTGGGTGACCTTCCGACAGGGAATACCACCTCCACGCCTTAACCTGTTTTCTTGGACGTTGAAAAAATTGGTAAAAAGATCTTTCCAGTCCCCCTCAATGTTGAAATTGAACAAATTGGCCCTTTTCAAATAAATTGGAGCAATTTAATTCATATTAATTTTGAAACTGTGCAACTAAGGATAATAAATCATGGTGTTTCTTTCGTCAATTGTACGTAATTTTGATTGGTATAGTTATAAATTTAGTCTTCAATGTATATATATTTTGTCATTTTGGCCTTAATTCTAAAAAATTCAACAAATTCAAACTCAGCATCTATACAAATGTTACAAGATAAATTTGTTATTCTAGGACCAAATTGATAGAATATGTAAATTTTGAGGCTAAATTTATTATTAAACCAATCAAAATCATGTACAGATGATGGAAAACATCAACATCGTGATTAATTGTCTTTAGTTGCTCACTTTCGAAATTAATAGAGATTAAATTGCTTTGATTTTTTTAAACGGGTCAATTTGTTAAATTTCAAAATTGAGAGGGTCTAGAGAGGTGTTGTCACCAAAAAGGACATTTCAATAATAAGAATAAAAAATACATTTGGTATTTATTTTCCTATAATAAAAACATGAGAATAAAATAAAAAACGAATAATATTTGACGCATCGTCATTGCATAAGTCTCATGCATCATCAATAAATAATAATATGACATATCATTATTAAATTAAACAAAAATATGAAGGACTTGTAAATAACTACTAATAATTCTATTTAAATATAACTATTATAAATAAATATTAATAGCTCTTGGTTTTAGGACCTTGAGTTTAAAGGTTTAGTGTTTAGTGTTTTGAATATAGGATTTATGATCTCAAGTTTAACGTTTTAAATTTATTTATAATTAATTATTATTTAATTATGTTTAAATAAAATATTAGTATTTATTTATAAGTTCATTATTTTTTATTTAATGATGAGGTGTTATATGATTATTTACTAATAGTAGTTGGGGATAATGCACGATAGTGCATATTGAAAAAATATTTACACTTATTATATGGATTCAAATAAAGGTCTCCATGGATCATGTTGGACAGAGCCGAGATAGATTCAAAAAATAATTCTAGACTCGCGAACTTGACTAATTTAACTTACCACAAAACTCATATTATTTAAAAATAATAAATATATTTGTATATTTATTTTTATAATTAAATTTCATTGAAAATATTTTTAAAATTATTTAATATAAATTCCAACTGGATCGGATGAATTCAATTTGATGATAAATTTTTGAATGGGCAAAATGTGATTTATATCCCTTAAAAAGCGAAAATGAAAATTTTTTGTTTCCTAACCTCATCTTTATCTGCCTCCTCCAACAGTGTCTGATAGGACAACCTTTTGAAACCCTAAACTTAACTTAAATATTGGTTTCTAATTGAGTCATGAGATTCTGAGTTAGGGTTCGGCTTGTCTTATCTTCTCTCTCCGATATTGGGTTTTTAGTTTTCGAAGATTGATTTGCAGTTATATTTGATTTTCTGTTTTTATTTTTTTGGCTTAACCGCAAGTGCATTCGCTATTCGATTCCATCCTCGATTCCACAAAATTATTATTCCAAAGTTTGTATCTCTTCTTTACTTTTAAGTGACAAGGGGGGAACGGTATACTTTCTTCTCTATGTCGCCGTCTCATCAATGAGCGTAGATTGATGGAGATGGCTTTTTTGCTGGTCAATCTGTATCCCATTCTTCAGGTGTAGTTTTGTTTGATCATAGATCGGCAGGTGACCCGTCCTTTCTTCCCCTTTCGTCATAAGGCGTGGTCTGACTCTGAGAAAAACCATTCCTGTGTTTAGGTCCCTACTAAGCAGAATTCGTAAACTATGCAAGGGCTATTTTGGTTCCTACTGCCTTTTATTGTCTCATCTCATACACTTTCTCTTTCTTTTTACTTTTGCTTTTGAAACCCTAACAAAACAATGGTAGGATTTAAGAATAGATACATGGTTATGGAGGTATTGTTGGATCCAAATAAAGAAATTTCAGGGGATGACCCCATTGTAGTTACCCAATTTAACATCTCAAAAGCAATCAAAGATAGTATTCTTGTCAACTTCGGTGAATGTGGTCTAGCTTCTTCGCTCGGATCTTTCCAAGGTATAATATAAACAATGGTGCTTGTTCTTGTTCGTTTGTTTTTTTTTTTTTCCATTGATTGCTGTTGAATGATTTTTTTTTTCTTTCTAATTTTCTTTCGACTCATTTTGTAAAATTTCACATGCAGTTAAATACGTCAATCCGATTACAAAGCTGTGTGTTATCAGAGTTTCAAGAGATGAATACCAAAAAATTTGGTCTTCAATAAGCATGGTTAGGAGAATTGGGAATTGTCCTGTGCTATTTAATTTGCTGGATCTTAGTGGTAAGTTCTTTAAATATGAAGCCAAATCGGCATGTTGGTAATATTTTAATTGGTTCATTTGTCAATAGAATTCAAGCTTGAAGAATCATTTTTACTAAACTATAAGGCTGGTGTTTAAGAAATCTGAAGAATATTTTAGCATGACAAGTTTTTTACTGAGCACTGGCTTTGGAATATTAAGAATGATTAAACATCAATTCTACCTCTTAGCCTGTGATGTAACTTAGGATTGGCAAATAACCAAAACCCATCATGTTCAGACTCAACCTGACCCTATAGGGCCTTTTTCTTATACTAATTGGGTTCAGAGGTTGGTCATTTTTATTGGAAAGTTTCATGGTTGGGTCAGGATGGATTTTAACCTACCCCAATCTGGGAACTTTTTCTAAAATTCCTCTCTTCAAATTTTATAACTACTTTTTCATATATTTTAGGTTTTACTAGACTTTATTAGATGTATTTGGATAGTTGGTAGATAATTGGAAATGGAGCTCAAGTGTAAGTGTTTGGGTTAAGTGGTCGAGTTTGTCTGCTAGAACTCAAGTTCAGATTTAGGGCAGGTATAAGTTGAAAATGTTTTGAAGGCGAGATGGGCACAAACTCTGCCCTGCCCTCACTAACAGTTTTCAACTCCTCTTTTTACATGATTTGGATGTTGAAATACTTTGTGTAATTCTAAGCAAAGCTTAAGAGTTGAACAACTGCATGGTTTGGTATAAAATTGAAATGTTTAAAAAAGTTAAAGATTTGTTAACCTCGAGCTTCTTTCTTTCTTCTAGGTAATATAAAGGCATGTAAAACTGCTGCCTTGAAGTGCGATGAATTAAAATTCGAGCATTACAAGCTTATGGTTGGAGCACGGCTCTCGGCTGATGTTACCCAGCACATGCAGAACTGTCTTGAGAAGATCAGAATTTTAGAACACTAAAAAGTGATCCACAGGCAGTAGCTGATTGCCCTGGGATGCTGGTATGCCGCTATGCACTTATGAACTGAGATCATTGTTCAAATTTCGGATAGGCAAATTAGGCATTCATTTTTCACAATATTTGGAGTATCATCTTACCTTGAGTTGTAACCGAGTTGAGCTTAAGTTGTAAAAAGCTCGACCTTGAGCTCAATTGACTTCTACCTTTAAAGCTTAGGCTTGATTAAGCTTTTATTAAGGAAAACCTGAGTCCAAATTCCATGATTACTTGTATTTTCGAGCTCAATTTCAATACTTGAATAAGTTTAGTAGCCACTCAATTGGGATGCTCAAATTTGTGTTGCTTGAGAAAATGACTGACTTATATTATTTTTTTGAACAAAACTAGAGTAGTTTGCAAGTAAAAATGTAATCTTACTCTCTTACACTAATCTCCTGTATGAAAAGAGTTTTATGATATTTTGTAATTCGTAATACATTAAAGATATTAGGATTTGTGTTACACAGCTTAATGATTTATGATTTTGTAGTAAGCCTAAAACCTTAGGAGGATTTTTGGTATTATAAGATATATTAATATATAGGTGGTAATATATATTGTAATTTGTAATAGATAATAAATATTATGTATGTCGTAGTTTATATTACACAATATATGACCCTTTTTTTTTTTGGTAATAGTATCGAGATTTTACAAAATATATTATATAAATGGTAAGGATGAAGATATATTAGAGAAATTTTGTGTTGAAAGAGAAGAAGAGGGAAAAATATTGTCAAATTCAAGGAAGTCGAATTTAAAGAGAGTGTAAAAATGTTTATAATGTAAAATATACTATGATGCCATAAATAAATTTGATATTAATATATATTTTCATTTTGTTATTTTTAAATGTGCATTGTCCAAATAACTGTCTAGTATTTTTACTAAACAATAAAAATAAAAATAGAGTTTCTACTAATTTCATTGTAATGTCTCATTATTATACTTTCCACCCATTTAATCCTTTATTTATTAAAATATATTTATATTTGAAACTCTAAAGTTAAAGAAATTTGAAATGATTTAATTTTATCTATAAGAAGATTTTCTTAGTTGACTTCCATACTAAAGGTAACATTTCATGTGACACTTTCACACCCGATTTAATCATCAGGTTCGGATGCGTAACATCACATTACATTGTTGGAATACATCAAATTAAATCAATATCATTTACCAAGTAACATACATTTAAACAATTCAATTAAATAATATGGAAGTGCTTAATGAATGTTAATTGATCTTGTTTAACATGTTTAGGAGTTGTGTGGAATTAAAAACGAAGTTAGGCTTCAAATTCAAATTCTACATAGGAATCTTGAGATATGATGTGTCTTAAGAAATAAGGATACATGTCTCAAGACTTGGGCCCTAATATCTCGAGACACAACTTCCCTATTTCAAACCTTTAGTTTCAATGCTTAGATGTCTCAAGAACTAAAATATAAAACATGGCAAAAATAATTTAAGTTTCTATGTTTTACCATCTTGAGACATAAACTATTGTGTCTCAAGATTTCGATCATGATTGTCTCAAGAATTGCTTGGTAAGTCTTGAGACTTGTACTTAGAAATGCAAAATTTGATCATGTTTGTTCTTGGGATCTCGAGACATAATCAATATATTTTGAGACACTAATATGATATGAGCTAAAATGAACATTTAAATGCAAATCAATTTATGCCAAACTTAAAGTAAACTTTTAGACCAATTTCATATGCAACAATTTAACAAACAATTATATAATAAAATATCCAAACAACTTAGCAATCAAGTCAACTCAACCTAGTGTAGTTGATTAAGTGGCTTAATACTTTATTCATTACTCAAGCATTTAAACTCAACAAAAGAAACTTTATAGGTCCATATCTAACCAAAGTATATTATTTTATAATACGATTTTCATAACATATTATAAATAAGATAATATAACATTATTATAATACAATTTTCATAGTCACAAATGTATACATATTTCAACTGAAATCAAGTATTTGTGTACACCATTATTTTTAACGGTCTATTAAAGCATAATTGAAATCAAATTATGAGAGCACAATATAAATTTTAACTCAATAAATCATCAAGTCACAAGTAGATGTACTTTTAATTCACCAATGTTATTATTAATTATTTTGCCATTTACTTTTTTCTTTTATTTTTATAACAAATGCTGCAGTAATCAATTCAACTAATACGATAAGCTTAATCACCAACTTACCTTATTTATATATATTATCAACAACGACACTTAAATTATTAATTTCCCCAAGGATGATCACATGAAAATAACTATATTTTCCTAATCATTACTAATCCATCCAACATGTTTAAATTAATCAAAACTTAACTCTTTTCATAGCTTAATAAATATATGAAAAGAAAGTAAATCATGCTGCTTTGCCTTTGTCCCCCGGTGTCTTGACATCATAGTTAGCTACATTTGATAATTTGATTACAGAATAACAATCAAGTATAATTGTACACTCAACTTTAGTATCCGAAATGTTCGTATCTCGCTATTTACTCAATTGAATTAAAATTTAACTTGGTATTTACACTCTAGAGATCACAAACTATCAATTTATAACATAGACATAAAATTAATGATATAGCTTAAATCAACACCTCCCACTAAGCATATTAGATCATCTAAGCATGGTTCTCATCTTTTCTCTCTCTTCCACTCACTTAACCATTTCAATTTCCATCAAGTGGTCTTGGCTTAACAAAAATTTAAAAGCAAACTTGGAATTGGCTTGGATGCCTACAATTTTTCTCTCCTTTCTTTCTTTAAGAAATCGTTGGAGAAGAAGCTGAGTAAAAATGTCATTCTCTTTCTCTCTCCCATTAACAGACGTCACTAATACAATCTTAATTAAGGGAAAATTAATCACAAGTCCTTGGTATAATTACACACCAAGGGCTTGCTCAACATCTCAATCAATTCTCCCTAATTTGGTTCACTTTCATTTTAGTCCCTACACTATTTATTTAAATGCTTGATTAATTCTATTTCTCAATTCTCTATTCGACTTATGAACTTTTCGAACAATTCGACTTAATAAATTCAACCTCAAACTGACACTAACAAAATCGAATCATTACATTTCACATTAATTATTTTAATACATTGTCATGAAAGACACCCCATAAGTTATAATATAAGCACAACTCTAACATACAATTGATATGTGAATCACATTCACGGCTCTTGGCTAAAACCATCATACACAGTTTATGGTTTATTCTTCACTCTACTAAATGTCTCTCAAATTTGGCCATTGATTGTCCGAGTGAGAAGGTGCAGAGAAAAAAAGGCTTTGCCATTAGTGGTATTATATCCTTTGAGATTATTACATACAAATCTCTACTAATATTAACTCTTTTATGAGTTAAGTGTTATAAGTCAACTGAGACTAATTTAGTTGAATAATAACGAAAATATTTTTATTTTACAAAATAAATTATAATATTTTGAGAGTGTTTTTATTATTTTATGTCTTTTATATAATAAAATAAAAATATAAATACTCTAATAGAATTTTAACTTATGTCTTTGTAATTTTTAAAATTTGTATTTTACTATTCAATCAAAACCTTATTTATTATTTACATTAATTTTTATAAATATATTTATTACATAATTAAGTTTTTCATCCACATCATGGTTTATCATAATCTAACTACTAATAAAATGGATTTTTGAAAAATGTAAGTGCATTACTTCATTTGGGACATAGGACTTTGTTGCTAAAAATATTCAGAATTGTTATACCCTTTGTCCCTCAATCATAACCTCTCAAGAATCAGGATCAACTCCTCGATAAAGCCCTTCAAATACCATTCCTCAAAAATTGGGACTCACCTCTCGGAGGGACAACATATCTCGAGAGGACCCCTCAGACATCACCCTTCGAAACATTAAATACACAAATTCCTCGCCAAAACTCCTCATTGGAATACTTCATAGGAACTCCTTGAATCGGACACATTCATACATAAATCATGAAAGGATCCCCTTTAACCGTCATTTATAACACCGGTCACCAAATATCAATCACGTTTAACATGATTGACAGTCATGTCCAATCATTGCTCTAATAGCCACACCTAGGCCTATTGTGACAGGACGGTTGACATAATCACCACCGATCACCAATGACTGGATGACATGTGGCACCTCAACTTTATAACCTCTAGTATATAAGCCCACGTCGGATCCCATAATACGGGACTGAGTCTCTCTCTCTCTACTTCCTCACTCTCCACCTTACATTCACCTCCTTCACAATATCCTCTCCTCTCCAACCACCACTTGCAGCAGCTCTTCACCTTAAGTCAGGTGAATCACCGATCAGCGCCTCATCACCACCCTTGTTAGATTCCTCCACCAACAGGGACATAGGGCAAAGCTATGTACGAACATAAAATCATTCACTAATCTTTTGCTTACATTCTTTGCATCATATTTCAATTTCATTCGACGTTGGGAACTTGATGAAGTTCACAAAAGGGAAAAGAATGGGAAATAATTGACTGACCATTCCAAAAAAGAAAATAAAAAATCACTCACTAGTCACTATTTTTATGCAGAAATAAAACCATAGCTGTCACCCTCTTGTATTCCAAACAAATGCCTGTCAGACTTCGCATTTCTATAAGGAAAATTTGCAGAACAGTGAGAGGTAGAAGCAGCAGTAGTAGAAGACACTCTATCTTTGTAATCTTTACGAATTCCCCACAAGACCTCCACACATTTCTTCATGGTTGGCCTGGATTGTCTCACTGGTGCAAGGCATTGGTGTGCCAGTTTCAGGACATTCTCAACCACCATGTTTGATGCTGGACTTCTCCTTAGCTTTGGGTCCATCGCTATCACAAATTCTCCTTCCTTTAATCTCTTCATTGCCTGCAGCAGCAACACAATTCTCCGTCAGCATTTACTACGCATATGCTACTTTAAACCTAATTCCAGGAGTAAGATAGGAGGCAGGGCGGAGCCAGGAAATTTTGAAAAATTAAAATGTTTATAAAAATCATATAAATTAATGTAGAATATTAATCCTTGATAAAACAATGTATAATATAATTAGACGTAAGACTTTTACATAGCCTTTATTCAAAGAAGTTGGAAATTTTCAATTCACTCTCAGAATTTTTTGAAGAAAGTTGTACTTTTTGCAAATGCTCTTCTTATATTATCTCAATTATTTGGATGATAGGTTGTAATTGAATGGCTAGAAGGCTTTAAAGGTTAAATTTGACTTGTTTCACATTTCTTTTCATATTCATCTGTATTTTATTTTGGTTATTCACTCTTTTCTTATTGTTCTTTTCTACTTCACTAGTAGACTTTAGACAAATAAATTTAAACCTTAAACACAAAATTTATCACGAAGCTAACATACAAAATTCACAATAATCACACTACTAATAATAATAATTAAATAAAACAACTAAAATTCTAATCAAGATTATAAATACAATCAATCTTAATTTATTTAAGGTTTTGTATTAGTTAACCTCTAAAATTATTACCCAATCAAAACGTTAGGAATCTCATACAAAATCAATATCCCAAAATCATTCAATCAATAAAAAACTAAATCTTAATCTATCACTAGAAAAGCAACAATCCTAATTTTCTATAGATTAATCAATTAAGGTTGAAAAGAAAAGAAGAATTGTTACCAATTAGAGAGATCCATTTAAAAGTATTGAAAGATTTATCACCTTTCTTATAAAAATACTAGAGAGAGTGTCTGAGAAAATAAGATAAATTTAAGAGAGAAGTAATGAGTGTTAAAAGAAAATAAAAGCATTAGAGATTCACTTATTTTTATATAAAATATATATATTTTTAATTTTGATGGTTAATTTTCAAAATTTTATGGTGTCAATTCACCAATTATATAATATTTTTGCATAATTTTCTTTTATTTTTTACAATCATCCATGGGAGGCAGCTATGTTACTCCCCCGAACTCGATTGAAAATGTTGGATACGAGTATGTGTCTAACATTTTGAGGTTCTTAGAGTGATATCTCCATACCTTTATCTGAGCAAGTGCTAAATACAGGAGGTAGAACAATCAATGGGACCTTTATGGATGTAATGGAAAAACTGCTATCCTAGATTATGCATCATGGAATCAATTTTCATAATATGTGATATTCAAATGAGAAGTTAAATTACTGTATTGGCTAGCTTATTAAAATGCATGGTTGATGTTTTTGATGTTCAAGCCTATAGTGTGATAGAAAATATAACTCGATAAACTGACAACCTAGAGCATCTCTCTGAATAACCGATATTTTTGCTTGTATTTAATAGGAGGAAGAAATACTCACCCATCGTATGGTTACTCGTTCCTTGACCGGTTTCTTTGATTCAATTGGATATCTTCCGGTCATCAACTCCACAAGCAATACACCAAAGGAGTATACATCGCTTTTGTCAGTGAGCTGATAAGTTCTGGTGTATTCAGGATCCACATAGCCTGCAGTTCCTTTGACTTGAGTCGAGATGTGGGTTGCAGTGGGATCCTCTGTAGCAAGTCGTGCGAATCCAAAGTCCGCCACTTTCGCCCGGAGTTTCTCCGTGATAAGGATATTTGATGCTTTTATGTCTCTATGTATTATAGGAGGATCTGTCATTTTATCATCCAGAAACATCGTCACAAAAAGTTATGTAATCAAATCTTTATTTGAGGTGCAAAAGTGTTGAAACTAGTTACCTAACCTAGCAACAACAATAAACTATTTCCAGATTATAACAAGAGGGATCCATAACATTTTCACATTGATGCAATTCGAGTTAAGCAGCAGGTCTCTTTCAATCATTTCATAGACAAGAAAATGCCTATAAATAAGATGAGTTGGAAAGGCATATATATAAGTAATACCTGTGTACGTATGAAGATAGGTAATTGCATGGGCGACATCGATCGCAATGTCCAGACGTTCCGCAATTTCAAGCCCATTTCCCCTTACACCTTCATTAAGAGAATATTAAAGCTATATTGAGCACCTCCACTATTTGCTGTTATCTGAGCTATTGAAGTTTTTAATCTAAAAGCAGTCATACTTTCTTTCAGAGTTTGAAACTTGTTCCTTACCATCAAGATGTTCTCGGAGATTCCCATTTCCAACATATTCAACCACGATAATTTGCTCGTCTTTGTGCTCCAGATATCCAAATAACCTTACTAAATTCAGATGTTCGATCTTCGATAATGTAAGTACTTCATTCTTGAACTGTTGTGGTAAGCCCTGGTCATACTTGTCCTGTCACAAACTGAAATAATTAAAGTGCATATGTACTATATAATTGAGCATCTACTTTTCCAATGCTATTAGCATCTAGTTTTTGAAGGGATCCCCGCATATTCTTAAGATTAATGCCTACATATGCATATTTGTGTACCTTTTTCGCACGCTTTACAGCAACAAGAGATCCATCCTTGAGCCTCCCTTTATAAACTGTTCCAAACCCACCTTCCCCAATTTTAATTTCGGGAGAAAAATTAGCAGTTGCCTTACAGATATCTTCGAAGGAGAAACTGGGTGTTGTGATATGTCCACTCATAGAACTGGAAGAACCATAAGAACCAAAAGACTTGAATCCAGCTGAGCTCCTTACATCGCTCGCTGTCAATTGATCTGTTGAAGTAGAGACTGCAAATTTTCACTAGAAAACTTAGGATACAGCCATTGAATTACAGCTGAGAGAGCTCATTGGTAATTCACGACAAACCAAACCAGGAAAAAAAAAAAAAACCTTACAGGAAATTCTTTTGACTCGGGTGTTATTTTTTTGCATCTCGTTGACATCAATGCTGCCCTTTTTTCTTTTCCCAGACAATAATGCTGTGAAAACTCCAGCTAGTTTCCTTGATACAATTTTGAAGTAGTTCTTAGCACGAGGTTTATGCTGATCATGGAGAGAACTGGAATCTTGTCGGATCATAGTTGGACGCAATGCTTTCTTCATTTGGGGAGCTTATATGCCTCAGTTTAATTTTGTCAGTTGCCAAAAGGGAACAGCTATAAAGGATCCTTTTCGGCCTCCCTGTTCTCTACAGGATATTGACTTTGTTTAATGCCTACGGGGACCAATTCAAGCAGATAAAAAACTCGGTTTCTTGTTGAACCGGCCAGCAAATCGATTAACTTTATATAATTATCTTGACACTAATAAATTAATAGCTATAGTCTACAAAGACCATGGCTTAAATACAATGCTCTGTTTGAAAAACAACCCAATCCCAATTGGATGGTGAGGTCGGCTTAGCTGGTCCTTATAACTGTAATGAAAGGCCAGCAGTCCTTATAACTGTAATAACACCATTAATGGGCAATGTTGACTAATATCTAAAAATAAGTATAGGATTTGAGTAGGGGTGAGTATTTGATTGAGTCCAATCAAATTGAGTTAAAATTTTGAGTTAGTTGAATTAGCAAATCCTATTTTAGCAATTAAACTCAATTTGATTTTTTTTTCGAATCGAATCGAATCGAGTCAAATCGAGTCGAGTTAACGAATCTTATTATTTATACTTAATGTTGTGATTAGATGGACCGATTATTTAACTAGTAGACAAATTACAAGATTATTTAACTACATAAACAATATAATGATTTTACCTCTTAAATTAATGGGTAAATATTTATCAAAATGACATAGTTTTATCTTTTAACTTAATTATTTTGAATTTTAACTTTTAAAAAGTAAACATTTATCAAAACAACGTAAATTTATCTTTTCTTATTTGAATTTTCAGATAACTTGAATTGTGTAATTCATATTCGAGTTAAACCAAAAAACTTAATTTTTTATTCGAGTTAAACCGAATAATTTAATTAACTCAAATTACTCGAACTATTTAATTCAAAATTTAAAATTTTTATCGAATTTTTTGAATCGAATCGAATTTTGCTCACCTCGATATTTAAGTGATGCAATTAACAATATAATTATTTCTTTTTACGGGATCTGTTAAACTTGTTCATGAAACTAGTGATCACAAATTATACATGCAAGACACTATTAGCAAAAGCCATAACAACATGTTGAATATCCTACAGTAACTCCACTTACTGCAACAGGTGAATATGACAGCCCCACTAAGACAAACCAGTTCCAGTATAGGTCCAATGAAGCATGAAGAAGTCAAGATGCATAAACTTGTATAATTACAAGCAGAAGATGTGCAATGATCAAATAAGAGAAAAACAAAGCGATTTCATTTCTTGTGAGTGCTAAGCTACAATTCTGCAACAATTTTTGCTATACTAACAATATCAAGATATTTTACCATTTTTTTCCACTGCTGCGTTATTAGAACATATGCCTAGCACAACAAAGAAGACCATATGATGTGGTGCTTTTTTTTTGTTATATATCTATAGAACATGGAGAAACACATTCATAAATGTTTTTACAACGTAGTTATCTTATTGGTAAGCGCCATTACTGTATACTACCACCTACAGAGTTTGAGTTTCTTAGCCTACTTCTTCCAGATTTGCTTCTCCGATAACTCCTCAATGGTGTCAAGTAGAACCGCAATAGACCATTGTCAAGGTTGTTAGGAGAATACCTGACACTCCTATTCTTGTGCAACATATGATTATCCCTTCTCTTTGGACCATCGCCTTTAGGATCGATTACACTCCCTCCATAGAAAGATGATCCGTCAACCGAATGGCGAGCACTAACACTATAGCTCCGCAGAAGCTTCTCCCTTACAGCATTCCCATTTTCGACTCTCTCGGCCACCCTTCTTAACTTGTGCAAGGACTCTGCCAATGTCCCAGCGGCAACATTTCCTCGTATAGCTTTACTTTCATCTCCATTGGCAAACCTAGTCAGCTTTTCCAAAGAGTCTGCAAGTGTTCCTTCACCCACATTTCCTCTAACACCTTTACATTCATCTCCATTAGCCACCCTTCTAAGCTTGTGCAACGACTCAGTTAGCCTCTCATTACCTACATCTCCTCCAATACTCCTATCCTCATCTCCGAAATCACTTTGTTTTCGCCTATGTATCAAACCCCACATACTCCACACATTTTTCCAGCCCCTTGCCTTCTTCATGTTACACATTTTTGAGCAACCCCTCCATTAGCGACAAGCTCAACATCCTTAGAAGCAGATTCCATATTAGAATACCAATTGGAATCCCTCAATTCCTTCTCAGTAACCAACAGTTTCGCCCCATGAAACAGCCCAACAGTCTCGGGTGACACTTTAGCATTAGAAATGGAAGACTTAAATTCTTCAGCTTCCCCGAAACTTATCCTCCTGTTGGAAGAAGAACGGTCAAAACTTCTTCTCCTTCTAGTCAAAGAATCCGCGTAATAGTCTCTCGTTTGAGCTGACCCACCAGGGCTAATCCTTTCTTCCTCTTTTACAACACTCAATCTTTCTTCCTCAACACTTGGTTCCTCGTTGACCCTAGGGTTCTGTTTTCCAATCAAATAACTATCCCAAGAAGCCCTTGGCTCATCCATGGAAAACCTTGGCTCATCGACGGATAAACGGCCAAAATCAACTGATAATCTAGGATCAGTATCACAGGATCTTCTTCCAAACAACCCATATTCCCCGATCTCCGATTGGGTATCTCTTAATCCCTTCTGTTTGCCTTCTCAAGAACCAAACCCTCGCTTTTCTCCTTTTTGCTCTGTTTTTTTCTCCATATCCTCAATTTCTTGCTAAAACCGAAGCTGCTTCCCATAAAGATTTCCCCGAAGTTTTTTTGCTTCCACATTCAAGATCTATGAATTCCTTCATCGTTTTTAATTCCCCTTCCTCTTCTTCTTCTTCTCCTCCTCCTTCAAAGCTTTGAAAAACTTCAACTTTCGAACAAGGGAGGTCGACATTGAGGGTTTTCATTTTGTCGTCGACGGCGAAAAGATCGTGCAGAGTACTGTGAGCCCTAACGTCGCAAGATTTACGGCGGGGTTCGGAGGCGGCAGAGGAGGATGGGTCAGGGCAGCAGGAGCAGGATTTAGAGCGGCGGAACTGGGAGGTGGTTGAGGAAGTTGGGGTTGTGGTAGGAGAGTCGTTTTGGATTCCCGCGAGGCGTTCCCGGAGACATGATGCACAGAAGCCCGTGACGGGCGCGGTGGCAGGGTGGCGGTGACAGGAAGACAGGCGGCGGCTCTGACGCCGATGAGGGTGGGGCTCGGAAGTCATGGGTAGACGAGAGACAAATGAGCCTGATGATGCTCAGACACCAAAAACGAAATACTACTACACTCAATGTTATTAATATGTGAGAGAAAGTATACTAAAAAAACATACAAGTTTCAGAAGAAAAATGAAAAGCCCTGGTTAAGCCCTTCTATTTTGCCTTTCATTATTTTCTAATCACTATTATTAATTACCAAGTTGATTAAATTTGCATTTGGGTCCCTCTATTGTTAATTTTTTCTCTTATATGCTGGAAATTATTTTTTATGAATGGTCATCCAATTATTGATTTTTTCAATTTAGTTAAAACTTTTCAAATTTAAACATTTTAGTCACTTTGAGCTTATGTGGGTTTTTTTATTGGTCTACTAATAAAATTAGCCCTCTAATATTTATACATTCTATCAAGTTTATCCTAAATATAAAAAATTCAACAAATTTAGCCCTCAATGTTTGCAAAATTTTTCATTTTAGTTCTAATTCTAAAACATTCAATAAATTCAAACTCTCAACATTTACAAATTCTATCAATTTAGTCTCAATTCTAAATTTTTTTTAAAAAAAATTTAGCCCTTTATAACCTATCGGCTAACTAGTGATGGTAACGGGTGGGGCGGTTTTTGCCCGCTCCTACTCGACCTTGACTTTAAAAATATTTAACCCGCTCCGAACTTGAACCCTGACCTAAAAATTAATAGTATATCCGATTCCGATACATTCCGATCCGTTTATTTTTTATTTTTAATTTTTTTGTAAAATTATTATTAATTAATTTCTTTTTAAAAATGAAAAGTTTTAGCACTATTTCTTATTAGATTTTTCTAATGATTTATCTATGGAGTTGTGTGCTAATGCATATTTACATACATGCTGTCATTTCAACACAGAAGAAAAAAGAAGGAACAAAGGTTCCTTTAATAAATTATTAAATTAAAAAAATAGAAAATGAGAGAAATAACCTTATATGGTTGAAAGGGGATTAATATGGAGGCGGTAGAATGAAACTAGAGGTGTATATGGGCCGGGCGGCTAGGCCCAAAGGCCCCCTCAAAATGTGAGAGGGTTTAGAAATATAGGCTCGAAAAATGGGCTTGGACAAAAAAAATAAGGCCCGTTTAAAAAATTGGTCGGGCTTGGGTAAGGCATTTTTGGCCCGACCAGGCCTACCAGCCGATTCATTAAAGGAAAAAATATTTTTTAATATTATTTTCATTAAAGGAAAAACTACTATTTTCTATTATTTTGTTGTTATTTATTATATAAAACTTATTATTATTAAAGGCATTATTTTAATTTGTTAATTTTTATTATTTTAGAGGCATTTGCTTGTTAAATTGTATCTATTTTAGTGTTATTTAAGTCACATATTTTTTAAAATTTATTTTCAATTTGTTGAAAAATATTTATTTTGATTTTTTAGTATTATATATATTTAAAATTATATAAAATAATATAAAAATTAATACTGGTGGGCCGGGGCTCGGGTTTTAGCATTTTTTTATGGGCCGGGCTTGGGCAAAATTTTAGGCCCATTTTTGGGCTGCCCTACCGAGCCCAATGAACAGGCCCAAATTTTTAGTGGGCCCAACCTAAGCCCAGCCTGGCCCGACCCATGTACACCTCTAAATGAAACTAGCAGTGATAAATTTTGGGAATTTTTTTAATTTAATTAATATTAAATATTTATTAAGGGTAATTTCATAAATATTTTGGGATGGGGTGGGTGGTTTCATTCTAAATTCGACCCCAATCCAACTATTTTTAAAAATAACCTATCCCAACCCTCAAATTCAATAAAAAAACGGATCCTATAGGGTCAAATTAGCTCGGAACCCACCAAATTTAAGTTTTTTTTTCATTCTTATAACTAATCCATGTGAGATATTAAAATAAAAGAAATAGTACCCTCTTTTAAGTCACTTGTTGGGATAAAACACACCAAAAAAAATTAAGATCTAAAAGAAAATAAAAACGTTAAAAACGTTATATGTTTGGGGTAAATATCCCATATATACTAAAAATAAAGAAAAATTATGGAAATGTGCCAGTTTAAAGAATATTTACGGAAAGTACCGTTTCCCCAAAAAATGCATCCACGTCAGCGCGTTTTGGGGGATGTAGAGCTAAAGCGCCCCTTAGGACGCGCTTTTGTCCACTTCAGCAAAAGCGCGCCCACGTAAGCGCGCTTTTGCTGAGGTGGACAAAAGCACGTCCTATGGGGCGCGCTTTAGCTCTGAATAACCAGTAAAACGCGCTGACGTGGACGCGTTTTTGCCCTCCACTCCCTATGAAAAATTAATTGAATTTTTGGGCCAGTAGTCTCCGGTAAAATAATTTTGAGGAGACGTTTCTAAACAAATAGTGGCCAAAAATGCTTCCATGAGGTGCACTGCAATAGAGTCTTGAAAAGAGCTCCCACGTGGGCGCTCTTTTGCTACTGATGGTCTCCGCAAAATAATTTTGAGGAGAGGTTTCGAACAAACAAAGGCAAAAATGCTTCTAGCGAGTGCCTTGTCGGCAAGAGTACCAAAAGAGCTCCCACGTGGGCGCTCTTTTGCTACTGATGGTCTTCGGTAAAATAATTTTGAGGAGACATTTCAACAAACAAGTGGTTAAAACGCTTCCACCGAGGTGAATCGTCAAGAGAGTACCGAAAAGAGCTCCCACGTGAACGCTCTTTTTACTCTGATGGTCTCCAAAGAAAATAATTTTGAGAGACGTTTAAACAAATAGTGGCCAAAAACGCTTCCAAGAGGGTGCATTGTCGTGAGAGTACCGAAAAGAGCTCCCAAGTGGATGCTCTTTTGCTACAGTGGTCTCCAGCAAACTTAGGCTATAAATTAGCCAAATTTCATTCTCAGTTGGCGTAAGGCAAATTCGGACAAAAGAAAAAAAAACTGAAAATGAGTGAACGTATTAATGCTGTTATTTACTACGATGGTGAAGTTCGTGACACCAAAAATAGTGTTATTTTCTTATCGGAGAACACAATGCGACTGAGTTTTAATCAAAACGTCGATTTGGTAGAACTTCGCAAAAGAATTAGGCATAAAATATTCGGAACAACGTCAATGAAAGTTCAGTCTATTAAGTATAGATTTTGTGCTTCGGTTGATCCAGTGAGATATGACTCATTCGACATCAAAGGTCCTCGGAGCCTTGAGGCAATGATGGAGACTCATCTTGCCAGTAGATCGCCTTATCTCGAGTTATATGTAGAATTTTCATCTCCAAGTGGTCTTTCTACGACCTCAACATCTACTACCGTTCGAGGAGAATACACGACCCCAAGCCGACACTCTATAAGTGGGAGGCAAAACACAGAAGTGCCTGTGTGCGGTGGTAGTGTGGAAAACATAACCCCTACACGACACTCAGTTGATGGATGGGACATGCATATCCGTCTTTCGACGTCCGATGATAGAAATATGTATTGGGGGACGTCAGCAACTTCTACTAGTTGGCAATCCACATATGATTGGGACATTTACGAAAGATGTTCAAGGAGGGATGATGTACTCCGACGACATCCACCGTGAGGGCCCTCGTTTGTTGTAGGTTATGGAGGGTCGGACGATGAATCTGATGTGGATCCACCTCGGGAGCCAGGCTCGTCGGTGCAGAAGTTGGATTATTTTCAAATGGGAGCCCGTTCCAATTGTACCTGAAGACGTTGAGGGCGGTTCGACGAAGAAGAAGAAGATCCGCTATTCGTATGAACTCACCTCGGCCTACATGCATAATGTCGATCTATCTCAAGATGATGCATTGGAGTTTCTGAACTACCACATCGGACGCTGACCGTACAAATTCTTTGTTGGATTCGAACCAATTAAAGTTGGTAACCGCTTTCCAACAAGAATACTTTTCTTCTTGCATTGAAACAATACAAGATCGTGAACGGGTTAACTACAATGTGGTTAAATCTAGGCTCGATAAGTACGAGGCGAAGTGTAAATGTAAGACGACACATGTTCATGAAAAATCATGGCGTCGTTGAGGAAAAGGACGAGGTTATGGGAGGTTAAAAGTACAAAGGTCCACATACATTTCTTGCTTGATGCAGTATCACTATGTGTTCAATGATTTGAATAACACTAATATTATGTAATGTTGCATTATTTAATGTACTTGATGATGGTGTAACACAAGATCATCCGAGGATGGATTCAGACATGTTAGCTGACTTAATAATCCCGACGTTGAATGCCGATCCCAAGACTACGGTGCCGGCCTTAATTGGCAATATTCGTAGCCAATTGGGGTATATGCCCTCTTCTGAAAGGCTTGGATAGCCAAGCGAAGACATTAGAAAAGTTGCACGATCGGTGGGATATTTCATATAATGAAGTGTGGCAGTAGTGTCAGGTGCTGGAGAGATATGTCCCAAGCAGCACAACAAACCTTGAAACGGATCCGGCGTACTACAACGATCGTCTGCTCTCGTGGATGCATAGTGTTCAAGCATCTGTTCTGGACATTTAAACAATGCCGAGATGCTTTTACATACTGCAAGCCATTGGTACAAATTGACGGTACCTTTATGTATGGTAGATATACGCATAGGCTATTACTAGCTGTGGCACAAGACATTGTGAGAGAATCCTTCGATTATGTTCGCAATAACACCGGAAGTCGGTGATGACGGGACTTCTTCCTATCTAGGTTAAGGAGGCATGTCTGTCCCCAACCTGACATTTGCGTTATATCGGATCGGGGCCCTGAAATACTTGCTATAATAGAATGCCAGGGAAGCATATGGAATCGCACACACCATCGATATTGCCTGAGGCATGTTTCATCCAACTATTATGGGCAACATCGATTTAAAAGATAGAAACAACAAGTGACCGATATGGGTATGAAATATCTATTAATATAATTTCGTTTGTAATATTCAATTTATTCTCAATTGAAGAGTGGTATGTAATATTCGCTATCAACGTATGTTGGTAGGGTACGAGATCAATAAAGACCGTTTTCAGGAGATGCTGGCCAATTTGCGCTCAGATAAAACTGAAGGCGCAAACTACCTGTGCAATATTCCTTTCGAACGGTGGACACAAGCATATGACGGCGGCCTATGATATGGTCATATGACCACAAACCTGGCCGAATGCATAAATTCTGTTCTAAAAGGAACCCGTTATCTACCGATTACATCGGTTGTGTAAGAGATATATTTTCATTTAGCGGCACTATTTTCAAAGAGAGCAGCGAGTTATAGAGGGCAGATACAAGGAGGCCATCTATGGAGCCCGAAGGTCTTGCAAGAAATAAACCGTGGGAAGGCACGGGCGAACACCATGCACACAGTGTGTCACGACCGCGACAGCCTATGGTTTCGTGTCACGGAGTTTGACAGACCGAACCAAGGTATTGTTGGCGGACATTATCGTGTACACTTGACAAATAGGACCTGCGACTGTGGGATATTTGATGCACTTCGTTACCCATGTGCTCATGTACTTGCGGCTTGTCAGAATCTCTGTCTTGATCCTATGAGCTATGTCGACAAAGTGTACAAATTAGAAAACATGTACAACGTGTAGAGACACGTATTCCCACCAGTCCCAGATGAACGTAAGTGGCCATCGGTATCGCTTGCACCGTATAAGCTGTTGCCGGATAGATAATTGAGGTGCAAACCAAAAGGTCGACCTTGCTCGACTAGAATATGCAACAATATGGATATCCGAGAAACGAGCAACCAAAGTCAACTGTGCGGATGATGTAGGAACCCGAGCCATACATCTCGCTCGTGTCCAAATCGGAATAGTTGACCGTGTTCTTAGCTTTTTTGTCTCCTGGTTGCTATGTAATTTCTATTTTTTTTTGGAGGAAAACGGTGAATTTTTGCACAAGAGCTTTTATTTTATTCAAGTTATTAAAATTAAATTACAAAATTACAAAAAAATTAAACCATTTCTATCTTATCAAAGATATTAAAATTAAAATAAAAATTAAAATACAAAAGAAATAAAATTAAACTCAAATTTTATTAAATATAAAAAATTAAATTACAAAAAAAGAAATTAAATCATTTCTATCTTATCAAAGATATTAAAATTAAAATAAAAATTAAAATACAAAAGAAATAAAATTAAACTCAAATTTTATTAAATATAAAAAATTAAATTACAAAAAAAAGAAATTAAACCATTTCTATCTTATCAAAGATATTAAAATTAAATTAAAAAATTAAATTACAAAAGAAATAAAATTAAACTCAAATTTTATTAAATATAAAAAATTAAATTACAAAAAAGAAATTAAACCATTTCTATCTTATCAAAGATATTAAAATTAAAATAAAAAATTAAATTACAAAAGAAATAAAATTAAACTCAAATTTTATTAAATAAAAAAATTAAATTACAAAAAAAAAAAATTAAACCATTTCTATCTTATCAAAGATATTAAAATTAAAATTAAAAATTAAAATACAAAAGAAATAAAATTAAACTCAAATTTTATTAAATATAAAAAATTAAATTACAAAAAAAGAAATTAAACCATTTCTATCTTATCAATGATATTAAAATTAAAATAAAAAATTAAATTACAAAATAAATAAAATTAAACTCAAATTTTATTAAATAAAAAATTAAATTACAAAAAATTAAATCATTTCTATCTTATCAAAGATATTAAAATTAAATTAAAAAATTAAATTACAAAAGAAATAAAATTAAACTCAAATTTTATTAAATATAAAAAATTAAATTACAAAAAAATTAAACCATTTCTATCTTATCAAAGATATTAAAATTAAATTAAAAATTTAAATTATAGAAAATAAAAAATTAAACTCAAATTTTATTAAATATATTAAAACTAAATTACAAAAAAAATTTACAAAACTAAATTAGGGTTTAGGGTCGATCTTGGGGTGGGAACCAGTGTCACACGGGCGGTCGTGATTCTGTACCGGATTCCTCCTTCTTCTAGCTTTCAAGGGGTCGTGGAACCTCGGGTGGGAATCGGGTTCCTCCCGCGGTGGGTGCAGTTCTAGGTATTGCGATGATGACCCACCTTGATAAAATAATGACCCGGAGGTGTTTGCATAAACCATGGCGGGGTGATCGCATCCGTCTGGCGAAGGAGCACAGTAGAAAGAACTGCTCCTCGACGGCCCCTCTTCTAATCCCACATGCGACGTTGGCCTCACGATCGGCTGGCTAGCGGGAGTAGTCGGGAACGGACTCAAACCCGGCCATGCATTCCAACCTAGGGTGGGACTGGGAAAAGGAAACATATACGGGTTAGGAGGATACATATAGGGGTAGGTACGCACCGGCATAAATGGTGGAGGTCGTGATGTTGGTGTTGTCAATTTGAATGATGGGCCGGTGGTGTGTGGCGCTATTGTTGGGCCCTATTTGTAAGCCTGTTGATGGCCCCGTCTCTTCACCCCTTCTCCTTGGATTTAAAAGGGCTCGACGTTCCCTTCTCTCACGAATTTACCGTCACCTCTCTTCTTCCGAACAACAGATACGGCTTGCCATGGATCCTAAACCATGGCATGTACTTTGCACGCACGTTAACTCAGAACGATGATCGGTTCCGGATAGGTAAAAGTCATCTTGGTTCTCCCACGTCTCGATATGACTGACCAAATCTTGGCCAATCCGTGTGTGTGCCAGTAAGTCCACTTTGGCTCATCATCGAGCACCTTCGGTGTACGGGATCATTGTCGGAATCAAATTATCGCAGAACTCGATCTCGACGGTGCATCTCCACGGTCACGTGGGTGATCAATGGGACCTTTACGTGCCAACTGCTCGAATTTTGGAAGAACTCCAAATTATCGCCTAAATTTCGGATCCTCGTCACGGTGTCCATTGAAACTATATTAACATTACCAAAATATTAGTTATATACATAATATTAGAGACTACATAGAAATACTAAATTATAATAACAAAATTGAAACTTACTTGTGATTCCGATTGTTGGTCCAATAGAGTCAGATATCCTCAAGCGAGTTAGGTATTCCAACATGACTCATGAATGTGGTTCCACCTAATTAAATAAACTTTTAGCATGCACTTATACTATAAATCTACGAAATAATTGTAAAATATAATATTAAATTTACCTCGTTATCAGTGGGAATGAATATGGCTGGTCGAGTCGAGGACGTAAAAATGGAAATTGAAACCATGCCCATGACTGCAGTAGTGATAGGCAACCTCTGCTTTTGGCTTTACTCGGCCTCGTCGCCCCGCACATATCCCGGTACAACCTCGATAGCACGGTAGACCTCCAATTCAATTCACCAGCTGCTCTGAAATCAACAAGTTTCAGGAGCCATCTCAGGTGGACGAGGTTTCTAGAAAGGTCCGGCATCAGATAACCTCCAATTATCTGAAGAATGTATGCCCAAGCATACCGTATTCTTTCTACTTCGGTCAAACCCTCGTTCAACTCCGGGAATGCGTCTCGTAACCAGGCCATATCGATCCGAGCTCCTTGAATTCTATCCGGAATGGCACCCAGAAGCTCGTAGCATACGGCCATCCAATCGGTAGATGTTGCGGACCCAGTGACTACCAACCCGTCCACCGGTAATCCCAACTGCAACTACACATCTTCTAGAGTAATGGTACACTTTCCGTATGGCAGATGGAAAGTGTGCATCTCGGGTCTCCACCTCTATCAACTCGACGATCAAAGCGGCTCCAACTTGAACCCCTACCTATCGTGGCCACGTGCAAAAACCCGCTTCCGCAGTAAGTCTCGATCAACGACAATGGGGACCATGCATGTTGCGAATATAACATTCCAACACCCGATCTACTGATTGTTTAAAAATTATATAATTAAAATTAATTAAAATTGCATAATTGAAAAAAATTAAATAATATTGAGCAGTTAAAATTAAAACTTACCATTTGCATTTGCTCGATGGAGATGTGCTTGTTGTCTAGGCGACGTAATTCCCGACCATTGTAATCCGATAAAAATTTTAAAATTTTCCAAAAAATATATTAAAAAATTATAAAGGGCTTTTTCAGAAATAGTAAGGACTATTTAGAAATTTGAGCGTAAATTTCAAGGACTTTAAGAGAAAATTAAGAGAAAATTGAGAGAAAATTTAGAGAATATTGAGAAAGGATTGAACTGTGAAAAAAATAAAGGGTTGGGGGTTTTATACTTTTTTTGACCGTTGGGGCCCCCAATGGTAAAAAAAATTGGCCGTTGGGATTTGACCGTTGGAGGCTAAAGCGCCCCTTAGACGCTTTTTGTCCATCTCACAAAAGCGCACTTACGTGGATGCGCTTTTGTTTGAGGGACAAAAGCGTCTAAGGCGCTTTAGCTCTACATCCCCCAAAAACGCGCTGACGTGGAGGCATTTTTGGGGGAAACGGTACTTTCCCGTAATTATTTTTCAAACTGGCACATTTTCGTAATTTTTCTTTATTTTTGGTATATATGGGATATTTACCCATATGTTTGGGTAGTAATGCAACCAATTATTTCAAATAAATTTCAAATTAATTAGTTTATTCTAGTGTGAAGCCTAAATTATAGTAAAAAAAATTGTTGCAAGTGACCTGAGAGAGTGTAATCTTTTTCTTATTTTAATATCTCACATAGGTTAGCCAATTAGTTATAAAGGACTAAAATAATTATTTTTAAAAATATTTTTAAAATTTTAGAGTCGGGATTAAATTGACAAATTTTGTAAATATTGAGAGTCAAGTTTATTTATTTAAAATTAAAACTAAAATGACAAATTTTGTAAATATTAAAGGCTAAATTTGTTGAATTTTTTTATATTTAAAATCAAATTGATAGAATGTGTAAACATTAGAGAGCTAATTTTATTATTAAACCAATAAAAAAATTCACATCAACTTAGAGTGATTAAAATATTTAAATTTACAAAATTTAGTAATTAAATAAAAATTAATCGTTGGGATTAAAATAAAACGAAAAATATAATTAGGTGAACAAATTATCGAAATGCAACCCACCATATATACAAAGATGCTTTTAATTGTTATACATAGATTGGTATTTGGTTAAATTGTTTTTTTTTATAAAATTATTTGATTAAATTATATCAATTCTTTTCTTTTATATAAATTAATGAAATAATTGTAAATTTTTTTATTTTTATCGACGGAATACATAATAATCATTTGATGATGTTGGAAATTTTTATGATAATATTATACATAAAAAAAAATCAAGAATGGGCCTTAAAATATTAGTTGTAATCTAATGAAATGATGGCAATTTGTTTTAGTACACTAAATTTATGTGCTGAATAATCACATAAAATCAAAATTTATGTTATTGATGAGGGGACAAAATAATGGATCTATTGTAAAGAAATCAAACAAATAATGCAAAAAGATAACATTAGTTTATGTGTTAGTATTAAATTTTTACAAGTCATTTAAACCCAACCCCTCACTAGAGACCTGTCTCCTCTTTTCACAATAACTGTTTAATACCCTAACAATAGCTTATTAAATAGGGCAATGCATTAGAAAATTCTAATTTTAAAAAAATATAAAAAGGATCGAAAATTTTATTATTTATGAAAAAGGATCATTTCCCAACAAAACGCGTTCACCTCAGCGCGTTTTGTGGGGATAAAATGCCACATCAGTCAAAAATGCGTCCTTGAGGGCGCGCTTTGTTGACGTGGTAAAAACGCTCCCCAAGGACGTGTTTTAGCCCGTATTTTAAAAAAACTATTTTCAAATTTTTTAAATATTTACGAGAATAAACTTTTATAAAGGCTCAAAGTGACAATACTATTTTTTTAACGTGTCATCAATTAATAAGAAAATATAACTTATAAAGGAAATCTTTATATAGATCTAAAATCTTATTTCCTTTGTTTTTGAGCAAATTAGGATATGAAATATTTGTATATATAGACTCATGAATAGTTTTGCAGCTTGTTCTTAAACAATGTGGATTCCTTCCTCTTTTAACTAACAACATAAGATTAAAGGCTACACTATATTTGATATTTTTTTACAAAATAATTTCTTTTTTAATATTTTGTTAACATTTTCTTATATTATAAAATTATCTTTTGAGATATTTAATCATGTTGCATTTTAGAATTGTTAACATATACAAAAGAACTATTAAAAAGAGAGCACAAATTGCACATATGAAACTTGTACATGCAATAATCTTCTATTCAATTTTAAATGTTTGAAGTTAATATCATTGTAATTCTAATTTTTAAAATAATTTTCCATTATTTAAATTTAGAAGTTATACTTTTAATTTTAATTTTAATTTTATTTTATATTATGAATGTTTGATTAATAAATAAATGGTGAGTATTTGGTACTCAAATAGTATTTCTTTCGTAATTTTAAAAATTGATATATCTTTTAAATATTTATTTATTTTAATAATTTACTATACTAATTAATTTTTAATTCTAATTTAATTTAATTTTCATCACCTAATGAATGCCGATAAATTTATTTCAGATATATTTTGACTAGATAGATAATCTATTTAAACATAGTATAGAATTATGTTAAATAAGTTTTTTATAGAAATATATAATATACATAAAATATAATAATTATTTTTCATATTTTATATCTAGATTAAATTACATTAGTAGTCACTTAACTATATTTTTAGCTATCAAATTATAAAACTTACAAAATGATCACTCAACTATTAGTAATTTTTAAATATTTATTTTTAATATTTTACCATACTTATTTTATATTTTATATATTTTTACTTATAGAGTTTAAAAGTTTTATTTATAATGTAACAAATGTTAACTTTTGTAAAAAAATTTAAACTCTAAGTAAAAATATCAAATCTGATGTAGCATTTCATCTCATTTTGTTAGTTAAAAGAGGAAGGAATCTCATATTGTTTAGGAACAAACTGCAAAACTATTCATGAGTCTATATATACACATATCTCATATCTCATTTTGCTCAAGAAAATAAGGGAAATGAGACTTTGGGTCTATGTAAAGATTTCCTTTATAGGTTATATTTCCTTATTAATTGATGACACCTTAAAAAAATGGTGTTGTCACTTTGAGCCTTTATAAAGGTTTATTCTCATAAATTTTAAAAAAAAATTCAAGAATAGTTTTTTTAAAAAAAATACGGGCTAAAACGTGTCCTTGGGAAGCGTTTTTGCCATGTCAGCAAAGCGCGCCCTCAAGGACACGTTTTTGCCATGATGTGGCATTTTACTCCCACAAAACGCACTGACGTGGACGTGTTTTGTGGGGGAATGACCCTTTTCCGTAAATAATGAAATTTTGGGCCCTTTTTCGTAAATTTTTTTAAAAATTGGTATTTTCTGGTACATTGCCCTATTAAATAGATTGGTTAAATTATTTTTTCTTAAATAGCATTATTATTTTATTTAAATATATTTTTAAGTTTTTATTATACTTAAATAATTTTAAGATTTGAATTCACGTTATTTCTTTGAGAATACGATAAATTCAATATTTATTGATTAAACTTTTTTTATTAGTACTTAAATTAATTCTCTAATTTTTATTTTGTATCTAAATAAATATGTTTAAGTCTCTATACATTTTTACATTTAAAATGTAGTTACCTACTTGTATTTTCTACTTCTTGGATTTAAAATTCAGATCTAATTGTTACCATAATTAAAAAAATCTTCTATTAAATTATATGGTCCGACATTTTGAAATTTACAAAAAATTCACTTGACAATCACGTAACAATATAAATAACGTTGTAAATACTTATTAGGATTTTTTCCTTAAAACACCATTCGAACTTGGAATAGTGGTTTTAAGAAAAATAACGTCAACATTTTGATTGAAATAGTTATCAATATTAACTAGTTAGACTAAGTAATGATATTATTTATGTAGAGGGACCAAATTATGTTAGAAACTAATTTGTATGAATTAAATCTCAAGTTGAGCAAAGTTTAAGAGCTAAAATTGAAATTTGATCATTGTTTTATAATGTCAAAAATGCAACGCAAACTTAAACAAGAAGGAAAGCAACATGTCAATTTTTAAGACTCTTAAAGACATTCAAATTATACATGTCGTAATATTTTAATCGAAATGTTAACTATCTAGATGAATTAGTAAAATTATAAAAATATAGAGACCAAAGTTATGTTAGAAATTAAATAATAAATGTAAAACATTATAGAGGGGATCTAAACTATAATTTAACCATTTTTACAATGTAAAAGAATGAAAGATAACATTGATACGTGGCAACAATCTGATTTATAATTATATAGATATTATGAAAATGTGTATCTTCAAAAATATTTCCCAAAGTTCAATTGCCAATTTTTAAGCCCTATATTACTGATTAGTACAAAAATTGCATTTAGTTCAAATTTAGGGTCTCAAGTTCTTTGTAAAAGAAACAAATGTATATATCAGGAGTTTAACCTACTAAATATGGGTGTTAAGTAACTTTAAGTTTAATGCATTTAATTTTGACCAAAAGGTTGGGTTAAGATTCACTTTGTTATTTTTTTATTCATTAATTTATATGACTCCTATAAGATCTGTCTATTAAATGTAAAAACAACTAGTGAATGGTGATTAAACAAGTATTAAATATTACTGGGTAAAATGTAATGAAGTGGAATCAAACCCTAAAGAATTTAATCCTATAAATACAGAAAGGCATCAACATCCATGAATGTCAAATTCTTTTTTTTAAATAAAATTTTAATAATATGAAAACTTAATCTTAATATATGCTTTTCATGAAAGTCAACACCCATATATATGTCGAGTTTTTTCTCAAAATTTACTGTTTGGAGTTAATGCATTACATGGAACTCAATTCTTATGGGTGTCTAGTTCTTCATCGTTCATTTGTTTTTTGAGCTTGAGAGAAGAGAATCATATTGCTTTAATAGTCGTAGATATAGTAAATTTTATTAACTTATTATTTAAGCTTTTATTTATTTATTTTAATATTGGATTTTTATTAGGTTCAACAAAAATATTAAAATTTGCGTTTAATATTTTTTTGTTAATATTTAAGTTGATGATGTTAGAGTGATTTCTAGAATGAGAAAGTTAGTTAAGAAGTTTTATATCTAAATTAGGTGTCTTTAAGAGATTTAAGATGTATGTTTTAACTTAGATTTCAGATTTGGAAATTTTGGATTAAAAGGTTGAGTGCTTTTGTGTGGTTGATCAAATTGCATTATTTCAATAGATTTAGGAGTGATTTTAATTGTAATTTAATGCACTTAAGAGATTTGTTTTGTAGTGCTTTTGGAGATTTAAGTTGTATTATACTCGAAGATTTCGTTATAGTCCTTATCAGGATTTGATTGTATATTTGTATATTCATTTATAATTTTAAATTCAATTATTTGAAGCAATGCTTTAATAAGAATGTTAATTCTTATTTTTTTGATATGAAAACGGTAATTGTTAGGATCAACTCGATTAAGCAATAAGAAAAAAAAATAGCGAAATAAATTGAAAAATTGAACACATAAATTTAATGTGGAAAAGTCCCTCAAAAATGATTAAAAACCACAGGTAAAGATAATTTTACTATAATGGCAAAAGAACGAAGAGTACAAAATATGGAGATAAAAACTAAACCCCGAAAACCCGAAAACGAAGAACCCTCAAAACCTAAACAAAAAATTCTCTAAATGTGTTATGAGTTCTAATCTCTAATGGGTGTATTTTCTAATGTTGTAAAAGAACCTATTTATAGGCTAAATTAGTAGGTCAAATAAACTATGCTAATAAATGCTAAATATATTATATTAATAAATACTAAATCTTCTAAAAAGAAAATATATTTTGTTTAACTTGACTTGCAAGCAATATCTTAGAATTTGGGTCACACAACTCTAACAATCTCCACCTTTACATAAATTCTTACAACACCATCTTTGCCAAAGCCCGCCACGGGCCTATCTTGAACTATGCAGGGAATTAACTGAGTCGAATCTATACTTAGAAGCTAGAAGACTTCTAGCCTTCGACTTGTGCATTGCCAAATCAAAACTAACCCGGGTCTGATTTTCACGAACACAGTGCCCTAACTTTTCAAAACCTGCATCCAAAAAAGAACCTCTCTTCAACGAAACGATCATACCTTTTTCCCTCCTATGACCAAGTTGCCTCCGCTCCAAACGAGTTGACTTCGACTCTATAACGGACAAGGGATGTCCGATTTCACCAGTCATTGTAGAACCTTCCAGAATATAAAGAATGCCGATTCTTTTACCTTTTAACAAAATGAGAGCTCCACGAGATACTTTAATGTTGCTCGACTCGATGCTGATTCTGCATCCTTTCAAGTTTAAAATACTTAAGGAGATGAGATTCATTCGTAAATCAGGTACATACTTGACATCTGAGAGTGTCCTAATCGTCTCATCGTGTATCATAATTTTAACAATACCAATACCAATTACCTTACTAGATGAATTGTTTCCCATGTGCATAACTCCACATTCAATCGAACTGTATGTGGAAAACCATTCTCTATTGGGACACATGTGGAAAAAACATCCCGGATCTAGGATCCACTTGGACATGAGCTTGAAGTTATCGCTCATTGACACTAACAAGAAATCATCACCGCTTTCATTGGCCAAATTAGCACCAGCTACATCTTCCTTGTTACTTTTAGCAGCTCGTTTATTTTGCAGTTTATAACAATCTACTTTGACATGACCTAACTTTTTACAATAGCGACAAATTTTGTCTCGTTTCTTTGATGCTACCAAAATGGAAGCTTGCCTATCTACCTTGCTATCCAAACCAAACTCATTGTCGAGTTTGTCTCTACTCAACAAATGGCCCTTCACATCTTCGAACAAGAGTTTGTCTTTGCCATAAATCAAGGTCTCCCTAAAAGACTTGTATGAAGGGGGTAAAGAGCATAATAATAGCATAGCCTGATCTTCATCATCAATATGAACCTCAACGCTCTTTAAATCATTTAAAAGAATAATGAATTGACTGATATGATCTCTAAGAAGCTCACCTTCGTTCATGCGAAACGTAAATAGATATTGTTTCAACACTAAATGGTTCGCCAGAGACTTAGTCGCATAAAGAGATTTTAACCTTTTCCATAAGGCAGATGAGGTCTTCTCCATCATACCTCTTGCAATATTGTATTCACGAGGCACAACTGGATTGCAGACAAGGCCTTTTCATCAAGCTTTTCCCATTCTGTTTGATTTAAATTCTCAGGCTTTTTCCCGGTAACAACCTTTTTAAATCCGGTTTGAACTAGAATTGCCATCATCCAAACTTGACACAGATTGAAATTTTTCTTACCATCGAACTTCTCAATTTCAAACCTCATTGCTGCCATCTCTGAATGGACTGATTTATGAAAATTGAACTAGATCTGATACCACTTGTTAGGATCGACCCGATTAAGCAACAAGAAAAAAATAGAGGAATAAATTGAGAAATTAAACACACAAATTTAACGTGGAAAAACCCTTCCAAAGAGGATAAAAAACCACGGGCAAAGATAATTTTACAATAATGGCAAAAAACAAATAGTACAAAAGATGGAGATAAAAACTAAACCCCGAAAACCCCAAAACAAAGAACCCTCAAAACGTAAACACAAAATTCTCTAAATGTGTTATGAGTTCTAATCTCTAATGAGTGTATTTTCTAAGGTTGTAAAATAACCTATTTATAGGCTAAATTAGTAGGTCAAATAAAATATGCTAATAAATGCTAAATATATTATACTAATAAATACTAAATCTTCTAAAAAGAAAATATTTTGTTTAACTTGACTTGCAAGCAATCTCTTAGAATTTGGGTCACACAATTCTAATAGTACTTAATGTTGATGCTTGATTCAATATTGTAATACAATTATGTACACAATGGTGCTATGAAATGGAATGTGGAAAGTAGTGGTCTTAATTAATGCAATATGTGTTATTATGTTATAAGTGTACCTTAAGCTCTTACTTAATAATGCTATGAGATTATATAATGTTCCTTGTTTAGCATACTTTTATTTTAGCTTAAACATTTGGTATATGTAAATTTGTTATGCACCACTAAGTCGGATTTGTGTTCTTTATACAAGTTTAAGAGGTTTGTGAACATTTTCCCGGAGTTGAGTAATATCACTCTCTAAAGTCTCAGCTAATCTTTTCTTTTGTAATGTCGTTTTGGACTATTCTTTAGGTTTTGGGCATGTACTGTCATATGATTCTTTTTGTTGTTTTGGGACATGTTGCCTTAATTACAGTTTATTTGGTACTTTTGGCACCTATGATGCTCTTATGATCTTGATTTGGATGTTTAGTTTTCAATGAATTTGTTTTATGGTTTTATGCTTTTAAATTTACTTATATAGTCAAGTTTTGATTTAGTATGCCGATGGTGAAGGATTTGCATGCTTTGGACTTGTTTTTATATGTTAAATTTGCTAGTATATTTTTGGTTTTATGTCTATATTGTTTAGGGATGTTTTGAGACATGATTGCACTACTTAAATTGGTCTTTTTTATTTTTATTTTTATTTTTTCATTTTTGGGTTGATGTCTTGAGACAAGATGAATAAGTCTTGAGATAAGAAGAACAAAAATTGTCTGTACATGCATTCCCATATCTTGCAACATGGTTTCAAAATCTCAAGACCTAAAGCTTCAAAGCTAAATTGAAAAGAGGGGGTATAACCATGTCATTACATTTTAATATTGTAGCCCATGATTTGTAACTTGGTCTCCTATCGACTATCTTTGACCTTGGAACATCATGTTTAGGCCCTTTTTGTAACACCCCTAACCCTAAATCGTTACCAAAACAGGGTTACGGTGCATTACTAGACCTTTTAGACATATTACTAACATTATACAAATAAATAACATACACATTGTAAAACATTCATAATGTCCCTTTTAAGGACCCTCGAGGCCCAAAATATGTGTTAGAAGTGATTCGGGACCAATTCGAGCGTTCAAGAAATTTTTCGTGAAATTCCAAAATTTTTCTCAAATATAGGGTTCACACGCCCATGTGGTCTAGGGACACGTCCGTGTAACCCTAAGACATGCCCGTGTTTCAAGCCGTGTCCTAATTTATGTGCTCTCTGACTTACCTCACACGGCCAAGCCACACACTCGTGTGCTAGGCCGTGTGGTAAATTTATTTTTTGAAAATTAGGTGCAGTTTTCACACGGCCAAAGCACATACCCGTGTACCAGGCCGTGTTCCTCACATGGCTGAGACACACGCCCGTGTCTCTACCCGCGTGGCAAAACCTTAGCATTCTGTTTTGAGAAATTAAAATTACAGGGGACACATGGCCTAACCACATGCCCATGTATAAGCCATGTGTCTCTCATGGCCTGGTCACACGCTCGTGTGCCAGGACGTATGGACTCAAAATGAGCTTTATACATCTAATTTTACCAACCCTGTAAACTTAAACCTCAAATAACTCAATAACCAATATTCAAACTGTAACACACCTAACTCAAAACCGTCGCAAGAATAGGGTTAAGAGGCATTATCGATGTAACAGCCCGATTTTGACCCTAATCGGAATAGTGGTTTCGGGACCACAAATTTGAGTCCAAAAAAATATTTTAAAATTTATTTTCTGTGTTTATTATGTGTGAATTTGTTTGTGTTAAATTTTCGTGTTTTAATTTTGTCGTTTAGGTGTCCGATTAAATAAAAGGACTTAATCGCGTAAAATGTAAAAGTTACAAAATAAAGTATAAGTGCTAATTTTTTAATGGCTTTTTAATATTAGGTCCTTAAAGGAAAATAGCCCATTTTACATATGTAACATCCTAAATTTTTGGGCCTATGCGTATAATGGGTGAATATGTGGAATGAGTTAATTTAAGTGTTAGGGGTCCAAATTGGGCTCAGGCTTAGGCAGAGGCCTTGATTAAAATTATCTGTTTGGGCATTATAGGGTTTAAAAGGTAGTATATATGTTTAAAATACCAAAGTGGGCTTGTGGCCCAATCTTAGGAGGTGACGCCACACAGGGGAGTAAGGGGCCCAAATTTAAGTTTCATGGAGCCCAATTCTTTTAATTTAAGTTAGCTAAATTTTGGGCATTAGGATTAGGTGGAGTGAATGGCAACAAGGCTAAAATTTAGGGGTTTTAATGTTTACAATATGTGGATAATAATAAGATAAAGGCTATTATTTAGGAATTTATTTTATGTGGATAATATGCTGATAAAGGAGGGAGGAGTTAGAGATAATTAAGTCTCTTTTAGATGAGCTAGTAGATTAAGATAAAGGAGAAAAGTTAGGAATTTATCTACAAAGAGAGTGATGGACAAGAATCCATCACTGAGAGGAGTAAAGAAACGAACTACTACATGGCAAAGGGTTGCCGAATTTTCTATAAATAGAGGGGGCTATCTCCTTGTTTCTGACATTAAATCCTCTCTCTTTTGTGCCGAAATTCCCTAGCTTCTTTTCTCCAAATTTCTTTCTCTATTTCTTTAAAAGCCAAAACTTTTCCCCACTTTCTTTTCCCTTGTGCCAATTTCTCTAAAAAGCCGAAGCATCCATCATTTTTTTATTTTATTCATCCTATTTGAGAAATTGCTCTACACTTCCGGCATTTAAATCTTCCATCGACATTACCGAATCCTCTCCCTAGTGCTAGCCGAATCTCCTAAGTTAAGGTAAGAGTATATTTTTGATTAGTTCTCATAATCTATTCCCAATTTTTGAAAAGGCAAAAGCCGAAAGCTAATAGTTTAATAGTTTATGATGGGCGACAAGTCGGGATTTGAAGGAAGCCTAGTCGACTAGATCTAAAAGCTGAAATTCATAAGTCTCCAAATTCGGGATTTTTAAGGTAAGAAGATTTTCCTAGATTTCTATTAGATTTCATCATTATATACAAGATTTTAACTTTATAAGGAGGATTAACGATTAAATATTATTATAGTAACTCGATAAGGATTTATGATGGAATTAAATATGGATCGTGCAAAGAGAGAATCCTTAAGTTTAAGAAACGCGCGATGTCTGCTGTTCGAGATTGGCCAATTGGTTGTGAACCGATTTCTGAACAACACCTTAGGCAGAAAGCAGTTGTGTCGACTAAGGATAGCGTCGATATAGAAAGCCTCGTTTTATCGGTAATCAAGTGTGTAGATTCTTGACACATAAGCCTTGTTATATTATATCTATGTTATGGGCTAAAAGCCAAAAAAGGTGTGTAGATCTCTAACACATTACCAATAAACCTGTATGTAAATCTATTTATGTATGTTATGGGCTAAAAGCCGGAATAAGGCTGTATAGATAGTCGAATGGAACCCTAAAAGGGCTAGGCAAGGATGCCAGGTACGTAAACATAGAACTCCCTATGTGTATCGAAAAATATATATGACTGGATGATATTTTCTTTATGTGTGTATGCATGGGATGGGATATTGATATGATGAAGGGGAAGTGCATGATAGGTTACGCAGTGATCGGTGGTAGAAAACCCACAAATATAAATGCTAGGTCACATTGTGATTGGTGGCTATGCCACGTTTAATGATTCCTACTTAATAGGAATAGGCAGTACGGCTGTCGTTTTGGTGTGTAGCGGATGGAGGGTTGATTGTAGAAATCCCCATGGTGTGATGGTTGGTACGGGTTGGTGTGTAGAGGATGGAAACCTAGGATGGGTTGGGTTCTTCATTCTTTATTAATTATTATGTGATTATGATTGATGCCTTCCTGTGTGGGCCAGGGCCCATAATGTGTTTGTGGGCTCAGGTCGATGTGTGTTTTGAGATTTATACACTGAGTCTTTGTGACTCACGCTTTCCTTTTCTCTACTCTTCCAGATGAACAGTAGATCGTGGACATGGGAGCCGAGACGGACTCGAGGGGCCATCAAGTTCTATTCCTACAAGTTATTTTCTTTTGAGATTTCTTTAGGTTAATTTATTTCAATGTTATTTCGAGAATATTTATGTAATAAGGCCCCTAGTTTTCATTCAACTAAGTCGTTTTCAATGCTAAGCAACTTGTGAATTTTATGATAAGGTTTATTTATACTTGATAATACTTAATACAAGGTTTTATTTTTAAAATGCCGCTTATTTACTTAAATATTGCCCAATTAACTCACAAATTTAAAGTACCATCAAAGCAAAGGTTTTCAAAGTACAAACCGTGACATGCCAGATCCGGTCAAATCGCATGGGCCGGGTTTGGGGTGTTACAATCTTGGTATCAGAGCCCAGTTCAAAACTCGGGCTGTGAAATGGGTCTAGAAGTGTTTTTAAAAAAATAAATTTAAGAAAAAGATTTTGGTTTGAAGACATGGCCTTCGAGTCTACCGACACCTGATCCACCCAGGTAAGTATTCTAAACTCCCGATTGTGATATAAATATGGGCTTAATGGGCTTTATGGGACGTAGACTATCTAGATGAGAATTTGATGGACTCTAGGCTTAGGCAAACAACTCTTCAATTCCATAAGACTTAACTTCACTAAAACAAAACACATAAATGAGTCACAATACTAAGTCAGTGGCAACAAGCATATGCATGTCTAGGAGTAGATCCCAAGAGCTTGGTATTTATGCGGTCCAAGTGACTCACCTCCTCTTCACAGAATCTTACAGTGCATAGTGATTGCTCACTTTAGCCATGGCAGGTGTGGTAATAGGCATCGCATGCCTAGGAGTGGATTCAGAGAGAGCTTGGTATTTAAGCGATCCTAGTGACTCACCTCCTCTTCACAGAATCTTACAGTGCGTAGTGACTATTCACTCTAGCTATAAGGACTTGTTCATGGGTTTGAACCCATAATTAAAACCCGAAAGGACCAACCACCTATTTTGCAAACAAAACCCTAAGTTTTGTACACTTCCGAAAAAAATACATTTGATTTGAAAATGTTCGCAACTATGAATAAAATTACCAAATTACCCTTGTTTTGTAAAATGACCAAAATAATACGATTTGTAGAATTACCAAATTACCTTTGTTTTGTAAAATTATTGAAATACCCTCAATCACAAAATTACCAAAATACCTCGGATCAAAAAATTATTGAAATACCCTAATTTTAAAATTACCAAAATACCCCAAATTTCAAAATTACCAAAATACCCCCGAATTTCAAAATTACCGAAATGCCCTTGAATTTCAAAATTTTGAAATACCCTCAGATTTTAAAATTTTTGAAATGCCCTAGATTTTAAAATTACCAAAATACCCTCGATTTCCAAAATTACCAAAATACCCCCGAGAATGCAAAATTACCAAAATACCCTTATTTTATAAAATCATTAAGGAACCTCATTTCAAAAAAAATTTACGAAAATGCCCCTGTAGGATAAAATTATGAAAATACTCTTGGATAGTGAAAACAACAACCACAACAACAACACCACTTTTCTGTAATGAACATGAGTTCATGATTGAATGTATGGGTTTCTTAGAGGATATGAACTTGATACGTATGGTGAATGCGAATTGAAATAATTACTCTTAAAGCTATCATTCATAAGACCGTATCAGTGGTTAAAAAAAGTGGAAAAAACTAATAATTCATAAAATTTCTAATCGATAAACGCGAATCGGTAGAATGAGTACAAGGGGACGAAGACGCTTGAGATCACGAATAATGATGCGTACCTACCATAGTATACTAAGTGTTTATTTTGGCTTTAGAATTAGAGTCTTGTGAAAGCATAATGGTGAGACTCGGTAGAATGATTACTAGTTAGTTGGAAATTTCGAGGACGAAATTTCTTTACTGGAGGGTAGAACTGTAACATCCTAAATTTTTGGGCCTATGTGTTTAATGGGTGAATATGTGGAATGAGTTAATTTAAGTGTTAGAGGTCCAAATTGGGCTCGAGCTTAGGTAGAGGCCTTGATTAAAATTATCTGTTTGGGCATTATAGGGTTTAAAAGGTAGTATCTATGTTTAAAATACCAAAGTGGGCTTGTGGCCCAATCTTAGGAGGTGACGCCACACAGGGGAGTAAGGGGCCCAAATTTAAGTTTCATGGAGCCCAATTCTTTTAATTTAAGTTAGCTAAATTTTGGGAATTAGGATTAGGTGGAGTGGATGGCAACAAGGCTAAAATTTAGGGGTTTTAATGTTTAAAATATGTGGATAATAAGTAGATAAAGGCTATTATTTAGGAATTTATTTTATGTGGATAATAAGCAGATAAAGGCTAAAATCTAGGGATTTTAATGATTAAAATATGTGGATAATATGCTGATAAAGGAGGGAGGAGTTAGAGATAGTTAAGTCTCTTTTAGATAAGCTAGTAGATTAAGATAAAGGAGAAAAGTTAAGAATTTATCTACAAAGAGAGTGATGGCCAAGAATCTATCACTGAGAGGAGTAAAGAAACCAGCTACTACATGGCAAAGGGTTGCCGAATTTTCTATAAATAGAGGGGGCTATCTCCTTGTTTCTGACATTAAATCCTCTCCCTTTTGTGCCAAAATTCCTTAGCTTCTTTTCTCCAAATTTCTTTCTCCATTTCTTTAAAAGCCAAAACTTTTCCCCACTTTCTTTTCCTTTGTGCCGATTTCTCTAAAAAGCCGAAGCATCCATCGCTTTTTTCTTTTATTCATCCTATTTGAGAAATTGTTCTACACTTCCGACATTTAAATCTTTCATCGGCATTACCGAATCCTCTCCCTAGTGCTAGCCGAATCTCTTAAGTTAAGGTAAGAGTAGATTTTTGATTAGTTCTCATAATCTATTCCTGATTTTTGAAAAGGCAAAAGCCGAAAGCTAATAGTTTAATAGTTTATGATGGGTGACAAGTCGGGATTTGAAGGAAGCTTAGTCGACTAGATCTAAAAGCTGAAATTCATAAGTCTCCAAATTCGGGATTTTTAAGGTAAGAAGATTTTCCTAGATTTCTATTAGATTTCATCATTATATACAAGATTTTAACTTTATAAGGAGGATTAACGATTAAATATTATTATAGTAACTCTGATAAGGATTTATGATGGAATTAAATATGGATCAGGCAAAAGAGAGAATCCCTAAGTTTAAGAAATGAACAGTATCTGCTGTTCAAGATTGGCCAATAGGTTGTGGACCGGCTTCTGAATAACACCTTAGGTAGAAAGCAGTTGTGTCGAATAAGGATAGCGTCGATATAGAAAGCCTCGTTTTATCGATAATCAGGTGTGTAGATTCTTGACACATAAGCTTTGTTATATTATATCTATGTTATGGGCTAAAAGCTGAAAAAGGTGTGTAGATCTCTAGCACATTACCAATAAACCTGTATGTAAATCTATTTATGTATGTTATGGGCTAAAAGCCGGAATAAGGCTATATAGACAGTCGAATGGAACCCTAGAAGGGCTAGGCAAGGATGTCAGGTACGTAAACATAAAACTCCCTATGTGTATTGAAAAATATATATGACTGCATGATATTTTCTTTATGTGTGTATGCATGGGATGGGATATTGATATGATGAAGGGAAAGTGCATGATAGGTCACGCAGTGATCGGTGGTAGAAAACCCACAAATATAAATTTTAGGTCATATTGTGATCGGTGGCTATGCCACGTTTAATGATTCCTACTTAATAGGAATAGGCGATCATTTGTCATTTTGGTGTGTAGCGGATGAATGGTTGATTGTAGAAATCCCCATGGTGTGATGGTTGGTACGGATTGGTGTGTAGAGGATGGAAACCTAGGATGGGTTGGGTTCTTCATTCTTTATTAATTATTATGTGATTATGATTGATGCCTTCCTGTGTGGGCCAGGGCCCATAATGTGTTTGTGGGCTCAGGTCGATGTATGTTTTGAGATTTATACACTGAGTCTTTGTGACTCACGCTTTCCTTTTCTCTACTCTTCTAGATGAACAGTAGATCGTGGACATGGGAGCCGAGACGGACTCGAGGGGCCATCAAGTTCTATTCCTACAAGTTATTTTCTTTTGAGATTTCTTTAGGTTAATTTATTTCAATGTTATTTCGAGAATATTTATGTAATAAGGCCCCTAGTTTTCATTCAACTAAGTCGTTTTCAATGCTAAGAAACTTGTGAATTTTATGATAAGGTTTATTTATACTTGATAATACTTAATACAAGGTTTTATTTTTAAAATGTCGCTTATTTACTTAAATATTGCCCAATTAACTCACAAATTTCAAGTACCATCAAAGCAAAGGTTTTCAAAGTACAAGCCGTGACATGCCAGATCCGGTCGAAATGTATGGGCCGAGTTTGGGGTGTTACAACATATTAGTGGACAGCATATGTCAAAAGTAACCTTATTATTTTTGTTTTATATATTAAATTATAAAGGTTATTTTGGTAATTTGTATAATTAAACAAATAATAAGACAAAAAGCATTAAACAAGCCATTTTGTCCATCTTTTGTGCCGAATGTAAAGAAGAAGAAAAGATGAAAGCTTAGGTATATTCGGCCATGCTTGGAGCTTAAAATTCAAGGTTAGTTTTGTTCGATTTTTGATAATTTTTACGTTTTTGAGATCGTTGCTTTGAGTATTATCCGACCCATGTCTCAATTTTTTATTTTGATGATGATTTTGTGTTTTTTCATTGATGATACCTTGTGGTTTTTGTTGTTTGATGATGAAATATGAAATATATGTGTTAAATTAACAAGTTTTGTCTTTGAATTTTGGATGAATTTGAGTAATTAGGACTAAATTGCAAAAATAAATTTTTGAGGGACTAATATGTAAAATAAATGAAATGTGTGGGCTTGTATGCAGACTAGGAATATTCGGCCCTTGTATGGTGTACTCAAATTTTTTGTATTTTGTGTTTTGTACAAAAAGGACTAAATTGTAAAAAGTGTGAAATGTTAGGGGAAAATTATAATTTCCCCAATTATGTATTTTTAGACTAAATTGAATAGAATAGTGTTTAAATAAGCTTAATTTGAATATGTTTAGATCAAGAACCAAAGAAATTGGATTTGGATCGGGGAAAGACAAAAATAGTCGATTAGCCGATTTCACAGTCGTCGACGTCTGAGGTAAGTCAATAAGCATTTAAATGTTTTTATAACTATGAATATATATATTTGTTATGTAATGACTTGAATTATTTGAGTTACAATTTGCTATGGTCGAATGTGTATAATGATAATCTACTATATTCGAGTTTGATTCGATCGAGATTCAACGTCCATAAGCCCCGTACGAACCTTAGGAATATATAGGATACATATGTCATGACATAGGATATCCAATATGTGTTATCGTGTAAGACCACGTCTGGGACGTTGGCATCGACTTGTGTTTACGTGTAAGACCATGTCTGGGACATTGGCAATGTATTTGATTCGTGTAAGACCCAATTTGGGACAGTGGCATCGATATGTGATTACATGTAAGACCACGTCTAGGATATTGGCATTGTACGAGCTACCGACTATCCGCGTATCCTTTTGAATTCTGAATGGTTCCACGGGCAAGTGTAAGTGAAGGTCAACGTGAAAATCAAATTAAAAGGACTCAGGTACTATATAAATTGTGTTATGAAAAGTAAGGTAATTTAAATGTTTAATTCATTGTATAAAATTTAAAGTATGAGCATGTGAACTATGTGTAAGTTCTAATTTTAATGTATTCGACCAAGGTGAATTATGTATGAGCTTGAAATTGAGATTTGTGTAAGTTCTCGTGAATGTGTATAAGTTAACTATTTGATTTGTAAATGAAAGGATTTAATGTTAAATTATACTTATAGCTTTGTATATTTGGTTTTGCTTATTTAGTTGGTATTAGCTTGCTTATGACTTACTAAGCTTAAATAGCTTACTCTGTGTTTTTCGGTCTACCTCTGTTTTATAGATTTTGGATAAATGTTACGAGTTCGGGGATTGTCAGCAAGACTATTCACACTATCGACAGTTTCCTTTGGTATTTTACTAAGTTCAAATTTGAATATATGGCATGTATAGCATGGTAAAAAGGTTGAATATGAATTAAGTATTGTTGTATGTAATTAATAGCCATGCGAAGATGGCTTATCTTCTTTTGATTGATTTGGTATCTATGCTTATGGTTTATGATGGTCATTGAAAATGAGCTTATATTTATGCATATTTGATTAAGATATATGTTCATGGTAGGTAAGCATGTGTGATGTTTATCAATTAGGCTTATTGAATTTGGGTATGTGATTAATACATGCATATTGGTTATGCTTTGTATGATGGATTGAATAAGTTAAGAGATGGACCAAAATCGAATGTATACATATAGATATATATTGGTTGATGTTAAGTGAAATGTATGTGTAATAAGTTTTAGTAAGTATATGTACTTATATGATGTGATTTGGTTTTGATAATATAAAGGTTCAAATATGGTGATTAGGTATAAGGTTATGTTTAGTCATTAAGTCATTGATAATTGAGTTTGAATTAATAATGTTAAATACATATATATATTCGACCATGATATGAAATTATGATGGATGAATAAATGTGATGCAATGTATTTTGTTTTGTGTTTAGGTTATGAAATTTAGTTGCTTGATGAGGTAAGAATTTGAATGGAAAATTTTGAATGTATATTTATAAGTTAATTTATGTTAAGTGTTGGACAAGTGGTTAATATGTTATATATGTATGTGTATGTATTGGTTTTGAAAGATAGCATGATAGGTACATCATTCACCTATTTAAATGATTGATATGTTGAATAGATTAACTAAGATGAATTATATGATATTCGAATAGCACATAAAATGAATGACTAAGTATGTGGTTTAATTGGTTAATGATATATTAAAATGATTAAGCATAAGGTGAGTTTGATATTTGTTTAATAAATGAAATTGAAATATTGAATGTCTTATTGCTTGGTAAGTATAAGATAAAAAATATGTTTGAATTTGTAAAGATTAGTATGATTTGATTGAAATATCAAAATGTGCAACTTTATTCATTTGGATGATTCAATACACAAATACTCAGTTTAGGTGTAATATGTTATGTTTTTTTAAAAAATAAAAATAAATATAAAAATAAAATATATGTCTGTTCTGAGTTGTGTCTTATTTGGTAACGCCTCGTAACCCTAGTCCGATGACGGATACGAGTTAGGGGTGTTACATTTGATTGGTATCAGAGCTATGGTTTAGTCGGTTCTAGGACTACCATAGCATATGTGAGTCTAGCTATACATGCCATATTAAATCTGTGATAATGTGATATCTCCCAACTCTAACGAAGATTGTTTTGATTCGATAGATAAGTTTTCCAACTGAGCTAATTCTTATAATACAGAAGTAAATATTCAAATATTTGAGTGGAAATGTGTTGATGATTAGTTGAGACTCATAAAGGTAAGAATCAAATTGTATGACATGTTGTTATTGATAAATGTTGTAATTATATGAGCATATGAGATTTGATATTTGAGTTATAATTGTTATCTGAAATGTTCTGATTGTGAAATAGTGATTTGAGTTGACATATGAACAATGTGTCAAGGATAAAAATGATTAAAAGAAAAAGTTTATTAAATGATTTGAGAATGTGAAATTATTAATGACTAACTATTTGTGATAGTATGTATTATGTGCAATTATGTGAGAGTTAAATTTGAGGCTTTACTACCCTCACCCCCTTGTCAGAAAAATGTTACAATTTTATTATAAGAGTTGGAATGAATAAACTCACTAATGCGAAGTTTTAGAAATCCATGATTGAAAGATTAGTAATGTGGTCAGAAAGGAGAATGAATCAGCAAATGAAGACAGTACTAAAAGAGATATTGGGCAGTTTTGAAGACTATTCAAATGATGCAAAGACATTGTTAAAGAAGAAGTTAACTTTGATTAAATGACTTGTTCAGGTATGTTATCTAAAGAAAGTATTAACTGAAAGCTTTTCCGAATTGATTTCTGTTAGTGATGGGATAATATGAAAATTTCTGATGACAAAATTAGATAGTGAATTGATGTTTGAATTGTATTGATGGTTGAATGCAATAGTTATAGTCGGGCAGATATTATGATTCCATTTGGATATTCTATGTGTATATTTATCCTCAGAAGTATATGTGACTGTTTAGTTTCAGAAAGAAATTTTTATCGTATGTGAACATTAGCTAAACATATTAATAGACAAAAACATCGTTGATCTGTTTGGGTTATATTCGACATTTTTATGTCTTCCTTTGATAATTTATTCCATGGTGTGGATATGAAAGTCGACGGTAAAATCTGTATAAGACTAATATTCTATTCCTACTGGTTATTTCTCTGTTGAAAATACGTGAAGATTATATTACTTCTGTTCCTGTGGATTTTAGTATTTATGAGCGACATTGTTCTTTCTTGATATTTCTGGGATATCATTGAAAATAATATTATTTTATATGAGTTGTAATTTCAGATATTCTGTGTAACTCCAAATGTTGAAATTCTGTTACTCCGGTATTTTTATGATTTCATGTGATTATCTGCAAGAGATCTCTATTTGACAGAGATGACTATGCCTATTACGATTGTAATTTCTGGTTTGAAATGTGAGAGCACAGTGGTACCGTCCTCAGAGTTATAGAAGATGTGTTTCTACAATGGTTGCTATTTAAATCATATTTGATTCCTTTCTGTGTTCAAATACTTCATTAACAGCTGGGATAATATTCATTATAGGATTGAGACATTATTCCTAAGAAGGCTCAATGATTCCTATTTGGTTGAGGTGATTCTAGTATAATTCAGAGTTTCGATAATTAATATGTGAGAGACAGGTTTATTATAAACTCTTTTCTAATTCTCGTGAAGGTTCGACAGTGATAAAAGTGAAAATGATGGAAGATCAAGATTAATTTGTAGAATGATATGTCTGGGGTCATCCTTTTAATGAGAAGAAAGATTTCTTTGAAAAGACTGATTCAGTAGTTAGTAAGATTTGAATTATTTGATTGAAAAGTTAATTGGGATATATGTATTTGAATTTATCTACGAACTGGAAATAAACTTTGAACGTACATGTATGAATTGAAGGATAGATTGAAAGAATAATTTGTAATCTTAAAGACTCTGATGTACTAAAGACTATTTTCCGAACGAGGTACGGACATTATGAGTTTCTGGTTATGCCTTTCGGACTTACTAATGTATTTGCTATTTTTTATGGATTTGATGAATTAGATCTTTAGACAGTATCTGGATCGATTTGTGGTAGTATTCATAGATGATATTCTGATCTATTTTCGTAATAAAATTGAGCATGCCGAACATCTGAGACTTATGCTACAGATGTTGCAAGATGAACAGTTGTATGCAAAGTTTAGTAAATGTGAGTTCTGGTTACGTGAAGTCAGTTTTCTAGGCCATGTTGTATCAGCATCAGAAAGTTCGTGAAAGGTTTCTTTATGGTTGCTACACAGTTGACAAAGCTGTTACAGAAAGATGTTAAGTTTGAGTGGTTAGAAAAGTGCCATAAAAGTTTTGATCAGTTGAAAGCTATTTTGACCGAAGCTCCAGTGTTAGTTCAGCCAGAATCAGGTAAAGAATTTTTCATTTACAGTGATGCATCTTTGAGTGGTCTGGGTTGTGTTTTGATGCAGGAAGGCAAAGCCATAGCTTATGCCTCGAGATAGTTAAAGCCTCATGAAAAGAATTATCCGACGTATGATCTGGAATTGGCAGTTATTGTGTTTGCATTGAAGATATGGCGTCACTATCTATTCGATGATAAATGTCATGTTTATTCTGATCATAAAAGCCTGAAGTATTTGATGACTCAGAAAGATCTGAATTTGAGACAGCGACGGTGGATAGAGTTGCTAAAAGATTACGGGTTTGTGATCGATTATCATCCAGGAAAGGCTAATGTTGTTGCTGATGCCCTAAGTCAAAATCACTTTTTGCTTTGCATGCAATGAATGCGAATATAGTGATATTTAATGATGGTTCGATAATAGCCGAATTAAAAGCAAGACCATTGTTTGTTCAACAAATTTGTGAGGCTCAGAAAGTTGATAATGATTTGTTAGTAAAGCGAGCTCAATGTGAATTGAATGTTGAATTTGTTGATACAAATGATTGCTTGAGGTTCAGAAACCGAATATGTGTTCCGAGAAATTCAGAGTTGATTCAGATGATTTTGAATGAAGCTCATAACAATTGGTTATCTGTTCACCCGAGTAGTACGAAAATGTACAACGATCTAAAATAGTACTTTTGGTGGCATGGTATGAAACGAGACATTTCTGACTTTGTTTCAAAATGTTTAATATGTTAGCAAGTAAAAGCCGAGCATCAGGTTCCTTCTGGGTTACTTCAGCCAATTATGATACCCGAGTGAAAATGGGACAGAGTCACGATGGATTTTGTATCTGGTCTACCGTTGACACCGAGCAAGAAATATGCAATCTGGGTTATTGTGGATAAATTGACTAAATCTGTTCATTTTGTTCCGATTCGTACAGATTATTCACTTGATAAATTGGCTAAATTATATGTTTCTCAAATTGTGAGATTACATGGTGTGCCTATTTCTATTGTTTCGACCGAAACCCGAGGTTCACATCACTGTTTTGGAAGAAACTGCAAGATGCTCTAGGTACAAAACTACACTTTAGCACTACCTTTCATCCGCAAACAGATGGTCAGTTCTGAACGAATCATTCAGGTACTTGAGGATATGTTGAGATGTTCCATTCTTAAGTTCAAAGGTATGTAGGAATGATACTTACCTTTGATTGAATTTGCTCATAATAATAATTTTCAATCTAGTATCAAAATGGCACCTTATAAAGCTTTGTACAGTCGTAAAAGTCGTACACCATTGTATTGGACTGAGCTCAATGAAAATAAAATACACGGGGTTGACTTGATCAAAGAAACAGAACAGAAAGTGATAGTGATCCGTGATAGCTTAAAAGTTGCATCAGATCGTCAAAAGTCATATGCAGATTTAAAACGTAAAGATATTGAATTTCAAATCGGAGATCAAGTGTTTTTGAGAGTTTCACCATGGAAGAAAATACTCAGATATGATCGTAAAGGTAAGTTGAGTCCGAGATTTATTGGGCCATATGAGATCATAGAGCGTATCGGGCCTGTTGTTTATAGATTACAGTTACCATCTGAGCTAGAAAAGATCTATAATGTATTTCATATTTCGATGCTCCGTAGATACCGATTCGATCCTTCACATGTGATTAATCCGGCAGAGGTTGAGATTCAGTCTGATATGATATATGAAGAGGAACCGATTCGTATTCTGTCTCTTGAGATGAAAAAAATTGAGAAATAAGAAAATCCCATTAGTCAAAGTACTGTGGCAAAGACACAGTGTTGAAGAGGCAACTAGGGAGTCCGAGAATACAATGAAAGAGCGTTATCCAAACCTATTCACCGATAAGATTTTCGGGGACAAAAATCCCTAAGGGGGGAGAGTTGTAACAGCTCGATTTTGACCCTAATCGGAATAGTGGTTTTGGGACCAAAAATTTGAGTCCAAAACAAATATTTTAAAATTTATTTTCTATTTTTATTATGTGTGAATTTGTTTGTGCTAAAATTTCATGTTTTAATTTTGTCGTTTAGGTGTCCGATTAAATAAAAAACTTAATCGCTTAAAATGTAAAAGTTACAAAATAAAGTGTAAGTGCTAATTTGTTAATGGCTTTTTAATATTAGGTCCTTAAAGGGAAAATAGCCCATTTTACATATTAGTGGACGACATATGTCAAAAGTAACCTTATTATTATTGTTTTATATATTAAATTATAAAGGTTATTTTGGTAATTTGCAAAATTAAACAAATAATAAGACAAAAAGCATTAAACATGCCATTTTGTCCATCTTTTGTGCAAAATGTAAAGAAGAATAAAAGATGAAAGCTTAGGTATATTCAGCCATGCTTGGAGCTTAAAATTCAAGGTTAGTTTTGTTCGATTTTTGATAATTTTTACGGTTTTGAGATCGTTGCTTTGAGTACTATCTGACCCATGTCTCAATTTTTTATTTTGATGATGATTTTGTGTTTTGCCATTGATGGTACCTTATGGTTTTTGTTGTTTGATGATGAAATATGAAATATATGTGTTAGATTAACAAGTTTTGTCTTTGAATTTTGGATGAATTTGAGTAATTAGGACTGAATTGCAAAAGTAAATTTTTGAGGGACTAACATGTGAAATAAATGAAATTTGTGGGCTTGTATGAGGACTAGGAATATTTGGCCTTTGTATGGTGTACTCAAATTTTGTGTATTTTGTGTTTTGTACAAAAAGGACTAAATTGTAAAAAGTGTAAAATGTTAGGGGAAAAATTATAATTTTCCCAATTATGTGTTTTTAGACTAAATTGAATAGAATGGTGTTTAAATAAGCTTAATTTGAATATGTTTAGATCAAGAACCAAATAAATTGGATTTGGATCGGGAAAAGACAAAATAGTCGATTAACCGATTTCACAGTCGTCGACGTCCGAGGTAAGTCAATAAGCATTTAAATGTTGTTATAACTATGAATATATATATTTGTTATGTAATGACTTGAATTATTTGAGTTACAATTTTCTATGGCCGAATGTGTATAATGATAATTGGCTATCTTTCGAGTTTGATTCGATCGAGATTCGACGTCCATAAGCCCCGTACAAACCTTAGGAATAGATAGGATACATATGTCATGACATAGGATATTCGATATGTGTTATCATGTAAGACCACGTCTGGGACGTTGGCATCGACTTGTGTTTACGTGTAAGACCATGTCTGGGACATTGGCAACGTATTTGATTCGTGTAAGACCTTGTCTGGGATAGTGGCATCGATATGTGATTACATGTAAGACCAAGTCTGGGACGTTGACATTGTACGAGCTACCGACTATCCGCGTATCCTTTTGAATTCCAAATGGTTCAACGGGCAAGTGTAAGTTAAGGTCAATGTGAAAATCGAATTAAAAGGACTCAGGTACGTATATAAATTATGTTATGAAAAGTAAGGTAAGTTAAATGTTTAATTCATTGTATAAAATTTAAAGTATGAGCATGTGAACTATGTGTAAGTTCTAATTTTAATGTATTCGACCAAGGTGAATTATGTATGAGCTTGAAATTGAGATTTGTGTAAGTTCTCGTGAATGTGTATAAGTTAACTGTTTGATTTGTAAATGAAAGGATTTAATGTTAAATTATACTTATAGCTTTGTATATTTGTTTTTGCTAATTTAGTTGGTATTAGCTTGCTTATGACATACTAAGCTTAAATAGCTTACTCTGTGTTTTTCTGTTTACCTCTGTTTTATAGATTTTGGATATACGTTACGAGTTCGGGGATCGTCAGCAAGACTATTCACACTATCGACAGTTTCCTTTGGTATTTTACTAAGTTGAAATTTGAATATATGACATGTATAGCATAGTAAAAAGGTTGAATATGAATTAAGTATTGTTGTATGTAATTAATAGCCATGCAAAGATGACTTATCTTCTTTTGATTGATTTGGTATCTATGCTTATGGTTTATGATGGTCATTGAAAATGAGCTTATATTTATGCATATTTGATTAAGGTATATGTTCATGGTAGGTAAGCGTGTGTGATGTTTATAAATTAGGCTTATTGAATTTGGGTATGTGATTAATACATGCATATTGGTTATGCTTTGTATGATGGATTGAATAAGTTAAGAGATGGACCAAAACCGAATGTATACATATAGATATATATTGGTTGATGTTAAGTGAAATGTATGTGTAATAAGTTTTAGTAAGTATATGTACTTGTATGATGTGATTTGGTTTTGATAATATAAAGGTTCAAATATGGTGATTAGGTATAAGGTTATGTTTAGTCATTAAGTCATTGATAATTGAGTTTGAATTAATAATGTTAAATATATATATATTCGACCATGATATGAAATTATGATGGATGATTAAATGTGATGCAATGTATTTTGTTTTGTGTTTAGGTTATGAAATTTAGTTGCTTGATGAGGTAAGAATTTGAATGGAAAATTTTGAATGTATATTTATAAGTTAATTTATGTTAAGTGTTGGACAAGTGGTTGATATGTTATATATGTATGTGTGTGTATCGGTTTGGAAAGATAGCGTGATTAGGTTCATCATTCACCTATTTAAATGATTGATATGTTGAATAGATTAACTAAGATGAATTATATGAAATTGAATAGCACATAAAATGAATGACTAAGTATGTGGTTTAATTAGTTAATGATATATTAAAATGATTAAGCATAAGGTGAGTTTGATATTTGTTTAATAAATGAAATTGAAATATTGAATGTCATATTGCTTGGTAAGTATAAGATAATAAAATATGTTTGAATTTGTAAAGATTAGTATGATTTGATTGAAATAGCAAAATGTGCAACTTTATTTTGTTTGGATGATTCAATACACAAATACTCAGTTTAGGTGTAATATGTTATGTTTTTTAAAAAATAAAAATAAAAATAAAATATATGCCTGTTCTGAGTTGTGTCTTATTTGGTAATGCCTCGTAACCCTAGTCTGGCGACGGATACGGGTTAGGGGTGTTATAATCGATGATTTCGTAACATTTAAATTCATTTCACAACACAAAGTCAAACATCAATCAAACATATCCAAATATAAACATATAGTCCCTTAATGAGGTCTATGAGACCTTAAACACATATTAGAAAGGGGTTGGGACTAAACCGAACACATACAAAAATTTTTAGAAATTTAAAGATTTTTCAAAACTGCAGAGGTCACATGTCCGTGCATCCAAGCCGTGGCAAAACAGGGCATACATACTGACTTGTTCACACGGCCTGAGACACGCCCATGTGCCTCACCTATGGTCGACACTGACTTGCACCACACGGCCAGTCACACGCCCGTGTGTCCAGCCCGTGGTTGAGTCTGACTTGTTTTGAAACACAACTTCGATGGACACGGTCGAGCCACACGCCCGTGTGCTCAACCGTGTGGGCAATTGTAGGCCAATTTCAAGGCAACATTCCACCCACACTTAAGGTCACACCTACAAGCACAAACCAACTCAATTCCATACTCCAAATGGCATTCAAACATACCAAAACATACTCAATTTAATCTCTTAACATCATCATTCATATTTCTATACAAATCCATCTTAACAAGTCAATTTAACTTATCATCCACACATTAAAATCATGTTAACTAACTTCATTTAATCCATACCACAAGTTCATATTTTATCCATCATTCTCATCAACCAATTCAAGCATAAAACAAACCATTTCCATTCTCACTATTTCATACCTCATTCATCATTTTCATAGCCTACATATATGCACCAACATCATTCAATTTCCAAACCATGTCAAATGGCAAGGTCCAAACATATCAAAACATACCATAACTTCTAGCCTATACATGCCATATACCATGTATATACATATATCAAAAGTACCAAAATAGATAGCCGATAGTGTGATTGAGTCGCTGATGATTATCGAATCCGAGCTAGCTTTACTAACACTGTAAAACAGAGAAACACATCACACAGTAAGCTTTTAAAGCTTTGTAAGTTCATAACATAATACATTTAATTTAATAAATCAAATACAATATACAAAATTAGTCCATCACATAGATTAAATCTCAAATATTCACACCATATCATCCATAGCTAATATACTCACTCAACCATTCACAATTCCATACACAATTTCATCAACCACAAAGGTTCAATACATACCTTAGCCAACACATAGTTGTTCACCATCCATGCTACTCAATGCTCGATATTACATTTCGATCAACCTTTGTTATTCATTTGATTTAATTGCACACTGAGTACCAATTTCGTAGCTGAAGCATAAATGTCATCGCACACTTAGTGCTTATACTTTAAATCAAACTTATCTCGATATCGCACACACAGTGCCAAATCAATAAGCCGAAGCTTTATTATCTCGCACACATAGTGCTAATCATCTCTGTCTCATTTCTAATTACGCACACTTAGTACCTCATTACTCAATTTCATATATATCATTGCTATTTCATTAACTATATATTCATTCATTTCTCATCACATAAATATAAATTTAACAACTTGTATTATATCTGAACTTACCTCGGACGTTGAAATACTGAGACTAGCCGATCAATCGAGTACTTTGTCTTTGCCTCGATCTAGATACGAATCTCTCCTTTCTTGGTCTATACATATTCAAATTTAGTTCATTTAATCACCAAATCATTCAATTTAGTCTAAAACACATATTTAGGATATTTTACAAAATTGCCCTCATATTTTTACATTTCAACACTTTAGTCCCTATTTCATAAAATCACAAAATACACATAATTTCATTATACCATGCTCAGGTCAAATTCTCCTTATACTCATACAAGCCCATATATTTCATTTATTTCACATTTTAGTCCTCTAATTTTTTTATTTTCACAAATTAGTCCAAATTACTCAATTTCATAAAAAATCCAAATATAAACTATGTTAACCCAACACTAAGCTTTCATGTTTCACCAACTAACAACACAAAACTCACATATTGATCAATGGCATATCTCAAAATCACCTTCAATTTCTAAAATTAAGCATGGGTTTGATAATACACTAAGTAACGATCACAAAAACGTAAAAATTATCAAAAACCGAACAAAAACGAACATTAAATCAAGCTTGGAAGTAGCTGAATATCAAAACATATGAGCCCTAGCTTTCTTTCTTCAATTTTAGCAAGAAAAGATGAACACCACTCTAATTCATGCTTTTTATTTATTTCTTACATATTAATATATTATTTACTAAACTATACTTAATGAAATAATATTTAAATTCTACTAACTTAGGCATTTTTGTCCATCCATTTATCACATGGAATAATAACAACATAAGGACTCATATTTTAATAAGCCATGCCAAATTAACACTTTAACAATCAGCACACAACTTTTGTATTTTATGCGATTAAGTTCTTTTTCATAATTCGACACACAGTTGATAAAATTTTCACACAAAATTTTCTCACATGTTCAATCACATATTATAAACACCAAAAATAATATTAAAATATTTTTCTGACCTCGAATTTGTGGTCCGAAACCACTATTTCGACTAGGGTCTAAACCAGGCTATTACAACTCTCCCCCTTAGGGATTTTCATCCTCGAAAATCTTACCAGTGAATAGGTTTGGATATTGCTCTCTCATAACATCTTCAAGCTCCCACGTAGCCTCTTCAACTCTGTGTTTGTGCCACAACACTTTCACTAAAGAAATCTTCTTATTTCTCAACTCTTTGATCTCACGTGCCAATATTCGAATCGGTTCTTCACTATATGATAAATCTGACTGAATCTCAACCTCAGTAGGAGCAATCACATGCGATGGATCAAATCTGTATTGTCGAAGCATCAATACGTGGAACATATCATGAATTTTCTCTGATTCAGGTGGCAACAATAATCTATAAGCAATCAGCCCAATTTGTTCAATGATCTCATATGGCCCGATGAACCTCGGACTCAGCTTGCCTTTTCATCCAAATCGAAATATTTTCTTCCACGGAGACACTTTCAAAAACACTTTGTCACCAACCTCAAATTCGATATCTTTTCATTTTAAGTCTGCATAGGACTGATAATGATCTAACCCTACTTTCAAACTGTCATGAATCACTTTCACTTTCACTTTCTGCTCAGTCTCTTTTATCAAAGTAACCCCGTGAATCTTATTCTCACTCAGCTCAGTCCAATACAATGGAGTTTGACATTTTCGACCATAAAGTGCCTCATATGGTGCCATTTTGATACTAGATTGAAAATTGTTATTGTATGCAAACTCAATCAACAATAAATGTTTTTCCCATGTACTTTCAAACTCAAGAATGCAACATCTCAACATATCTTCGAGAATCTGAATGATCCGTTCGGATTGTCCATCCATTTGCGGATGAAATGCAGTACTAAAGTGCAGCTTCGTGCCTAAAGCCTCTTGCAATTTCTTCCAAAATCGCGAGGTAAATCTCGAATATCTGTTAGATACGATAAATAGTGACACCCCGTCAATCTCACAATCTCAGAGATATACAAATCAGCTGACTTATCAAGTGAATAATTTGTTCTCACCGGAACAAAATGAGCTGATTTCGTCAATCTATCAACTATCACCCAGATTGTATCTTTTTTTCTCGGATTTAGAGGTTGTCCCGAAATAAAGTCTATCGTGATTCTCTCCCATTTCCACTCAGGAATCATAGTCGATTGTAACAAACCGGATGGAACCTGATGTTCAGCTTTAACTTACTGATAAACCAAACATCTCGAAACAAACTCTGAGATATCCCATTTCATACCATGCCACCAATAACACTGTTTCAAATCGTTATACATTTTTGTACTCCGGTGAAAAACAGCCAAACGACTGTTGTGAGCTTCATTCAAAATCAATTGAATTAACTCTAAATTCCTCGGAACACAAATTCAATCTCTAAATCTCAAACAATCATCACTATCAACTCGAAATTCTAAATCAAAATTCAAATCACATTTAGCTCGTTTTGCTATCATCTCATCATCACTTTTTTGGGCATCACAAATCTGACGTATAAACATCGGCCTAACTTTCAATTAAGCTAAAACTAAATTATCATTACACAGATTTATCTGAGCATTCATTGCTTGTAAAATGTATATAGACTTTAGGCTCAAAGCATCAGCAACAACATTAGCTTTACCCGGATGATAACCAATCACAAGTTCGTATCTTTCAACAATTCTAGCCATCTTCTCTATTGCAAATTCAATTCTTTCTAAGTCATCAAGTACTTTAAACTCTTATGATCAGTATAAATATGACATTTCTCACCAACTAGGTAGTGACGCCAAATCTTCAATGCAAATACAATAGCAGCTAATTCAAGATCATGTGTCGGATAGTTCTTTTCATACGGCTTTAACTGCCTTGAAGCATAAGCGATGACTTTGCCTTCTTGCATCAACACACCATCCAAACCATTCAACAATGCATCACTGTAAACTATAAATTCTTTACTCGATTTAGGTTGAACTAACACTAGGTGCTTCTGTCAACAATGCTTTAAACTGCTCAAAACTTTGTTGGCACTTTTCGGACCATTTGAATTTAACATCTTTTTATAATAACTTCGTCAACAGAGTCGCAATCATCGAGAAACCTTTCACAAACCGTCTATAATATCCCGCTAGTCCCAGAAAACTACGGACTTCATACACATTTCTAAGAGGTTTCCATTCTAAAATAGCTAAGATCTTACTTGGATCAACTCATATTCCCGCAGTTGATACAATATTCACTAAAAACCAACCTCACGCAACCAGAACTCACATTTGCTAAACTTTGCAAATAATTGCTTCTCACGTAAAGTCTGTAACACAATTCTCAAATGCTCGGCATGTTGTGTCTCATCACAGGAATAAATTAGAATATCATCAATGAACACCACTGTCGAAACTATTTTTAAGTTTTTATAAAAATGGGGGTCGACTTTTAAAAAAAAAATGGAATCGCCACCAATCCCTTTTTACTTAGGTGTGATTGGATCACCTTGTAAAACGTTTTATTTCAAAACATTGATTTTGGTCCACGAAATACAAGAAAATGAGTTCGAGAGTCGGTTACATATGAGAAAGGGTTACACCCTCGTAACGCCCAAAATTTGGTACTTAATTGATAATCTCATGTCCTAGTGTTGAAATTTTGAAAAATTTTAAAATATGATCCTTTTATTAGAAAGAAAACCAAGATTTACATATCTCAAAGAAATAAATGCTATACCCAATAAGTTAGGATGTAACATCTCATGACTTCGAAATTAGGCTCGCCTTTATTTATAGAAAATTCTTACCTCGAGACACAAAACATCATATCCAATAAGTTAGGGTACAACGTTTTGAATTCCCGAGAATAAGTTTTGATTTGAAGTTTGAAGTTTCAATTTTAAAAGAGAAGGGATACTCAATATCCTAAGTTCAACGAGAAAAATCGAAACCCAGTGAGTTGGGGCACAATTTTTCTCGAAGTCCCCAAATATTACGTATCACCGTATTTTTTTAAAAACTTCGAATAAAATACGACAATTTTGCAAAATGTGTTTTTATAAAATGATATGAATCCGATTTTGCATTGATACATTACAAAATATAAATATCGATAGTAATTCATAATAATCACAAGTCATATTAATGATAATACCAATATAGACAATTAACGAAATAATAATGTAACATAGCAAATGATACATGCAATAAAATGACTATACTAAAGCAATAATATGCAAATAAAAGAGCATGAATAAATAAATACAGGATATAAAATAATCAACGGCAATTAAAATCTATGTTAAATATGAAAATTCAAGAAATAAATATTAAACTCTTCATACAAGATCAAATATAAATAAATGAATGAAATATTTAAACACCTAATAAATATTATAACAAAATAAAAAGAGAAAATAAAAATATGATAATTTCTAAAACGATTAATATGTATAAATAATTTATTTTAAATGAATAATATAAAAACTTAGAGTATATGAAAATATAAGGATACTTATAATAAATATATAATTTAATAAATTAGTATATATATAAATATTAATAATAATACATGATAAAAAAATAATTATAAGTAAATAGTATATAAAATTTTAAATATATAATACAAAGTGATCATAAAAATTTACATATGTAATATAAACAATATAAATAAAATATGTTATATAATATACGATTTATATAATATAAAAGATAAAATAATTTGAATTATACATATAATATAATATTATAACGTATAATATACAAAATTTTAAAATGTATAATGTAATAACTAATATACAAAATAATATGTAATATATAAATAATATTAAACTTAATAAAATAACCTAATTATGAATAATAAATAGTAATTTAACACATATAAAAATAATACATGTTTAGAATTAACAATACATGAAAATTTTATATTATTAATAAATTAATATACACTATACGAACTAAAAATAATATAAAATTTTAATAAAATGAAATAATTTAATATAATGTAAAAATAAAAAAGTTTAAAAATAAACAAAGAAACAAGGATTAAATAGAAATAGAAATAAAATGTAAAAAGGACCAGATCAGAACACACGTCATAATGTAGGGACTTATTAGGCAATTATACCTTATCTCCTAAACGACATCGTTCCGTCTCTGGCCTTAAAATAGCCTGAAGGACTAAATTGAAGCGAAATATAGATCTTAGGGCTAATTTAAAATAAAAGAAAATTCAAATCGAGACGAAATCATAGAAATAAATTTGTGGAGGGGCTAAAGAGGGAAATTGCCCCTTTTATAAAAACATGCGGATCCTCCCTTGGATATTGGGTCAACTCGCGGATTTGGCCTTAAAACGGCGTCGCTTTGGTCATTAATTGACCACACCAAAACGGCGCCGTTTCCTTGGCCTATATAAATCAGAAATCGCCCAAAAATTATTTCACACACCCCTTCAAAAAAAAAAAACAGACGAGAGCTCCGAAATGCTCTCTTCCCTTCCGGCCTGAGGCCAGAATCCGGCCTAGGTTCCAACGACGGACCACCGCATGCACAGCCTCCAACGGTGATCAGAAAGCCAATTTTTTCGTTTCGCAGCCGAATCGAAGGTAATCTCTTCTCCGGTTATTTTTTTAACAATATATATATAAATAAATCGAAAAGAAAAGTAAAAAATAAAGGAAATAGAATAAAAATTCACCTCTGCTGTTAGGGTTTTTTATTAATCTCTGTCTCTATATATTCGTGTCCCCCTATTTTTTACAGATTACTCTGGGGTTTATATAGCCCGAAATAAAAAAAAATAAATACAAAATCTTGTTGCCATTTTTCTTTCCATTTTGCTGTCGTATTTCTTTCCCTTTTTTGCAGGTCAATGGCGAGGACTATGGCGGCGATAGGGCACGACTCTCGCTAACTGTGGTGCGACTGGTGGCTTGTTTTGGGCGAGAGGAAGGAGCTGCTGGACACTTGCGGCGCCTAGGGTTTTCAAAAACCCTAGGTTCTGTTTCTGTTTAGTTTTTTTGGGCCCCGTAGGTTGGATTAGAGGTTGGGCTAAGATTGGGTCTAAGGGTTTAGTTTGGGTTGTAATGGGGTAATGTTTTGGGCCACTGGGTTTTTATTTTGGGTTGTCTGTTTTAGTATTTTGTAATTCGGGCCATGAGTGCATTTGGGCCTTTGTAATCTGGAATTTAAAAATGGACATTTGGTATTTTTTGGTATTTTTATTATTTATTTATTTTTTGTTTTTTTGAATGATATGGGCCCGAGCAATAATGGGCTACTACAACCACAACATAGCGATCTAAGTAAGGTCTGAATATCCGATTCATCAAACCCATAAACACTACATGAGCATTCGTTAATCCAAAAGGCATAACTAAGAATTCATAATGTTTGTACCTCGTTCTGAAAGCAGTCTTTGGTACATCTGATTCTTTAACTCTCAACTTGTAATAACCCGTCTCAAATCTATCTTAGAAAACACTGTAGCTCCCTTCAGCTGATCAAACAAATCATCGATTCGCGGCAATGGATTTTTCTTCTTTATCGTTACTTTGTTCAGTTGTCGATAATCAATACGCATCCTCATAGTACCATCTTTCTTTTTCACAAACAACACATGAGCACCCTAGGGTGAGAAACTCGGTCGTATAAATTCTTTTTCAGTCAATTCTTGCAACTGAGACTTCAACTCTTTCAATTCTGTTGGTGCCATTCTATATGGAGCTATCGATATCAGAGTCGTCCTCGTCACTAATTCAATACCAAATTCAACTTCTCGGATCGGAGGTAATCCCGGTAGTTCTTCAGGAAACACATCAGGGAATTCACAAACCACAGGCACAGATTCAACTTTCTTTTTTGTCACTTAAGTATTTATCACATATGCAAGATAGGCTTCGCAACCCTTTTTCACATGATTCAAGGCTTTCATTGAAGATATAGCAGGTGGTAACCCACTCAAATCATTAGATTCAATGCGAACTATCTCACCATTCTGACTTCTCAAATCAATACTTTTTCGTCTACAGTTTACAATAGCATTATGCAAAGTGAGTCAGTCCATGCCCAGAATAATATCAAATTCATCAAAGGTAGCAACATCAAATTAGCCAAAAACAAACATCCCGAAACATCAATGGACAATTCTTGCACACTTTATCCATCAAGCCAAACTTGCCTAAGGGGTTCGATACTCTAATCACAAATTCAGTAGACTCAACAGGTAGAGTCTTACTTGATACTAGATTCACACACATATAGGAATGAGTAGATCCTAGATCTATCAATGCAATCACATAGGTATCAAATAGAGTAAAAGTACCAGTAATGACGTATGGAGATGACGATTCTTCACGAGCGCGAATAGCATAAGCTCGACCAAGTGCTACCGCATCATATCTCACAGCTGTTTCGGTAGTCCCTCTTTGACTTCCACTCACATTTCCAGTGTTTCTGGGTGGTCTACCCCTAGCTGTTGTATTACTCGATCTCGCACTCTGAACATTGTCTTTCTCAGCCAACTCGAGGCAATCTCAAATAAAATGATCTCGGGATCCACACTTATAACACGTTCTATTATTGTACTTGCCCCAGCATTCTCTAATGTGTCATCTTCCACATTGTCTACACTTAGGCCTGTTGCTTTTGAAACTACCAACCTTGATTCAGTCGGAGTTTGATTTCTTGGACCAACATTTTGTCTCGCACGATTTCTACTCAAATGTCCAAATGAAGCATTTGATCGATTACTTGCATCTCTAAATCTCTTCGTCGAAGGTTGAGACAACTTACTCATCAATCTTTTCTTTCATCTCTAGCCTCAGAATCTGCTTTCTTCTTTTCTTTACTAAGCTCCTCGGCTTTGCAGGCTTTTTCCACTAACAAAACAAATTCATTTATGTCAAGTATTCCAACCAACAATTTAATATCCTCATTCAGCCCTTCAATGAAACGTTTACACATAGTAGCTTCAGTCGGAACACATTCTCGCGTATTGGCTCAGTCTCACAAACTCCCGTTCATACTCCATAACTGACATACGACCCTATTTTAGCTCTAGAAACTCTTTACGTTTCTGATCTATAAATCGTTGACTGATATACTTCTTTCGGAATTCAACTTGAAAGAAATCCCAAGTGATTCTCTCTCTCGGAACTACTGATATCAACGTTTTCCACTAATTATATGCCGTATCTCTCAACAAGGAAACAATACATTTAATGCATTCATTAGGAGTCAACGACATCTCATCAAACACTTGAATGGTATTCTCAAGCCAGAACTCAGCTCTCGACATCATCATCAGATCTGGCCCTAAACTCTTCGGCCCCATACTTTCAGATTTTATCTATAGAAGGTTTATTCTATCAGATCGGATCTGTCACTTGTGGCATAATAGGTACTTGTGGGGGTGGAGGTTGTGGAGCAGCTGGATTCATTCGAACGAACTCCAAAAACCACTCACTCATCATTTGGAAGAAGACTTGCTTAGTCTCTCCCTCTTGGCTACTAGCAATCGGCCTAGACTCGGCCGATGCTGTCCCTTGAGCGGGAGCAGGCGCATTGCTCTCTACATCATCAGCAGCTACTCGATCGAAATCCATTCACTATATGAAAACACATTTTTAACTGTCAGGATTCATCACACTATCACAATTATATATATGGCATGTATAGCTGGACTCACACGCACTACGTTAGTACTAAAATTGATTAAACCATAGCTTTGATACCAATAAAATGTAACACCCTTAACCCAAAACTGTTGCCGAAATAGGGTTAAGAGGCATTACTGATCATTTCAAAACATTTAAATTCATTTCACAACACAAAGTCAAACATCAATCAAACATATCCAAATATAAACATATAGTCCCTTAATGAGGTCTACGAGACTTTAAGCACATATTAGAAAGGGGTTGGGAATAAATCGAACGCATACAAAATTTTTTAGAAATTTAAAGATTTTTCAAACTGCAGAGGTCACATGCCTGTGCATCCAAGCCGTGGCAAAATAGGGCATACATACTGACTTGTTCACACGACCTGAGACACGCCAGTTGCCTCACCCGTGGTTGACACTGACTTGTACCACACGGCCAGTCACATGCTCGTGTGTCCATTCCGTGGTCGAGTCTGACTTGTTTTGAAACACAACTTCGAAGGACACGGTCGAGCCACACACCCGTGTGGGCAATTTTAGGCTATGTTCAAGGCCAACATGCCACCCACTCAATTCTATACTCTAATTGTCATTCAAACATACCAAAACATACTCAATTTAATCTCTTAACATAATCATTCATCTTCCTATACAAATCCATCTTAACAAGTCAATTTAACTTATCATCCACACATTCAAATCATGTTAACTAACTTCATTTAATCCATACCACAAGTTCACATTTTATCCATCATTCTCATCAACCAATTCAAGCATAAAACATACCATTTCCATTCTCACTATTTCATACCTCATTCATCATTTTCATAGCCTACATATATGCACCAACATAATTCAATTTCCAAGCCATGTCACATGGAAAGGTCCAAACATATCAAAACATACCATAACTTCTAGCATATACATGCCATATACCAAGTATATACATATTTCAAAAGTACCAAAATAGATAGCCGATAGTGTGATTGAGTTGCTGACGATCCCGGATCCGGGCTAGCTTTATTGACACTATAAAACAGAGAAACACATCACACATTAAGCTTTTAAAGCTTAGTAAGTTTGTAACATAATACATTTAATTTAATAAATCAAATACAATATACAAAATTAGTCCATCACATAGCTTAACTCTCAAATATTCACATCATATCATCCATAGCTAATATACTCACTCAACCATTCACAATTCCATACACAATTTCATCAATCACAAAGGTTCAATACATACCTTAGCCAACACCTAGTTGTTCACCATCCATGCTACTCAATGCTCGATATTACATTTCGATCAACCTTTCTTATTCATTTGATTTAATCGCACACTTAGTGCCAATTTCGTAGCTGAAGCATGAATGTCATCGCACACTTAGTGCCTGTACTTTAAACCAAACTTATCTCGATATCGCACACACAGTGCCAAATCAATAAGCCGAAGCTTCTATTATCTCGCACACACAGTGCTAATCATCTTTGTCTCATTTCTAATTACGCACACTTAGTGCCTCATTACTCAATTTCATATATATCATTGCTATTTCATTAACTATATATTCATTCATTTCTCATCACATAAATATAAATTTAACAACTTGTATTATATTCGAACTTACCTCAGACGTCGAAATATCGAGACTAGCCGATCAATCGAGTACTTTGTCTTTGCCTCGATCTTGATCCGAATCTCTCCTTTCTTGGTCTATACATATTCAAATTTAGTTCATCTAGTCACCAACTCATTCAATTTAGTCCAAACACACATATTTAGGGCATTTTACAAAATTACCCTCACATTTTCACATTTTAACACTTTAGTCCCTATTTCATAAAATCACAAAATACACATAATTTCATTATACCATGCTTAGGCCAAATTCTCCTTATACTCATACAAGTCCATATATTTTATTTATTTCATATTTTAGTCCTCTAATTTTTTTTCATTTTCACAATTTAGTCTAAATTACTCAATTTCATCAAAAATCCAAATAAAAACTATGTTAACCCAACACTAAGCTTTCATATTCCACCAACTAACAACACAAAGCTCCGAACAAAAACAGACCTTTAATCAAGCTTGGAAGTAGTCGAATATCAAAACATATAAGCCCTAGCTTACTTTCTTCAATTTTGGCAAGAAAAGATGAACACCACTCTAATTCATGTTTTTGTTTTATTTATTACATATTAATGTATTATTTACTAAACTATCCTTAATGAAATAACATTTAAATTCATTAACTTAGGCATTTTTGTCCATCCTTTTATCACATGGAATAATAACAACATAAGGACTCATATTATAATAAGCCATGCCAAATTAACACTTTAACAGTTAGCACATAGCTTTTGCATTTTATGCGATTAAGTCCTTTTTTCATAATTCGACATACAGTCGATAAAATTTTCACACATACTCAATTACATAATATAAACACCAAAAATAATATTAAAATATTTTTTGACCTCGGATTTGTGGTTCCAAAACCACTGTTCCGACTAGGGTCTCAACCTAACTATTACACAACCAATCTAAAACATAATCAAATACATCCAAATCATACCAAGTAATCTGTAATAGCTTAAATTTCAGCGATGTAGGAAATAGTGTTTTGAGACCACCAAATCTGGAAAATGAACTCGTAAATTATATTATTTAATATTTACGAGCCAAATATAGCTTTTAAAATGTTTTTGAAATAGTAAACTGTGTTTTATAAAGATTTATTTGGTTAAGAATTTGAGAAAAAGAGGTATTGAGATCTTGGTGTTATAAACTGATCCATAAATATTTTTATGAATATTTACGGAGTGTCAATAAGGTAGTATTAAAATTTCGTAAGAAAATTTTAACGTTTCGGTAGTCAATTAGATAAAAAGGACTAAATTAAAGAGGTGCAAAACTTGCTAAAGTGATTAAATAGCTTAACCGTTAAATAAGGAAGGACTAAAAGGGAAAATGGACCATTTTAAAATTTCTGAGGCAGCATAGCGTGAAAAAAATCAAAGATTTTTATGTGAAAAGGACAAAATTGGAATTTTAACAAAAGTTACATGGCCAAAGTTGATTTTAATGATTTCTAGGCCATTTCTTCTTCAACTTTCTATGAAAAATAGCCATGGAAGAGGGTTTGAGCTGGTATATCATATTTTAGCTTCAAGTAACTTCAATTCTCGCTTTTTCCTTGAAAATTGTAAATTTTTGAACTTTGACAATTAGGTCCAACTTAGTATTCTATTAGTTTTTGATTTTTTTGAAAATTTTGGAAGTTACCATTGATAAGTTCATATGATTTTTGTTATTTTATAATGAAATTGAGATGTTAATGGATGTTTAAAGGTGTTTTATTAAAGAATTTTTGATGAAAACATGTTTTAGGGGTTAAATTGAAAAGTGTTGAATTTATGAAAAATTCTAAAATTTCATGGAATTCATGGGCTGTGATTGGTATGTATGAGAATAATTAAGCTTGGAATAAGGATTAAATTGCAAGAATTTTAATTTTCGAGCTTAGGGACGAAATTGTCATGTATTAAAAGTTTAGGGGAAAAATGGTAATCAACATTTTTCATTAAAACAGTTTTGGACAGCAGCAGTAGTCTAACTTTTAAAAATCACCAAAAATTGTGGGAATCAAATTAGAGGATTAATAAAATATAAAATTAAATCTTATTGAGTCTAGTTTCTCATAGAAGAAACGATATAAGCAATAAAATTGTAAATCATAAGATATAATAAATTTTGTGAGACAAGGTTAGAATGATTTTGGGTTCCCCTGTTCTGACTTTGGAAAATTATCAAAAATTGGAGAAAAATAATTAGGGCTTAAATTTATATTTTTAAATTTTTAATGAGTCTATTTTCAAGATAAACAAACAGAAATATCATCCAAATTCTGTGTTAAGAGATAATTAATTTTTAGTAAGCAAAGGTCAAAGCTGTCAAACAGTAGAACGGGGATAAATTTGAATTTACTGTACTAATTGTCTAAACTATAAATTCTGAAATTTTTATGGTAGAAGGATATATGAATCTAGTTTCAAAAACATCAAGCGGTTCTTAATTTGGAGTTCTGTAGCTCAAGATAAAAATAATTTAGTAACTATGACACGGATGGACAGCTTTGAATATACATATAAGTAAATAGTGAAATTATGGATAATGTTACTTATAATCGTGATATATACATTAAGGATGTGGAATGGAGAGGAAGAGGAGGAAAATATATGAATGACTTTTGTATAAATTGATATCATGCCCGATTATAATCGTAAGCGTTGAATTAGAAATGATATAATATTTTATTTCAAATATTTATTATGAAATTATGATTATCATTATGGTATAAAAATCGAATTGTAAGTTTGTGTAACTTGAATTGTATTCTTAAATGTTTGAAATGTATGGTTATGTGATGAAAATGTGATTTGAATGCTTAATGTATGATTATTGATGAAATGTTGATAATATTCAATAAAAAGGGAAATAAATCCTGGTTGAATGGAATGGAATTTGATGGATCACTAAAAAGGATTTGACGGTAAAAAGGATCTAGCCTGAACGGGTGATCCTGATATAAGCCCTCCCGAAGAATATGTGTGAAAAGGATCTAGCCCGGACGGGTGATCTTGATATAAGCCCTCCCGAAGAATATATGTGAAATGGATTTAGCCCGGACGGGTAATCCAAAGTAAATGTGAGCCTGGATTTAGCCTGGACTGGCAATCCATACAAAGCTCTATAGAGTATTTGTCATTGCAAGGGATTTATCCTGGACTGGTAATCCTGACAATACTCTTTGAACATATGTTACAGGGGATTTAGCCTGGACTGGTAATCCCTCTGTAAGAAATGAGGTTCGTGGGAGTGTGCTCTCTTCGAGGATTTAGCTTTGACCGTAATCTCTTTGTAAGAAATGAGGTTCACGGAGTGTGCTCTCTGAAAAGGACTTATGTATATATGTGTACGAATTGACGGTTAATGAGATTGTACACCATGAGTGTACTACAGGAAATCCATCAAAATTTCAAGGAATTCAACGGGATAAATATGGAAAACGGTAAATACATGGAATTATGAAATTGGTGAGAGTATTCACAAGAATTTGTCATTTTAAAATTGTGATTGACAGGAAGAAATAGCGAATTGCATACTTATGTATGGTTACAAGTATTTATCTGAAATACAAGAAAATTATGGTTATTGATATATGGAGACATGAGATTATGATATATAAACATGGAATATGTTTGATAAATATGTTCATTCATAATTATGGAATTATGTACCTCACGTGTACTATTTGCATAAAGATGATATTTCAAATACTTTGATGAGTAAAGCTAAAATATAAAATAGTATGAAATCAAGACAAGTTATTATCAAAATGTATTTAAAATACAGAGATATGGTTGATATATGTTATATGATTACATAATGTGAAATTGTCTATATATATGAGAAATTTAATGAGAATTGAGCCCATACATGTTTCTTGGTATTTATATGAAGTGCACGACTAACAAGGGTGATGAGGTTATGTGTTAAGGCTCATGATCAAGATGATTGAATATGCCTTGTATGTTTATATTAAATTTAAATGAGTGAGTTTTTGAAAGCTCGTTGGTTAGGAAGCTCGACGAGATCACTCACACTATCCATCGGCCTGTTTTGGTATGTATGGTAAATGAATTATGGCTATAATGACATGTATAGGTTAATTAGTTAATGTTGGATTATAAATGATCTAACCGTAACTAGCCATTGGTATGACTTGTATTTAGTAAGTTTTGAGTTACATATAATTATGATTTTATCATGTTTGTGATATGGGTTTAAAATGAACAAATGATGAGATGGTATAAGTATAGGGATGAAGATGATGGTTAAGAATGCTATAAAAATTTATGAATATGCCTATATATATATATGAATAGTTGATTGATAAATTTAGATATTTAACCATATAAATTGAATCTTGAACATATTTAAATGTTGGTGTAAGTAAAAGACCAATTGGGTGAGAAATGAGGCTTGGATATAGCCTTATTTTTGTCCTCACGGGTAGACACATGGGCGTGTGTCTAGGCCATGTGTGACACACGATCTAGTACATGGTCGTGTGTTAAGGCCGTGTGTCCCCTATATCCAAAATTGCAAAATAGAATGCCCAAGATCGAGCACACGAGCTCCCACACGGGCGTGTGCCTTTCCCATGTGAGGTACACGGCCTGGATACATGGGCTTTTCCCTACAGCACATGGGCATGTGACCCCTGTAATAGAAAAATTTTTTGGGATTATGCGAAAAATTCCCTATGATCCTGATTTAGTCTCAAATCGTTTCTAATGTATGTTTTGGGCTTTGAGAGCCCAATAGAAGGACATTATAATTACGTTCGGAATATGAATAGTAAATTGACTTGGTTTAATGAAAAATGGTTCTGTAAACTCCGGTAATGCCTCGTACCTTATTTTGGCAACAAATACTGGTAAGGGATGTTACATAATCTACCTAAAGATCTAATCAATATATTAACATAGATATTTTTATAAATACTTACTAACTCAATTCATTTAACTTCATTTAAACCAATTCAAACTTTATACCAAATTTCAACCTAAAATTTGCATATATTAAATCCATTCATACTTCAACCAAAATATACCATTTTATAATTCCAACATAAATCATAAACTTATACATATAACCAACTAATATCATCTTATATCATCACATACAACCATGTATTAAAATGACATACATATGACCACCTAGGTACATGCCATTATCAAAAGAAATATACTTCACCACTTTGAGTTCGGGATTGGCTTTGGATACTGATTCGGCAATTTAACTTTAACCTAACCTGCTCTCGGAAACAAACTGTATGCTGAGTATAAAACTCAGTGGTATTTCTATAATCCCAATACTTATTAAACAAGAATTTATAATATTTGCATATATTCAAACACACATAACCAAAAATCATTAAAACAAATAATGTATTTATTAAATAATCATTTATAATACTTTCAATTCTCATCATTTGCTATTCAAATAGCTTTTCTCAATAGGATTTACATATCATCTCATTATGTCAATAACTCAATTTCATAACTCAATTCAATATTATAAATCCAATTCATGTTCAAAATCATCCAATATCATTCATATTGTCAATTCATTGATTTACCCCTATTAACAAGACTCGGGCTTTGGCGGATACATGGATCCAACCAAAACATACCAGTTTGGCACCCAGTGCCACATCAGATAATTCGAAGTAATAATTTGACATCCAGTGTCTCATTGGCCTTACCGAAGTAAGTTGGTACCCAATACCTCATCGAATTTATCCGAAGAAATAATATGACACTCAATGTCTCATCGACTCGTGGTTGAAGTATCCCTGAACACTTCCAATCCTATGGCATGCCAACTAACTCAGCCCGATACAGTTAATAGGGTTTCAATTTCAATTTCTCAATTTCCAATCAATACACATTTGAATTCAAATAATCACATATAATCACATAATCAATTCAATTCAATATCATAATATCAATACTCACCTTATTTTACTTATCATACATATTAATCAAAATACAACAATTAATATTACTAGATTATGATTATAGAAATACAAATCATAGTTTCTAGGCTAATCCTCGTTGACTTTATCTTTTTTTTTTCTTAGCCGAAGTTTCCAACTCAACGTTAACAATTTAAATTTGAACCTTGAAATCCCTAATTTCCCTTTTGCTTTTTCTTTCTATTTTCTTTCTTTCTTTTTCGTGCCTTCCTCTGTTCTTGTTCTTCTTTTTCTTTTGTTTCTTTATTTATTATTTCATGTTTCATTTTAATTATAATAATATAATATAATAATATTATAATATTTACTTAAATTATAAGTAAGTTTAATTTATATTTAAATATATGTCTATTATTTATATACATGGAAATTATTTTACCACACGTCAATTTATAGTTTAATTGCTAACTTAGTCCCTTCAATTTCTCTTTATTCTACAATTAAACCTTTACCCTATATTTAATCTAGTCCTTATACCTAGTTAATCTTAATTTAAGCTAATTTACCTAACCAAAACCTAATTAACCACACAACTATTCTCGTAAATATTTTTAATAAATATTTATGAGTCCGTTTTATGAAAACAGAAACTTAAAAATATACTTTTCGATTACCCAACTATCGAGTTATTACACTTTTGAGTTCGATTTTCGTCTATATTTACCTTTATGCATATGAAACATCCTTTTCCAAATTTTAAATTTGAAATTTCTTGAGTTATGTTTGTATGATGGTTTGTTTGCATTGTTTTAGCAATGAGTGAGGCGCTTTACATCTTTTACACCAAGTGTAGGGTGTTACAGTCGATTTTGAAAGTGGCGTTTTAAGTTTGAGTGAAAAGCTTGGTTAACGATGGAACTGGCTCTAAACTTGGATTTGAGGGTTGGTAAGTGATGGCAATGTTCTAAATATAAGCATCGAGAACACAAACACTGCGAAGCATAGATTGCTTATTTTGGCCAATTGACTTCCGGTGTGTTTGGTTGCCAACCGAATAACACTTGGCCGTATTCCTTATTCTTCCACTTGGTTCATGGGATTTGCTATTCAATTAAATAGACTCCAGGCTCTGCTCAACCATTTTCATTTCGACCCCACTCAAAGAATAGCCATTCAATGCTATTAAAGAATAGACAAAAATGATATATTCTCAAAATACCCTTCAAGATTTCACTAATTTCCGAACAAATGTTCAGCATTATTCAGCTAGGCCAGTTTTTATGTAATTTAGTTGCTTTTTCTTTTTTCTTAATAAAATAACAAATATTTTTGGCCTGTTTAATGATTTGCGCAAATTTTAAATATATATATTTCTTATAAAATTTTAAATTTTTATGTATTTTTCATTTTAAAACTTTTTTTAATTTTTTAGAATGTACAGAATGTGTAAAGTTAAGGGTTAAATTTGCTAATTTAAAAAAATTAGGACTAAATAATAGAACCTGTAAATAATAGAGGGTCAATTTTGTTATTATGCTACTAAAAAATTCACCTTAACATTCTTTTAATAATTTAACGTGATCAAAATATCAAATATCAATAATTTTAATGACTAACTCAAAATTTTTAAAATTGAGTCACTAAACTAGTAATTGGAGTGTGCAATAATTTAGTGTATTAATTATTAATTTTATTGGAGGAACATTTGGGAGATTTGTTCTATGCTGTAACTTCTTGCATTTTTGTAAATTAAAATTAAAATTTTGTATTTTTTTATTTTTAAGAATTTAGTCTCTTTATTTTTAGATTTTAAAATTTAGGTTTAATTTTAATATTTTTCAAATTATTTTATTAATTGAGTTTCATTACAATGTCGCCATTTTTAGTTACTGTCAAGTGATTTTTTTATTTTAAAATGTCACACTTATAATTAGACTTAAATTTTAAAATTTAAAATATAAAATTAAAATTTTAAATATAAAATAAAAATACTAAATTCTAAATTTATAAAAATTTCATGACCTTTGTTGTATTACATGGGATACTTTGAGAATAGAGTTCAAGAACTGCTTTGGGTTTTTTAAGAAAAAGGAAATGCCGATAAGCCTAGAGATGCTTTGGAAGTCAACTCTTTCAAGGCAGATAATTAGCATTGAAATCCCCACATTTTTTTAAATCAAGGATATTTATAAGCATCAATGTAAAATTTATCTAATTATTGTTTTTAATATTATATTTATTAAATTCAATAGAATGCATTAATTATATTTTCTTAAAAAAAATAGCACTAGATAACAAACGCATATATAAATTAATTAAAGGTGTGTATGATAAATTTAAAAATTAAATACTGAATTTTTAATATTGAATTTTAAAAGTATTGAATTTATATCAGAAAATTATTTGGTAAATTAGTAAATATTATGTTGTTTGATGAAAGTAAATACATATCTTTAAGAAATTATTTATTTCTTACTTTTAATCTTATTAATATAATATTTTATTGAAACACCCCAAACTCATCCTAAACGTTAAGGCCAAATCTGGCGATGTCACATGGAATGGATTTTAAAAACAACTAACACGATGAAACTATTTCGGATCTGCTAACTCTATTTGCGTAGAATAATTATCAAAACGTTCATTCCTGTTTAATTAACTTTCTTTAAAAGTGTTTAAAGGCGGAAGGTTACAAAAAACCATTGTTATTAAGAAAAACCATTTGTGATTTTTGAAAACATTTGCTTTTGGTAAAATCTCAGTTTTTATCGAGTTTTGCAATTATAAGATCATAAACACTGTAAAAGCTCAAGTTTAAACAAAACAGTCCATAAAGTCCGAATTACATAAAATAAAACCCAGATTAAACCAGAACATAAAAATTAAATCGTAATCATAACCAGTTCGATCATGTGGTTACCGAGAGGCTCCGCTGCACCGATCCGCCTAACTCTATGGATACCTGTACAAAATAAACAGAAAGGGGTGAGTTTACGTAATCTCAGTGTGTAACCCCACATAATTAAGCATGCACACAAGCAGCAAACTCAGAATCAGTCAGATACAGATTCGGGCCTAAGCCCATCACAGATACAGATGCATATTAGGGCCAAAGCCCATTTTAGATATAGTTGCATATATATAAATTAGAATAAAAAATCAGATATCCTACCCCCATCCTCTACACATCATCTCCGACCATCCCTACACATCATGTTTTACTGATGCGGCACATATGAGATATAATGCAGCCATGCTGCCAGATAATAGGCATAATCTGCCTTTCAGAACGCTTCCTCTAAAAATATATATATAACATCCACCCCAATAACAGTAACAGATCATACATACAGAATTAACAGATAATCATGCTTTTATTAACATATAATAGACAGTCGTACAGATCAGTAATCAAACATGCTCAATGTTAACATGCTCAGTATAGAACATCAGTCAATCAGATCATACAGTTTAGGGTGTAGTTAGCCCTTACCGTCCCTACAGTAGGCCCACAGTCGTTTGGGATGACCCGTGCAACCCTGGGGAAAAATTAGATAAATGGCCCCATATGCCCGTGTGGGCCTACACGCCCAGATTGGCCTTGCTTGTGTGGCCCACACGGCCTCGCCCAATAAGCGACACGCCCGTGTGGGCTCACACGACCACACTCGAGCCACCACACGGTCGTGTCTTCCATACCGCCAGCCCTCCATCGATCACACGGCCGTGTTGTCGCACACGGCCTACCATATGGCTTGCCACACGATTGTGTGGCATCGACAGTAGCATTTTCAGCTTTTGTCGAAGCCTCGTTTTCTGCATTTTAGGTACACACCTAGTACTGTTTCCCAGTGAAAATACTCCTGAATCTCTTGGGACCTAAAATCTATTAATTAACATCTCAATCAGTCACTTAAGTCGGCACTTAATTAGAACCTTAACGAGACAAACAAATCTTTATCCATAAAAAATCCTTACCTTCGACCAGTTCCACTCATTACAATACTGTTTGGGAAGAACTTCAACCCCTTAATCCTTTCTTAACACAAAACAACCCCTTTATTAACACACTAGCCACAAAAATTAAGATTGAAATCACTGAAGGCTTACCAAACGCACGTAGTCAGAAGGTACACAGAAAGAGGCAAATTTGGATAATCGAAAAGTAGAGAAAGAAGTAAAAATTCGGCAGAGGAGAAGAGGGGTTTGACGTCAGAAAGATTCTTAGAAGATGAGAGAGAAAATTTCAAAAGAAATAAAAATAAAATAAAAATATTCTAATAACTCCCTCATCCCACAAATCTCTCTCCCACTAACCCCTCAACTCAGAATTCCATCTGCACTGAAACACTTGCACAAACCGAGCAAAATAAATACCCATGCTTGCGCAGGGGTTCAAACATAGGACCTCTAACAAACCCACATTTCACCTAACCACCAGACCAGTAGGCCCATTTTGATATGGTCTTACTATTAAATTAATATAAGCCCACTGTACAAGTTAAAGGCTTACATTAGAAAAATACCAAAATTTGCCAAAGGTAAGACTTGAACTTAGGACCTCCTACACACACTCAGAATACATAACCACTGAAGTAGATACACAGTTGTGTCAACGTTATACAAAAAAGAACATAAAAATTTGGGGTGTTACAACTCTACCCCCTAAAATAAATTTTGACCTCTAAATTTACTTGATCAGAATAGATGAGGATGCTACTGACGTATCGAGTCCTTAGGTTCCCACGTGGCCTCCTCAGTGTTATGATTCCGCCACAGAACTTTCACTAATGGTATGGACTTCCTCCTTAGAACCTTAACGTCTCGTTCCAGAATCTAAATCGCCTCCTCCTCAAAGGTCAAATCTAGCCTCACCTCGATATCCTCAACAGAAACTATGTGACATGGGTCAGATCGGTACCACCTCAACATCGAGACATGAAACACATCATGAATGTGGTCCAGTTCAGGAGGTAGCTCCAACTGATAAGCAACTAGTCCCGCACGTTTCAAAATTCGATACGGTCCAATAAACCTAGGGCTCAGCTTGCCCTTACGATCAAACCTTAGAACCTTCTTCCATGGAGAGACCTTAATAAAACAAAGTCCCTCACAGAATATTCAATATCATGCCTCTTCAAGTCCGCATAGGATTTCTATCTATCAGAAGCCGCCTTCAAATAATCCTGAATCAACTTAACCTTATCCTCGATCTCTGAAACCAACTCAGGACCCAATACTCATCACTCACCCAACTCAGTACAGCATAACGGAGTACGACACTTACGACCATACAGAGCCTCGTAAGATGCCATCTGAATGCTAGACTGAAAGCTATTATTGTAGGCGAACTCAGCCAGCGGCAGATAATCCTTCTAACTACCTTGGAAATCGATCACACAACTCCGAAGCATATCCTCCAGTATTTGAATCACCCTCTCAAATTGACCATCAGTCTGAGGATGGAACGCAGTACTGAAGTCCCATCTCAAACCCAAAGCTTCATGTAACTTCTTCCAGAATCGAGATGTGAATCGAGGATCTTTATCAGAAATAATCGACACTGGAACCCCATGCAGTCTAACTATCTCGGAGATATACAGCTTTGCCAATTTTTGAAGAGAAAGTCCGTTCGAACTGGAATGAAGTGGGCATACTTGGTCAATCGATCCACAATGACCCAATCAGAATCCTTCTTAGTGGGTGTCAAGGGAAACCTAATAACAAAATCCATCGTCACTCGTTCCCACTTCTATAGATGAATCTTAATTGGCTATAGCAAACCTGAAGGCAATTGATGTTCAGCTTTAACCTGTTGACACATCAGACATCTAGCCACAAAATTCGTGACCTTACGCTTCAAATTCGGCCATCAGTATAACTCACGAAGGTCGCGATACATCTTATTACCGCCATGGTGCATAGTATAAGGGCTACTATGTGCCTCCCTCAGAATAGACTACCTAAGATTCACATCGTTCGATACATAAATCCGACCACGGAAACAGAGTACCCCATCATTATTCAGTCCAAAATTCGAAGTGTTGCCACTTTCAACTTGACAGAACCGTAAACCTAGAGTCTCATTCCCGAACTCCTTATCTCGAATCTGATTAATCCAAGTCAACTTAACTTGCAACTCGACCAACAGACTCCCATAATCAAATAGACTAAGGGTAGCAAACAGCCATCGCTTTACGACTTAGAGCATCGGCCACCACATTGGCTTTACCAGGATGATACTCAATAATACAGTCATAATCCTTGAGCAGGTCAATCCAATGACGCTACCTAAGGTTCACTTAAGGAGGTACTTTTGTGATCAGTGTAAATAATACACCTATCACCATACAGATAGTGCCTCCAGACTTTTAATGCAAAGACCACTGCAGCTAACTCAAGATCATGCATCGGATAATTTGCCTCATGTGTCTTAAGTTGATAGGATGCATACGCCACCACTTTACTATCATGTATCAGAACGTAACCTAAACCAACATGGAATGCATCACTGTATACAAAAAACTCCTTTTCAGATTCAGGCTGTATCAGAATAGAAGCCTGAGTCAAAACAGACTTGAGCTTCTCGAAGCTCGATTGTTGCACATCAGTCCAAACAAATGGAACCCCCTTACATAAAAGCTTAGTAAAAGGAGCTGCAATCAAGGAGAACCCCTCAACAAACTGCTGATAATAAGCTGCCAGACCCAAAAAACTGCAGGATTTTGGACACATTTTTAGGCTGTTTCTAATCTAATACATCCTTAATCTTTCTAGGATCGAATCGGATTCCCTCAGCAAATACTACATGCCTCAAAAAAGTCACTTTACGAAGCCAGAACTCACACTTACTAAATTTAGTGTAGAGCTGTTTCTCACGCAGAATCTGAAGCACGACTCTAAGATGCTCCTCATGCTCATCTTCAGTCTTAGAGTATACCAAAATGTTGTCGATGAAGACCACGATGAACTGATTCAGATAAGATTGAAATACCAGGCTTATCAGATCTATAAATACAATTGGTGCATTCGTCAACCCGAAAGACATAACTAGGAACTTGTAATGCCCATAACGGATCCTAAATGCAATCTTATACACATCCACCTCCTTAACCTTCAACTGATGATCTCCTGAACAGATATCGATTTTAGAGAACACAGAAGTCCTTCAAAACTGATCAAATAAGTTATCGATCCTCGAAAGTGGATACTTGTTCTTAATGGAGAGTTTGTTCAACTATCGATAGTCGATGCATATCTTCATAGTCCTATCATTTTTCTTAATGAACAGAACTGGTGCTCCCCAAGGAGACACACTAGGACGAATGAAACCACAGTCCAACAACATTGTAGTTAAGCCTTAAGCTCTGTAAACTTATTCGGTGCCATTCGGTAGGGAGCGATGGACACCGGAGTTGTACCTGAAAGAAGCTCGATCCTAAGTTCTACTTTTCGATTCGGAGGCAATCTTGGTAACTCTTCAAGAAGGACGTCCAAAAATCCTTTATATTTCTAATATTATTCACAAAAGAGTCTCCAGAATCAGAAACACTGACGTAGGCCAGAAATGCTTCACATCCTTTCCGAACCAATTTTTTAGCCACAAGCGCAGAGATTACATTAGACAAATAATTCCGACGCTCTCCGATTACAATTACCTCATTATCCCTCTTAGTTCTCAGATTGACCCTTTTAGTCGCACAATCCAGACTAACCCGATGCTTGACCAACCGGTCCATTCCCAAAATTAAGTTAAACTCCCCAAACGGAAGCTCTATCAGATCCGCCAGAAAAATAGTCCCTTGCACCACTAAGGGAACATTCCTATAAAATTTGCTAACTTGCACAGATTGCCCCAACAGACTCAATACAGTGACCTCACTCGTAGTGCTTTCAACTGAAATCCCCAAGTTTTCAGATACAGTACTAGCTATGTAAGAGTGAGCAGACCCTATGTCTATCAAAGCAAAGTAGGGTACATCAAATAAAAAGAACGTACCAGCGATGACTTCAGGAGAACCTTTGTCCTCTTAGCGATGTGCAGCATAAACCAAAGCAGGCTACCTCACTTCAGTCTGACCAGGACCTTTGCCCGATGCTTTCTGCCCTCGGCCAATACCATTACCACCCCTAGCTTGACCAAGGCCCCTAGGTGGTTGCTAAATTACTCTCTGTGGCTGCGTAGACCTGATGCCGGAGCTTGCACCTGATCAGCCCTCAGTGGACACTCCAGAATGCGGTACTCAAAGGACCCACACTTCAAAAAAGCCCCAATCCTCCTCCAACACTCGCCCGGATGGCGTCTTCCACAGTCACTGCATGGCTATAACCCAGTAAGAACAACATAAGTAATAGAGGCTGCTACTTTAACTAGCCCATCAGATCTGGCCTTTTTCTTTGGCCTCTGCACAGAATTCAAGAGCTTCGAATTCCTCTTGTTCATACCTCTATCATGGTCCCTGTTTTGGCTCTCCGCGCGCTTAACATCTTCGACGATCTTTGCCTTCTCAACCAAGATAGAGAACTCGCGCTCCCTCTGGAGCAATTAGAACTCTCAGATTATCTCTCAGCCCATCCTCGAAACGAGCATACCTCTCATATTCAAATGCCACCATACCTCGAGCATAAAAGCTCAGCCTCAAAAATTCAGCCTCATACTCACCACAGATCGGTCACACTGCGTGAGATTCAGGAACTCATGTCTCCGGGCATCAACATAGTTGGCTCCCACATACTTACTCTAAAATGCTGTCTTAAATAACTCCCAAGTCAAACAGTCAGGCTGAGTGCCCTCTTTAACAGTCAACCACCACTGGTAAGCCTCATTTTGAAGCAATGACACTGCACCCTTCAGTTTCTGCTCGGGGGTATAGTTCAGATCACCCATAATCCTCTCTATGGCCTCTAACTAGTAACCGACCACATTAAGGGCAACTCTTATGACACCCCTAAATAATTCAGCTTCATTAGACCGGAGTCATTCAGTTAGTGACCCTCGGCCTGTAACACTCTTAACCCGAATCCATCGCCGGAATAGGGTTAAGAGGCATTACCTAGCAATCAAAATATTTTAACAAATCTATTTACGACACAAAGTCATTCATCAGTATATCTCATCAAAACATAACATAAATCTCTTATTTAAAATATATACGACCTCAATTATAGGCTAGAGAAGGATCGGGACTAAATTAAAACACATACAGAAATTCTAGGAAACATACAAACTTAATTAAACACACGCCTGGGAGGTAGGCCATGCCTCACCCACGGCTACTTGACACTCCTGTGTGTCCTTCCCGGTCATATTCTGCCAAAACCAACATGACTACCAACCACGCTCATGTGCTAAGACCGTGTCCTATTAGGTCTTATACTGCCAATTCTGACACGCCACCAAGCATGCCCGTGTCGAGTCCGTGTGCTATCAAGCTATATTCTGCCAAATTCCCCACGGTCTATAGGCACGCCCGTATGCCACAACCGTGTGACATTATAGGCCATTTACAATGCCAAAATGCCACCCTCAAGGGTCAAACCAATAAGCCAATCAACCAAGACATCTCATGCACATATTGTAACCAAAAACATACCAAATTAGCCATTCAAAACATGCATTTAATACCAACTCCATTCATACCAAATTCAATACCATTACTTATTCTATCACAAGCATAATTCATTCCCAATTTCACTACCCCTACTAGCATTTATCAACACAAATCATGCCAAAAGATTCATCATATATATACCACATTCATTCATGCCAAACCTATCACGTATCTAGCCACATCTCATGGCTACTTACAAATCTCAAACTTGATTCAATTAACTAGCCTATACATGCCATATACTAGCTATATACATCTTTCCAAAAGTACCAAAATAGAATGTCGATAGTATGATTGAGAAGCTGACGATCCCAAATCCAAGCTAGCTTTACTGACCCTACAAAGCAGAGAAACAAATCACACAGTAAGCTTTCCAAAGCTTAGTAAGTTCGAATTATAAAACAATTAACTCAATGAACCAAGTCAATATACACATTTAACCATCACATAGATATTTTATCAATGGTACACAAGTTCAACTTTATTCAATATTCACATAGCATTCCATTCACTTTATTCAATACTCACATAGCATTCCATTCTTTCACTTCAAATTTCACCAATCACATAGGTATCATACTTACCTTTCCAACACTTAGTTAAACACTAATCATACTATCCAACCATCACATAGATAATGACACAACTAAGCACAATCTCACTCTCAACCACATGCTTAAATAACTATTCATTCAACTCTTAAATCTATCATCAACCACATAGATTCAAACATACCTTGATCAACACGTAGTTACTCACCATTCATACAACTCAATTCCTCGATTTTACCTCTATTTCAACCTTTGCTATTACTCAAATGAATTTGCACACTTAGTGCCAATTTCACAACCGAAGCCTATTTGTCATCGCACACTTAGTGCCGAAATGTTAAATGTAATTTATATCGATGCTTGCACATAGTGCCATTTCGATGAGCCAAAACTTCCATCGTTTCACACACACAGTGCTATTCATTAAAGCCGTAGCTTCTATTGTTTCGCACACACAGTCCTAGTCGTTAATTATAATCGCACACGTAGTGTCTATTCTTTTATTCGACTTGTCTCGATGTCGCACACACAGTGCCAATTCAATAAGCCGAAGCTTTCATATCATTGCACACACAGTGCTATTCATTTCTTATAATCGTACACTCAGTGCTTAATACAAAATCGAACTCGATTCGATATTGCACACACAGTGCCAATCACAAAGTCGAAACTTCTATTATTAGGCACACAAAGTGCTAATCTTCTCGGTTACCCTCCTAAATGCACACACTTTGTGCCACATAGATTCATTTCTCACATAACATTTATAAATCAATAATATCATAACCATTCGTTTCACAACATTTAAACACAACTAAGTACACATATTATATCCGAACTTACCTCGGACGTTGATATATATCGAAACGGTCAATTAATCGAGCACTTTGTCTTTACCCCGACCTCGATCCGAACCTCTCCTTTCTTAGTCTATACACATTCAAATTCAATCCATTCAATCAAAAATCATTCAATTTAGTCCACACACACTTATTTAGGGCATTTTACAAAATAGTCCTCACATTTTCACAGTTCGACACTTAGTCCCTAATTCATCAAATCACAAAATATATCAAATTTCTATTCACATAAGCTTAGCCAAATTCTTCCCATGCCAATACAAGCCCACATATTTCATTATTTCACATTTTAGTCCTCCAATTTAATCTTTTCACAATTTAGCTCAAAAACACTCAATTTCATCAAAAATCCCAATACAAACTATGTTAATCCAACACCAAGTTTTCATATTTCAAAATCAATTAGCACATAGCTCAAACATGCATCAATGGCTCATCACAACAACATCATCAATACATGGAATTTGAGCATGGGTTTTGTAAAGCACAAAGCAACGATCACAAAAACGTAGAAATTATCAAAAATCAAAGTCAAAACTCACCTTAATCAAAGAAGACAATAGCAACCGAAGTCAAAACTCACCTTAATAAAAAAAGACAATAGCCGAATGCCCTAACAAAATTTCTATTTTCTTTCTTCTAATATTCGGCACCCAAAATAAGATGATAATGTTCATCTTTTCTTTTGTTTATTATAATATAAACATATATTATTCAATTACTAAAATATCCATTAAATTTTTTAATTAAAACAAACATATAATAAGGGTATATTTGCCTTTCATTCATCCACTATCTACAAATGGGTATAATAACAACATTAGGCCTCTTCCTTAGTAAGCCAACAACATTTAAGTACTCACAAATCAGCACACAGCATTTTACTCTCTATACAATTTAATCCTTTCTCTTAATTTGACACACGAATAATCAAATTATCACACAGAATTTTTACACAGACCATGTCACATATCATTCACATAGAAAATATCATTAAAATATTTTTACAACCTCGAATTTGTGGTCTCGAAACCACTGTTCCGACTAGGGTCTAAACCGGGTTGTTACAACTCTCCCCCTTAGGGATTTTCGTTCCCGAAAATCTTACCAGTGAACAGGTGTCGATATTTCTCTCCCATAATGTTGTCAGACTCCCACGTAGCCTCTTCAATTCTACGTTTCTCACCATTTCAGTAATATACCCCAATCAATCAAGTGAATAATTTGTTCTCATCGGAATAAAATGAGCGATCTTCACCAATCTATCAACTATCACACAAATTGCATTCTTTCTTTCCCAGAGACAAATGAAATCCCGACACAAAGTCTACAATAACCGATAAACTTGATGTTCAGCTTTAATTTGCTGACAAACTAATCATTTCCACACATAGTCAGAGATGTCTCTTTTCATATCATGCTATCAATAAAACTGTTTCAGATCGTTATACACTTTCATACTCTTCGAATGCACAGTCAAACAATTATTATAAGATTTATTCAATATTAACTGAATCATCTCTGAATTCATTGGAACATAAATTCGGTCTCTAAATATCGAACAATCAACACTATCAACTCAAACTCTGAATCCGAATTTAAATCGTATTAATTTCGTTTTGCTATCATTTCATCATCACTTTTATGAGCAATACTAATCTAACGTACAAACATCGGCTTTACTTTCAATTTAGCTATAACTACACTATCATCACACAGATCTATTTGAGTACTCATAACTTGTAAAGCATATAACGATTTCTGACTCAAAGCATCAGCTACAACATTAGCTTTACCTGGGTGGTAATCTATCACAAGTTCATAGTCTTTCAACAATTCTAACCATCTTCTCTGTCGCAAGTTCAAATCTTTCTGAGTCATCAAATACTTTAAACTATTATGATCAGTATAAATATGACATTTTTCACCGAATAAATAGTGACGCCAAATCTTCAATGCAAATACAATATCAGCCAATTCAAGATCATGCGTTGGATAATTCTTTTCATGCGATTTTAACTGTCTCGAAGCATAAGCGATGACTTTTCCTTCTTGCACCATTCAACGATGCATCACTATAAACTATAAACTCTTTGCCTGATTAATCAACACTGGTGCTTCTGTTAACAACACCGTCAACTGTTCAAAACTCTGTTGACACTTTTTGACCACTCGAATCTAGAATCCTTCATAACAACTTTGTCAAAGGAGTCGCAATCATTGAGAAGCCTTTCACAAATCGTCTATAATATCCCACTAGTCCCAGAAAACTACAAATTTTAGACACATTTCTCGGAGGCTTCTATTCCAAAATAGCAGAGATTTTATGCGGATCAACTTGTATCCCAGTAGCGGATACAATATGCCCCAGAAAACTGACCTCAGACAACCAAAATTCACACTTACTACACTTAGCATACAGATGCTTCTCACGTAATGTCTGAAACAAAAATCTCAGATGCTCAAAATATTGTGTCTTATCACAATGCTACAACAAAGCGATCCAAATACGGTCTAAATATCTGATTCATCAAATCTATAAGCACTGCAGGATCATTCGTTAGTTCGAAAGACATTACTAAGAATTCATAATATCTATACCTCGTTCTGAAAATAATTTTTGACACATCAGATTCTTTAACTTTCTTTTCTGATACCTTTGTATCAATCACACATGCCAAATAGTCTTCGCAATCCTTTATCATATAACTCAACTTTCATCGAATGATAGCAATATCAAATTAGCTAGAAAGTAAACATCCAAAAATCAACAGACAGTTCTTGCATATTTTATCCACTAAGACACACTTGCCTAAGGGGTTCGATACTCTAACCATAAATTCAGTAGACTCAACAGGTAGAGTCATATGCAATACTAAATTCATACTCACATAGGAATGGGTTGATCCCTGATATATTTGTGCAATCACATCAGTATCGAATAGAGTTACAGTACAAGTCATGATGTTTGGAGATGACTCTTCCTCTCTTGCTCGTATAGCGTAAGCTCGGGCAGGTGCTCTCGCCTCTGATCTCACAGCTGTATCAATGGTCCCTCTTTGACTTCCACTAATGTTCCCAACATTTCTGGTTGGTCTACCACTAGCCGTCACATTACTCGATCTCACATTCTGAACATTTTCTTCCTCAGTCATCTTTGGGCAGTCTCTAATAAAATGATCTCGTGATCCATATTTATAGCAAACTCTATTGTTGTATTTGCCCCAACATTCTCCCACATGTCGTCTTCCACAATGTCTACACTCAGGTTTGTTACTTTTGGCACTATCAACATTAGATTTATTTGGGGCTTGAATTCGTAAACCAATACTTTGTCTCGAACGATCTCTACTTGGTGTCCAAATGAAGCATTTGTACGATTGCTTACATCTCTGTATCTCTTTGTAGAATGTTGAGAAAATTTACTCATTGATCCTTTTCTTTCTCCACGAGCTTCCGAATCGGCTTTCTTCGTTTCCTTACTGAGCTCTTCAACTTTACATTCTCTTTCAACTAACACAACAAATTTGTTTATGTCGAGTATTCCAACCAACAACTTAATGTCTTCATTCAATCCCTCTATGAAACGTTTACACATAGTAACTTCAGCAGAAACACATTCTTTAACATATTGGCTCAATTGTACGAATTCCCGCTCGTATTCAGGAACAGACAAACGACCTTATTTCAGCTCTAGAAACTCTTTACGTTTCTGATCAATGAAGCGTTGACTGATATACTTCTTTCTAAACTCAATTTGGAAGAAATCTCAGGTGATTCTCTCTCTCGGAACTATAGATGTCAACGTCTTCCACCAATTATAAGCCGAATCCCTCAGCAACAAAATAGCGCATTTAATACATTCATCCAGAGTCAACGACATCTCATCGAATACTCGAATTGTATTCTCGAGCCAAAACTCAGCTCTCTCAGCATCATCGTCGGATGTAGCCCTAAATTCTTCAGCACCGTACTTTCTAATCTTATCCACCGGAGGTTTATTCAATTGAATTGGATCTATCACTTATGGCACACCAGGTACTTGTGGGGGTGGAGGTTGTGGAGCAACCGGATTCGTTCGAACGAACTCCGAAAACCACTCACTCATCATACGGAAGAAGGCTTACTTAGCCTCTCCTCCCTCACTACTTTCATTTGGCCTAAATATGGCCGGCGCTGTCCCTTGAGCGGGAGTAGGCGCGTTACTCTCTACATTGTCAGCGACTACTCGATCGGGATCCATTACTATATGATAACACATTTTCATCTGTCAAAACTCATCACACTATCGCAATTTCTTATATGGCATGTATAGCTAGACTCACATACGCTATGTTAGTCCGAGAATCGACTAAACCGTAGCTCTGATACCAATAAAATGTAACACCCTTAACCCGAATCCATCGTCGAAATAGGTTAAGAGGCATTACCAAGCAATCAAAACATTTTAACAAATCTATTTATAACACAAAGTCATTCATCAGTATATCACATCAAAACATAACATAAATCTCTTATTTAAAGTATATACGACCTCAATTATAGGCTAGAGAAGGATCGGGACTAAATTAAAATACATGTAGAAATTTTAGGAAACATACAAACTTAATTAAAAATACAAGGGACACACGCCCGTGGGGTAGGCCGTGTCTCACCCACGGCTACTTGACACTCTCATGTGTCCTTCCCGTGGTCATATTCTGCCAAAACCAACGTGACCACCAACCATGCTCGTGTGCTAAGACCGTGTCCTACTAGGTCTTATACTGCCAATTCTCACACGGCCACCAAGCATGCCCGTGTCGAGTCCGTGTGCTATCAAGCTACATTCTGCCAAATTCCCCATGGTCTATAGGTACGCCTGTGTGCCACAACCGTGTGACATTTAGGCCATGTACAAGGCCAAAATGCCACCCTCAAGGGTCAAACCAATAAGCCAATCAACCAAGACATCTCATGCACATATTGTAACAAAAACATACCAAATTAGCCATTCAAAACATGCATTCAATACCAACTCCATTCATACAAAATTCAATACCATTACTTATTCTATCACAAGCATAATTCATTCCCAATTTCACTACCCCTACTAGCATTTATCAACACAAATCATGCCAAAGATGCATCATATATATACCACATTCATTCATGCCAAACCTATCACGTATCTAGCCACATCTCATGGCTACTTACAAATCTCAAACTTGATTCAATTAACTAGCATATACATGCCATATTCTAGCTATATACATCTTTCTAAAAGTACCAAAATAGAATGCCGATAGTGTGATTGAGAAGTCGATTTATCCCGGATCCGAGCTAGCTTCTTGACGACTTCGCAGCGAGAGAAACAAATCACACAATAAGCTTTCCAAAGCTTAGTAAGTTCAATTATAAAACAATTAACTCAATGAACCAAGTCAATATACACATTTAACCATCACATAGATATTTTATCAATGGTACACAAGTTCAACTTTATTCAATACTCACATAGCATTCCATTCACTTTATTCAATACTCACATAGCATTCCATTCTTTCACATCAAATTTCACCAATCATATAGGTATCATACTTACCTTGCCAACATTTAGTTAATCACTAATCATACTATCCAACCATCACATAGATAATGACACAACTAAGCACAATCTCACTCTCAACCACATGCTTAAATAACTATTCATTCAACTCTTAATCTATCATCAACCACATAGATTCAAACATACCTTGATCAACATGTAGTTACTCACCATTCATACAACTCAATTCCTCGATTTTACCTCTATTTCAACCTTTGCTATTACTCAAATGAATTTGCACACTTAGTGCCAATTTCACAACCGAAGCCTATTTGTCATCACACACTTAGTGCCGATATGTTAAACAAAACTTATATCGGTAACGCACACACAGTGCCATTTCGATGAGCCAAAAATTCTATCGTTTCACACATACAGTGCTATTCATTAAAGCCGTAGCTTCTATTGTTTCGCACACACAGTGCTAGTCGTTAATTATAATCGCACACTTAGTGTCTATTCTTTTATTCGACTTGCCTCGATATCGCACACACAGTGCCATTCATTTCTTATAATCGCACACTCAGTGCCTTAATATAAAATTGAACTTGATTCGATATTGCACACACAGTGCCAATCACAAAGCCGAAACTTCTATTATTTTGCACATAAAGTGCTAATCTTCTCAGTTTCTCTCCCAAATGCGCACACTTAGTGCCACATAGATTCATTTCTCACATAACATTTATAAATCAATAATATCATAACCATTCGTTTCACAACATTTAAACACAGCTAAGTACATATATTATATCCGAACTTACCTCGACGTTGATATATATCGAAATGATCAATTAATCGAGCACTTTGTCTTTACCTCAACCTCGATTTGAACATTTCCTTTCTTGGTCTATACACATTCAAATTCAATCCATTCAATCAAAAATTCATTCAATTTAGTCCACACACACTTATTTGGGGCATTTTACAAAATAGTCCTCACATTTTCACAGTTCGACACTTTAGTCCCTAATTAATCAAATCACAAAATATATCAAATTTCTATTCACAAAATCTTAGCCGAATTCTTCCTATGCCAATAAAGCCCACACATTTCATTATTTCACATTTTAGTCCTCCAATTTACACTTTTCACAATTTAGCCCAAAACACTCAATTTCATCAAAAATCCCAATACAAACTATGTTAATCCAACACCAAGTTTTCATATTTCAAAATCAATTAGCACATAGCTCAAACATTCATCAATGGATCATCACAACAACATCATCAATACATGGAATTTGAGCATGGGTTTTGTAAAGCACAAAGCAACAATCACAAAAGCGTAGAAATTATCAAAAATCGAAGTCAAAACTCACCTTAATCAAAGAAGACAATAGCCGAATGCCCTAACAAAATTTTTCTTTTCTTTCTTCCAATATTCGACACCCAAAATAAGATGATAATGTTCATCTTTTGTTTTGTTTATTATAATATAAATATATATTATTTAATTACTAAAATATCCATTAAATTTTTTAATTAAAACAAACATATAATAAGGACATATTTGCCATTCATTCATCCACTATCTACAAATGGGTATAATAACAACATTAGGCCTCTTCCTTAGTAAGCCAACAACATTTAAGTACTCACAAATCAGCACATAGCATTTTACTCTCTATACAATTTAATCCTTTCTCTTAATTCGACACGCGAAAAATCAAATTATCACACATAATTTTCACACAGACTATGTCACATATCATTCACATAGAAAATAACATTAATATATTTTTACGACCTCAAATTTTTGGTCTTGAAACCATTGTTCTGACTAAGGGTCTAAACTGGATTGTTACACGGCCCCCAGATCCAGTATTAGGCCTAGTGACCCTCTCCAATATCCTTAACATGGCTTGGGACAGTGAGTCGTCCCCAGCCGAATGACTCTGAGATCCAGACCCAATCTCAGTAGCAGGTGACATAGGTGTCTCACTAGTGTCTAGATGCGACATGTTGCCCAGAGATGAGGACTCAGCTTGAGCCCCCTACGGCCTCTACCTCGGCCTTGAGTACCACGTCCACGGATACCTCGTGCACTCATTATAATTTTTATGTTATCTACATTAAAAAATTTTATGCATCAGTTCATTATTCATTAACAGATATTTTATGTAGAAAGTTTTAGAAGTTTAGAGTGTTTGGATGTTTTAGTATCTAAATGTTTCACTACAGTTTCAGAGAGTACTTACTAATAATGTTTTCAAAGTAGCTATTTACATTATTTCAGAATAGTCTACCTAAGTTTCAGAAAACTTATAGAATCGACGCCGAAGACTCGGTGAACCACATACTTAATTGAAGTAGTTTAAATCTTTTTGAAAACCAATTCTTTAAAACTAAATTTTGGAACCCAAAATTCACAGCCGAGTTTTGCAACCTGGCTCTGGTATCACTAAATGTAACACCCCAAACCTAGCCTAAACGTTAAGGCCGAATCTGGCGATGTCACATGGAATGGATTTTAAAAACAACTAACACGATGAAACTGTTTCAGATCTGCTAACTTTATTTGTGTAGAATTATTATCAAAATGTTCATTCCTTTTTAATTAACTTTCCTCAAAAAATTTTAGAGGCATAAGCTTATGAAAAACCATTGTCATTAAGTAAAACCGTTCGTGATTTTTGAAAACATTTGCTTTTGGTAAAATCCTGATTTTTATCAAGTTTTGCAATTATAAGATCATAAACATTGTAAAAACCCAAGTTTAAGCAAAATAGTCCATAAAGTCTGAATTACATAAAATAAAACCCATATTAAACCAGAACATAAAAATTAAGTCGTAATCATAACCATTTCAATCATGTGGTTACCGAGAGGCTCCGCTGTACCTATCCGCCTAACTCTGTGGATTACCTATACAGAATAAACAGAAAGGGGTGAGTTTACGTAATCTCAGTGTGTAACCCCACAGAATGAAGCATGCACACAAGCAGCAAACTTAGAATCAGTCAGATATAGATTCGGCCTAAGCCCATCACAGATACAGATGCATATTAAGGCCTAAGCCTATTTCAAATACAGATGCATATATACAAATCAGAATCAAAAATCAGATATCCTACCCCGATCCTCTACGCACCATCTCTGACCATCCTTATACACCATGTGGGGTTTAAAACACCCACCCAACTCTACACACCATGTTGTACCAATGCGGCACATATCAGATATAATGCAGCCATGCTGCCAAATAACAAACATAATCTACCTTTCAGAACACTTCCTCCAAAAATATATATACCATCCCACCCTAATAACAGTAACAGATCATAGATATATAATTAATAGATAATCATGCTTTTATTAACAGATAACAGACAGTCGTACGGATCAATAATTGACATACTCAATGTTAACATGCGCAGTATAGAGCATCAGTCAATCAGATCATACAATTTAGGGTGTAGTTAGCCCTTACTGTCCCTATAGTAGGTCCACAGTCATTTGGGACGACCCGTGCAACCATATGGAAAATTTAGATAAATGGCCCCATATGCTCGTATGGGCCCATATGCCCATATTGGCCTTACCCATGTGGCCCACATGGCTTGGGTCAATAAATGACATGCTCCTGTGTCATGGGCGTGTTGGCCCACACGGCCCAACTTGGCCAAAATCGTGTGGCCCACATGCCACGTTCGAGCCACCACACGACTGTGTCTTATGCACGGCCAGCCTTTCATCGATCACACAACCGTGTTGTCACACATGGCCTACCACACGGCCATGTTGCATCGATAGTGGCATTTTTCAGATTTTGTCAAAGCCTCATTTTCTACGTTTGGTACACACACGGTACTATTTCGTAGCGAAAATACTATTGAGTCTTTTGGAACCTAAAATCTATCAATTAACATCTCAATCAGTCTCTTAAATCAACACTTAATCGAAACCTTAACGAGATAGACAAACCTTTATCCATAAAAATCCTTACCTTAGACCGAACGATGGCGATTCCACGCACTACAACACCGTTTAGGAAGAACTTCAACCCCTTAATCCTTTCCTAGCACAAAACAACCCCCTTCATTAACACACTAGCCACAAAACTTAAGATTGAAATCACTTAAGGCTTACCAAACGAACATACCAAGGTTTACCAAATGAACGTAGTCAGAAGGTGCATAGAAGGAGGCGAATTTGGATAATCAAAAAGGAGAGAAAGAAGCAAAAATTCGGCAGAAGAGAAGAGGGGAGAATTGACGTCATAAAGATTCTTGGAAGATGAGAGAGAAAATTTCAAAAAGAGACAAAAATAAAATCAAAATAAAAATATTCTGATAACTCTCTCATCACACAAATCTCTCTCCTACTAACCCCTCAACTCAGAATTTCATCTGCACTGAAACAGTTACGCAAAACCGAGCAAAATAAATATCCATGCTTGTGCAAGGGTTTGAACACAAGACCTCCAACTAACCCACACTCCATCTAACCACCAAACCAACAAGCCCATTTTAATATAATCTTACTATTAAATTAAAGGCAAATATCCCAAAAATACCAAAAAAATCAAAATTACCGGAAAGGACAAAGTTTCAAAAATATTGACCTGAAGGGCAATTCCCTAAAAATCGCGCCCACGCCGCTAGCGTTTTTAGAAAAGGCCTAAGCGGCGTTCACAGGGAGCTTTAGGCCACCTCAAAGAAAACGCCCCACGAGGGCCGCTTATCGAGGTGGCTTCAAAGCGCCCCCTGTGGACGCGCTTTAGGCCGTCAGGTAATCAAATTTTTTTTTTTGCCTGTTGGACCCCAAACGGTCAAAACCAACGTAAAAAAAACTATAAATACCCCCAACCCTTCATTTTTTCACACTTCAATCCTTTCTCATTTTTCTCTCAATTTTCTCTCAATTTGCTCTCAATTTGCTCTCAATTTTCTCTCAAGTTTCTCTCAAAGTCCTTGAAATTTACGCTTAAATTTCAAAATAGTCTTCTACTATTTACTTAAAAAGCCTTTATAATTTTTTTTAATATATTTATTTTTGGAAAATTTAAAAATTCTTTATCGGAGTACAATGGTCGGGAATTATACGCCTTAGACAAAGAATCACATTGTCACGAGCAAATGAAAATGGTAAGTTTGAATGTTAATTTTCAATATTATTAAATTTTTTAATTATGCAATTTTAATTAATTTTGAATTTTATAATTTTTAAACAAAGAGATCGGTGTTGCAATGTTATATTCACAACATGCCCGGTCCCTCGCCATTGATCGAGAATTATCTCATGGAAGCGGGTTTTTGCACGTGGCCACGATAGGTCGGGTTCAAGTTGGACCCGCTTTTGATCGGCAAGGTTGATAGAGAGGTGGAGACCGAGACGCACACTTTTCATCTCGCCATGCGGAGAGTGTACCATCACCTTAGAAGATGTGCGATTCATAGCTTGGGATTACTGGGTGGGCGTCGATAGTCACCGGGTCCATAATATCTTTCGATTGGATGGCCGTATGCTACGAGCTCCTGGGTGCCATTCCGGATAAATTGCAAGGAGTTCGGATCGATATGGGTTGATTACGAGACGCATTCCCGCAGCCGAATGAAGATTTGACTGAAAAAGAAAGAATACGATATGCGGGCATACATGCTTCAGATAATTGGAGGCTATCTGATGCCGGACCTCTCTAGAAACCTCGTCCACCTGAGATGTCTCCTCAAACTTGTTGATTTCAGAGCAGCCGTAGTGAATTGAGTTGGGGTCCGCTGCTATCGAGGTTGTACCGGGAGATGTGCGGGGCGACATTGCCGAGTAAAGCAAAAATCGGAGGTTGCCTATCACTACTGCAGTTATGGGCATGGTTTCGATTTCCATTTTTACGCCCCTCGACTCGACCAAACCATATTCATTCCCACCGATAACGAGGTAAATTTAATATTATATTTTACAATTATGTCGAGATTTATAGTATAATTGCATGCTAAAAGTTTATTTAATTAGGTGGAACCATCCGACGAGTTATGTTGGAATACCGACTCGCTTGAGGATATACTACCCTATTGGAACAACTATTTAATCACAAGTAAGTGTCAAATTTCGTTATTATAATTTAGTATTTATGTATATAACTAATATTTTGGTAATGTTAATATAGTTTCAATGGACAAATGATGAGGATCCCAAATTGACAAGAATTCCGGAGGAGTTCTCCAAAATCCGAACAGCTATACGTTAAGGTCCCGCTAATCACCTACGCTGACCAGTAGAGATGCACCAATGATCGGGTTCTGCGGTAATTTGATGCCGACAATCGATTCCGTGGCTCTGAGGTGCTTGATGATGAGCACAGGTGTGGACTTACTACGGCAAGACACGATTGGCCAATATTTTGGTCGAAACATATCGAGACGGGGAGGACCAAGATGACTTTTTACCTAACGAGAACCGATCGTAGTTCCTGAGTTAGCGTGCGTGCTTGAGTACATGCCATGGTTTAGAATCTATGACAAGTCAGATTCATGGTTCTGATGAAGAGAGGCGAGCAAATTCATGAGCGAAGGGAACGCTTGGCCCTTTACATTCAAGGAGAAGGGTGATGAGATCGGCCCAAGAATAAAGACTCACACATCCACCGGCCCATCAACAGCGCCACACAATCACCGGCCCATCGGCCAAATGACAATACCGACAACACAAATATTCATAGTTTATGCCAAAAGGCACTCTCGCCTTATATGTATCCTCCTAACCCATATATGTTTCCTTTCCTAGTCCCCCAAGTTGGAATGCATGGCGGGTTCGAGTTTGTTCCCGACAACTCCTTTTAGCCACCGATCGTGAGGCCGACGTCGGGTGTGGGATTAGAGGAGGCGCCTGGGGAGCAGCTTCTTTCTACCGTGCTCCTTCATCAGACGGATGCGCCACCGCCGTGGTTTATGCAAACACCTCCGGTCATTATTTTATCAAGGTGGGTCATCATCGCAACACCTGAGCTGCACTCCACCGCCGAGGAACCCGATTCCCACTCGAGGTTCCACGACCTCACGGAAGCTAGAAGAAGGAGGAATCCAACAGAATCACCGATCGCCCCATGTGGCACCGGGTTCCCACCCCAAGACGCCCTAAACCCTAATTTAGTTTTGTTATTTTATTTTTTGTAATTTAGTTTTAATATGAGTAGAAAATTTGAGTTTAATTTTTTAATTTCGTAATTTAAATTTTTAATTTAATTTTAATATCTTTGATAAGATAGAAATGGTTTATTTTTTTTGTAATTTAATTTTTTATATGTAATAAAATTTGAGTTTAATTCTATTGCGCAAGTATTCCAGGCCCCGATCCGATATAACGATATGTCGTTGAGGCGACATGCCTCCTTAACCTAGATAGGAAGAAGTCCTACCATCACCGACTTCGGTGTTATTAAGAACGAATCGGAAGGATTCTCCCACGGCCGTCTTGTGCCACAGCCTAGCAATAGCCGTCGCGATATCTACCATACATGAAGGTACCATTAATTTGTACCAATGGCTTGCAGATGTAAAAGCATCTCGGCATTGCTTAAATGTCCGCATTGTGCTTGAACATCGCATCCACGGAGCGTATTTATCGTTGTAGTACGCCGATTCCGCTTTCAATGTCTCATTGTCGCTTCGTGACATATCTCTCCAAAGACTGACACCATTGCCACACTTCATTACATGAAGCGCCCCACCGACTGCAACTTTTCCAACGCTTCGCTTGGCTATCCAAGCCTTTACAGAAGAGGGCATGTACCCCATTTGGCTACGAATATTGCCAATTAAGGCCGCAGACTATAGTTTTGGGATCGGCCTTCACCGTCGTGATTATTAAATCACCAACATATCTGAATCCATCCTCGGATGATCTTGTGTTACACACACAACTAAGTATGTTAAATAATGCAACATTGCATAATATTAGTGTTATTCAAATCATTGAACACATAGTGGTACTGACATTAAGACATGTATGTGGACCTTGTACTTCTTCACCTCCCACATCCCCGCCCTTTTCCTCAATGACGCCATGATTTTCCATGCACATGTGCCGCCTTGCACAAGACACTTCGCCGCACCTATCGATCTTTGATTTAACCATAGTGTGGTTAACCCTGCTCTCGGCGTCAGATTGTTTCAATGCACCAAGAAAAGTGTTCTGTTGGAAAACTGTTATCAACTTCTAATTGGTCCGAATCCAACGAAGAATTTGTATGGTCACGTCCGGTGTGGTAGTTCAGAAACTCCAATGCATCATCTTGAGATAGATCGACATTATGAATGTGCGCTAGAGGCGAGTATGCCCTGAATAGTGGATCTTCTTCTTCTTCGTCTAAACCGTCCTCAACATCTTCAGGTACATTGGAAAGGGCTCCGGTTCAGAAAATAGTCCAACTTTTGCACCGTCAGGCCCTGGCTCCCGAGGTGGATCCACATCGGATTCATCGTCCGATCCTCCATAACTCGCAACAAACGAGGGCCCTCGCTGGTGGATGTCGTCGGTAATACATCATCCTCCTTAAACATCTTTCGAAAGATTCTAATCGTATGTGGATTGCCATCCACTAGAAGTTGATGACGCCCCCAACACGTATTTCGCATCCGACGCCGAATGACGAATATACATGTCCCATCCACTAACCGAGTGTCGCGTGCGGGGTTATGTTTTCCATACTACCACCGCACACGGGCACTTCGTGTTTTGCCTCCCACTTATAGAGTGTCGACTTGGGGTCGTGTATTCCCTCGAATGATACTAGATGTTGAGGTCGCAGCAAATGATCACTTGGAGATGAAAATTCTACATATACCTCGATATAGGGTGAACCATCGCAAGATGAGTCTCCACCATTGCCTCAAGGCTCAGGGACCTTTGATGTCGAATGCGTTATATCTCACGGATCAACCAAGCGCAAATTCTATACTTAATAGATCGAACTTTCATTAGCGTTGTTCTGAATATTTTATGCCTAATTCTTTTGCGGTTCTACCAAATCGACGTTCCGATTAAAACTCAATCGCTACCGTTCTCCGATAAGAAAACAACACCATCTTCTGTGTCACGCACTTTACCATCGTAGTAAATAATAGCATTAATACGTTCACTCATTTTCATTTTTTTTCCTTTTGCTTGATTTGCTTTCCGCTAACCGAGAATGAAATTTGGCTGATGATAGCCTAATTTTGCCGGATAGCATCAGTAGCAAAAGCACGCCCACGGGAGCGCTTTTCAGACTCGCTAATAGTGCACCTCGCCGGAAGCGTTTTTGCCAGCCATTGTTCGTAAACGCTCTCAAAATAATTTTGCCGAGACCATCAGAGCAAAAGAGAGTCCACGTGGGAGCATTTTTGGCCACGGTTTGTTCTCGCACCGCTCTCAAAATAATTGTGCCGAGACCACTGTGAGCAAAAGCGGCCCACGTGGAAGCGCCGCCACGGTTTGTTCTCAAACTCCTCAAAATTATTTTGCCAAAACCTGCGCTTAAAAACTTATTTCATTTTTCACATTGCAAGTGGATTTGAAAGAATCTCAGCCGCGTTTCATGTCGGTAGCGTTTTGGGAAGAATGTTTAAAAAGCGCGGGGAGTGGGAGCGCTTTAGGCCACCTCGCCAAAAGCGCCCCGTGGGAGCGTTTTCTTTGGTAACAAAGCGCCCCCCAGGACGCCTTTTAGTTTCCTTTCAAAAACGCTACCGACGTGACGCGATTGGGGAAATTGCCTTTCCGGTCAATATTTTGAAACCCGTCTTTCCGATAATTTTGATTTTTTGGTATTTTGGGATATTTGCCCTTAAATTAATATAACCTCATTGTGCAAGTTAAAGGCTTACATCAGAAAAATACCAAAATTTGCTAAAAGGTAAGACTTGAACTTGGGACCTCCCACACATACCCAAAACACATAACCACTGTAGCAGATACACAATTATATTAACATTAAATAGAAACAAACATAAGAATTTTGGGGTGTTACATTTATATTATTTTAGATAGTTTTGGATAAATAAATATTGCAATTTGAATATCTCATTTTTAAAAAAGGTAATTTATTTTTATTTTTAATAAAATAAAATCAACTTAATATTTTCTACATGAAGTGATAAGTATGTACCTATATACTTATCTTATTCAACACTTTTTTTAATTTTATATTAACTAAAAATTAAAATAATTATCAAATATATTAAAAATATTAAATGTTAAAATTATTTGTTTATTTTACTGAAAATAAAGTTTTATAATGATTTCTCAAACACATTTTAAGTTGGTAGAATTATTGTTTCAACAATAAGGAAGACTTGGATTGAAGTGTGCTTAAGTATGTTTTATTCTTGTATTTATTTGATTTAATTATTATCTTTAAATATTATATTTAATATATTATTTTATTATATTCAATAGAATGTATTAATTATATATTTTTTAAATATAATCAAACGTTTAAAAATAGCTCTAGGTAATAAATTTAGGTTAATAACTTTTTGACTCTCCAGCTTTACAAAAAAATTATTTTTAGCCCTGAATTTATTTTTTCACCATTTTTAGCCCTTAAACTTACATTTTGTGCTAAATCATCCAAAATGGATGGAAAAGTTGACTTTTTTAACTTTGTTGACGTGACATACATGTCGATTGCCACGTGAATTTTTTAAAATTTTAAAAAGTCAAAGTAATTCAAAATTTTATTTTTAAAAATTTAAATTATTAAAATTATTAAAAATATAAAAAATATTTTTACTATTAAAATTTTAAAAAATTAAATAAATGCTGACATATCATTCACGTAGCAATCCGCATGTATGCCATGTTAGCAAAGTTAAAAAATGTTAACATTTCCAACTAGTGTGGGGTGCTTTGAAAAAAAAAATGCATATGTTAACTCAATTGCTACCGTTATTGTTGCAACAATAAAAAACGTGGTTTGGAGCACTTAAGCACGCATTATTCTTCTATTTATCCCATTTAAAGGTTTAAGGGTTATGAGTAGCAGTAGTAATCATATAAAAATAATAATAATCAAAATGAATGTTTCAATGAAAAAGAAAAGAAAACAAAAAAAAAAAAATATGATAAATTTATCTCCACAAAAGGATAACCAAGGGTACGTTTACGTTTCTACTAGATAGAATATGAGGTAAACTCAATAGCTTTGATTTGAAATTGTTGTCAAGGGTGGGATGGGTGACCCTTGCTAAGTCTATGCTTCTTGTGGTTCCTAGTTATTTTATGCAAATTATCTTGCTTCATATAGGTATTGTTAAGGAGATAGAACGGGTGGTGCGAGGCTTTATTTGGGGATCGATAGCTGAGAATAAACAGATTGCACTTGTTAGATGGGATACCTACTGTCGAACTGTTGCTAATGGAGGGCTAGGGGTGCAAAATCTAAGGTTACAAAATGAGTCTTTTTTGTTGAAACTGGCTATAGGTCATTTAAATCAGGAAGAGGATTTGTGGGTCTGAGTCTTGCAAGGGAAGTATAAAATGCATGAGTATTGTTCGATAATTATAGAACGAGTTAATTGTTCGTATGCTTGGCAGTCATTAGCAAGTGTATTGAGCACATTGCGGTAGAATGTAAGGTGGCAAATTGGAGATGGGAGGCAAGTGAGGTTTTGGCACGATATGTGGGCTAATGAACTAAGGCCCTTGCAGGTGCGCTTTTGTGAATCCACAAGGTTTTTGGCATGACATGACTTCACTCATGGAGTCATAACTCAATAAAATTAATAAATAATATCATCTTATTAACATGAATTATGAAAATAAAACATGGTTATGAGTCATTTGCTGAGAGATATGATTTTATCATTATTACTATAAGTAATGGTCATTTTCATTGCAGAATATACAATAGTGACCATGAGATAAAAATGGGTCGAATTAAGAGAATGGAGTTATCTTGAAGGGATCATAAATATCTTATGAAGGTAACAAACATATGAAAAGGCTATTAGGATAAAGCTTGAAATAAGTAGCTTTTGTAATAGTATATAAATACGATTTCATTCATGTTTTTTAGATTGATTGACTCTATGACTAAATAATTTTGTAATTAAAAGACAACGGATTGAAACTTAATTACAAATTATTTTAGTATGTAATTTTATATGTTCTATCTAATCCTTCCATTAGCTCATAATAACTTTAAACTGTATAAAAGAAATTTAAATGAATGGAGAAAATGATGAATGAGAAATAGATTATATGGATTACTATTTGTAGTAATTGCATTTTCTTGAGACAAGAGATGAGTTAAGAATAATTTAATTTATTTGTATTATTATTTAATTGGATGAATAAGTTAAATGATTAAGTAGTGAAAATTAAATTATGAAGTTATTGTAATTTAATTTCATACATATAATTAAATAAGTTTTCACATGGTAAAATCATAATGATTTTAACAAATTAGAATTGATTGTGTAAAGTATTTAATTATAATTTATTATTTTAATTAATAATATTTTTATACAAAATAATAATTAATTTGAAGAAATATTTAATTATTCAGTTAATTAAATATATGAGCTTGCTTTTATTTAAATAAAGAGAGATAAAATTAAGACAATTGGATCATATAAAGTCGGCCTACAAGCCCAAATGGAACAGAGGGTGGGAACCTGAGAGTCCCTCTCTCATGGGAAGTCATTGGCTATGCTATTTGAGAAGTCCTAATTCGACTGAAACTCCTCTATTTTAATTAATTTAGAACTCTAATTGAGAATTAAAATCTCGCCTAAATTCCTCTTTAGATAAATATGCTTAGATGAAATTTACAAGTGATCAAATATTAAGGAAAACTCACCAAACATTTAATAGTATTTTATTTGAGTAATTTTTCTAACCTCTCATTTATTATTATTTTATAAATATAATAGATAATAAAAATATAAAAATGAAAATACATAATAAAGTAATAAAATGTAAATAAAGTTGGGCTTAAAACTCTATAATGATTACAATAGTAAACTGATGTGTCACTCTAGTTATCAAGTTTAGGTCAAATTTTAAAAATAGTCCTTATACTTTTTCTTTTGAGCGAAGTGAATTCTTTTATTGTATTTTCTTCTTTTCTTCTCCCTTTCAAAACCTTCGTCATCGCTAGCGCAACCATTGTCTCCGGTGGTTTTATTCAATCACAACAACGCATTGACATTTGTGTTAAACATGTATGATTTGTGGGTTTAACCCTTTGCTTCCCATTTTCATTTTGTTGCCCACTACTTTGTTGTGTGGTAGTGGGTGCATGCGGATAGTGAGATCGTAGTTTTTGATGGAGAATTACCACTATAAATACTCTAAGTTTCTTAAGCATCGAAAATACATTTTCAGAAAACAAATTCATCTAGTGAGGTTTTCAAGTGCTCAGCAGGCTTTAGCGATTTTGTGTCTTTCAAATTTCGTGTTTTCATAAAGCTAAATACGACGTCTTCGTCGGTTGGTTGACGCGCTCAATAAGTGGTGTTACAACATCTTGATTTTGACATTTTGCTCGGACAATGGCTAGAGGTATTTCTGTTTGATCTTTCTGCTACTTCAATATTGTTTAAACTGTGATTTGTGCTTATATTTGGTATCAGAATCAAGTTTTAAACTCTGGCTTGTCTGGTTTTAAAAGTTTGTCAAGTTCTCAAAATAACAATTCTATGTTTATTGAATTATTTTCAAATATTTTTTTGAGAATTTTTATTTCAAAATTTTGTGCAAAACCGTTAGATTTTAACAATGTGAAATTTCTAAAATTATTTTTATTATAAAAATTTAGTGAAAATTTTAGAAATTTGTTGTTTGAATATTTTTATGTGCTCAAGTAAATGGTTGTATGTAAATTATTTGGTTATTAGTTACATACATTTTAGGTGCATAAAATTTTCGAGTCATTGCATAAGGTATTTAGCAATAAAACTATAAAATATATGTTTAGGGATCCAAATAATTTTATTTAATTAGAGAATTAGCCACAATAAATTTAACTAAATGAAACTATTTATTATAGTAAGGATCTCATAAGATTTACAAATATTAGATGTTGCATAACGGCTTAGCAACAATCTTGAATAAAGTTTAAAGATTAATATCTAACTAAGTGATTTTCATAATTTTATTTCGTTAAAGACTATCCACAATATCTTTAGTTAAATAAAATTATTAAAGTTAAAAATCACATACTGAAAGCATGAGTATTAAATCTCATTACATAATTTATTAAGATAAAATTATTAAATGATTTATCATAGTTACCCACGTGAATTATGAAAATGAATTTAATATTTTTTATTAAAAGGATAGCAAATAATTCTATCATAAAATGAATCTAATTAAAAGAGAGGTTCCAAAATACGGGAATTGAGAAATAGATTCGGCTATGATGAACAATTGAAGAAGAGAAAAAAATGATATGGAGTGGTGTTGGAGTGGAGAAGTTTCGGCTAAGGGGTTTAAAGGTGTGATCAAAATATGAATAAAAGATAAATGGCAAGAAAAGAGGGAGTGAGTGTTGAGGTTCGGCTTTTAGATGAAGAAGAAATGCTCACTTGTTACCAAGAATGCCAAGAGGAAGAAGAGAGAAAAGAAAAAAATGGAATGATGATGGATGGAATGTTCGGCCTAGAGGTTACCAAAAGAGAACACCTTTGACAAAAGAATATGAGAGACTTATTTCGGCTTGATGGTGAGGGAAAAGAGAACTCAAATTGTAAAAGAGAAAAGAGGAGGAGAATTAGTTTCGGCTTAGGCTAAAGGAGAATGAATAATGCTCTTGGGGATTTTCGGCTATACAAAAGGAGAGAACCAAAATTGCCCAAGTTGCAACACACTCAAATGCCGAAAATAAAACTCACTACCTAGGCTAACCCTTAACAACTTTTCGGCACTAACATCCCTCCTAGAACCGAATGCCTAACCCACCTAGCACACCCTTCAAAATTCGGCTAGCATCCTACCTCACTTCAATCCCCCAACTTTCTCCTTAAAACACTCTTGAAAACACATTGAAAATGGTTTGAACCATTCAAAATAATTTGAAAGTTCCAACTCCCCTTTTTTTACTCTTGTCCAACCTTTCAAAAAATTTGACCAAGTCACCTCCACTCTTCAAGGCTCCCAACCGATTCCACCATCCAACCCTATGACGCATGAGCAAAAAAAAAAAAAAATAAATAAAAGCCACTCTGCTGACAACATGAATCGAACCTGCTCCCCTCTGCTCCCCTTAAGGCGTTACTTACCTGCTCCTTAAATGGTGCCTCCTTGCCACTCTTCCATCTTAATAATTGAGTCATCAAACCCAATTAAAATACCTTAAGCCTTGGCCCCAGCCAGCTTCCCTCTTAAAGTGCCCAAAATCAAAATTTTGGCCAAGGTTCCGACTTAACCCTTGATCCTTCCTGGGGACCCCAAACACACTCAAACAACATACCAGCATACCAAACAAAAAAAAAAGATAAAAGCGCAACCCCTAAATCCTTGATATTACAGTTCTACCTCCTTAAAGAAATTTCAGCCTCGAAATTACCTGATCAAAAGAGATTAGGGTATTGCTGTTGCATCGTATCCTCTAGCTCCCATGTCACCTCTTCCATTCCATGGTTTCACCACAGCACTTTAACCAACGGGACTGATTTCCTTCTTAGCACCTTGACGTCTCATTCCAAGATCTAGATTGGTTCCTCATCATAAGACAAGTCTGGTCCTACTTCAATTTCTTCTATTTGCACGATATGAGACAGATCCGAACGGTAGTGCCTTAACATTGAAACATGGAACACATCATGAATCTGCTTCAACTCAGAAGGTAACTCCAGTTGATACGCCATTGGTCCCACACGTTTCAAAACCCGATAAGGCCCGATGAACCTGGGACTTAGCTTGCCCTTCCGTCCAAATCTCATAACTTTCTTCCACGGCGAAACCTTCAAAAAGACCTGGTCACCTACTGCAAACTCTATTTCCTTTCGCTTCAAATCTGCATATGACTTTTGTCTGTTAGATGCTTCCTTCAATCGAGCCCTAATTAACTTAACTTTCTCTCTGCTTCGCAACCAAATCGGACCCAAAACCGACGCTCACCCAATTACATCCAATGGTAGGGTATTTCGACACATTCGCCCATATAAAGCTTCATAGGCGCCATCTGAATACTAGATTGGTAGTCATTGTTATATGCGAATTCCGCCAACGGTAAGAACTCTTCCCAACTACCCTTGAAGTCCATGACACATCCCCTCAGCATATCCTCCAAGACCTGAATTACTCTCTCAAACTGTCTATCTATTTGCGAATGAAATGCCGTGCTAAAGTCTAACCTTGTACCCAATGCCTGATGCAAAGCTCTCCAGAATCGCACGACGTAAACCTAGGGTCTCTATCTAATATGATCAATACTGGTACCCCATGCAACCTCACAATTTCTGCCACATACAACTTAGCCAATCTTTGAAGAGAATAGTCGACACGAACAGCTATGAAATGAGTGGACTTCGTCAATCGATCCACAATTACCCATATCGAGTCTTTCTTAGTAGGCGTAAGGGGTAGCCCACTCACAAAGTCCATAGTGATCCTCTCTCATTTCCACTGCAAATTCTTCACCGGCTGTGACAAGTGTTCGCCTTTGACTTGTTGAAATGTTAAACACATTCCCACAAATTTCGTAACTTTCCGTTTTAATCCAGGCCACCAAAACTGTTCACACAGATCCCAATACATCTTACTTCCTCCAGGACGCATAGCGTAAGAGCTGCTATGTGCCTCCTTAAGAATCATCTGCCTCAATTCCACATCCTTTGGCATGCAAACCTTTCCATGGAAACACAAAACCCCTTCACGTTCAAACTATAATTTTCTACTTCACCACCCTGAACTTACAAAAGTCGAGTACTCAAGGCCTCATCCAATAACTATTTCTCTTTAACTTGACTTACCCATGTCGGCTTCACTTGCAGTTCAGCTAATAAGCTTCCGTCGTTGTATAAACTAAGAGGGGCGAACATCGCTCTCAAGTCTGATATAACCTTTCAGCTCAGCGCATCTGCCACCACATTAGCCTTACCTGGATGATATTTGATCGAGCAGTCATAATCCTTCAATAGCTCAATCCACCTTCGCTGCCTTAAGTTCAATTCCTTCTGGGTTAAAAGATACTTAAACTCTTGTGGTCAGTGTAGATCACGAACTTCTCTCTATACAAATAATGCCTCCAGATTTTTAAAGCGAAAATCACCACAGCCAACTCCAAATCATGTATGGGATAATTCATCTCATGCGATCTCAGCTGCTGAGACGCATACGTAACAACCTTCCCATCCTACATTAACACACATCCTAGTCCTGTGTGTGAAGCATCACAATAAACCACGAACTCTTTTCCAGCCTTAGGCTGAATCAACACCGGAGCTTCTGTCAAAATCCTCTTCAGCTTCTCAAAACTCTCCTGCTGCTTGCTAGTCCAAACAAAAGGTACCCCTTTCTTCAACAACTTAGTTAAAGGTGCCGCAATTAATGAGAACCCTTCACGAACCTTCGGTAATATCCAGCCAAACCAAGGAAACTTCGAATCTCAGCCACAGACTTAGGCAGCTTCCAATCCAACACCGCTTCAATCTTCCGGGGATCCACTCTAATTCCTTCTGCAGGCACTATATGACCCAGAAAAGTAACTTCCTTCAACCAAAACTCACACTTGTTAAATTTGGCGTATAGCTGTTTCTCCCTTAAAATCTGTAAAACCACCCGAAGATGCGAATCGTGCTCTTCCTCAGTCTTATAATACACCAAAATGTCATCTATGAAAATAACGAACCAGTCCAGATAGAGTTGAAAAACACAGTTCCTCATATCCATGAACGCAGCTGGTGCATTTGTCAACCCAAACAGCATCACCAGGAATTAACAGTGACCATAACGAGTCCGAAAAGCTATTTTGCAAATATCTGCTTCCTTGACCTTAAGCTGATGATATCTCGACCTCAAATCTATCTTTGAAAAGACCGAGGCCCCTTTAAGCTGATCAAACAGGTCATCTATCCTTGGCAACGGGTACTTGTTCTTGATAGTTAACTTGTTCAGCTGGCGGTAGTTAATACACATTGGCATGGTCCCGTCTTTCTTCCTCACAAACAACACCGGTGCTTTCCATGGAGATACACTGGGACGGATAAAACCACGGTCTAAAAGCTCTTGGATCTGAGCTTTAAGTTCAACCAGCTCCTTCAGTGCCATCCTATAAGGGGCGATGGACACCAAAGCCGTACCTGAAAGTAACTTAATTCTGAACTCAACCTCACGATTTGGAGGCAATCCTGAAAGCTCTTCGGGAAAGACATCCACAAACTCCTTCACTGTCTAACCTCATCCACGGTCACTTCCTTTGCATCCAATGCACTGACAAATGTTAAGAAAGCCTTGTACCCTTTTCTTACCATCCTTTTTGCCTTTAGAGCAGACACTGCATTGGATAAGTAGTCTCTTCTCTCACCTATAATCAAAACTTCATCATCTTCGGGAGTCCTTAACACCATACGCTTAGCAGCACAATCCAAGCTTGCTCGATACTTTACCAACCAATCCATGCCTAGGATCAAATCGAATTCTCTGAACGGTAGTTCCATCAAATCAGCTAGAAAAACCAATTCTTGAACCTCTAGAGGCACATTCCTAAAAAGTTTATTTACTACTATAGTCTGCCCTAAGGGACTAAGCACAGTCATCTCCCTAGAAGTAGTTTCAGAGTTCATACTCAAGGTTTTAGACACCACACTAGCAATATAAGAATGCGTCAACCCAATATCGATTAATGCAGTAAAGGGTAACCCAAAAATGAGAAACGTACCTATTATAACATCTAGTGCATCCCCTCTTCTCGACGTTTGACTGCATAAACTAACCCAAGCTATCTTGCCTCTAAACTTTCAACACCTCTGCCCAGTGCTTCACGACCTCGTCTAGAACCATTTCCTCATCTGTTCGGTTCACGACCTTTCGGCATCTGTTGTCCACCTCAACCTAGCTGCACATACCCCCGTCCTACCATCCGATCTTTGTTCCTATCTAGCGGGCAATCCTTGATCAGATGATCCTTTGACCCACATCTGAAACACACCCTATCTTTTCCCCAACACTCTCCTGTATGTGGCCTTCCACACTGAGCACACTATCGTAAAATAATAGTTAGCGTTGCAATGCGACCCGGCCCATCAATTTTAAGCCCCTTTTGGAAACCCCCGGATGACCTTGATGGTCTATAACTTCTCTTATTTCCACCTCTATCCTGGTCCGTATTTTGCCTCTCCGTTTGCTTTACCTCTTTGGCTATCTTAGCTTTTTCCACCAGGATAGCAAAATCTCTCTCCCGCTATGGAGCTATTAACACCCGCAGCTCATCACGCAGCCCATCCTCGAACCGTACACAACGCTCATAATCTGTCGCAACTATCCCTCGGGCATACCGGCTTAACCGTAGAAATTTTGCCTCATACTCAGCTACTGTCTTACCACCTTGAACTAGATTCAAGGATGTCTTCCTCTGAGCATCCACATAATTGGCCCCAATATACTTTCCCTAGAACTTCATCTTAAAGAATTCCCAATCCACCTGGTTCACCGGAGTACTCTCTCTCATAGTAAGCCACCACTGATACGATTCATCTCGAAGTAGAGAACTACATCCTTCAGCTTTTCCTCCGCCGTGCAGTCCAAATCATCCATAATTCTCTCGACTTTCTCTAACCAATACTCAGCCACGTTTGGAGCTATTCTAGAGATACCTCTAAACATTTCAGCTCGATTAGCTTGGAGTCACTCTGGGATGGACTTTCGAGTTTCTGCTCCAGTACTTGCCCGAGCCACGCGTTCTAACACACCCAAAATCGCTTAGGAAAGGACATCATCTCCACCAGTTCTGTCTTGCGAGCCCATTCCTGCCATAGGTGATGCTGGCGCCTCAGCCTCAGGCTCATTCCCCGCTTCCTAAAATTTAGCCTCATGATCTTGACCTCTCCCACGGCCACGAGTACCATATCCACGTCCTCTACCACTCATACTTACCGCTCTACTTCACTCTGATTATAAATTTTATGAGTCAGCATATTTTCACATGATTATTAGCTAATAGGTTTATGATATATAATTATAGGGAGTTCCTTCGCCAAGCTCATACATTCCTAGAGGTTTTTATCTCTATAGAAAAAAATTCTAGTTTCCAACATCCACGACAATATATCATATAACCACCTCATGCAAATCACATAACAATTAGAAGACTTACCTGGTGTATCTGAGGAACTCGAGTGCCACTCTTTCAAAACACAAGTTCTTATAAAATTTTCTTTTTATACAATCTTAAATACGAATTTGAAAAATATTTTTAGTCTCAAATCCCAAGGTCGAGTTTTTAAACCGACTCTGATATCAAATTGTAACATCTCAAACCTGGCCCAAACGCTTCGACCTGATCTGGTATGTCATTAGAAAAATATTGAGAAAATTTCGCGAAATCCCGAATTTTAAGTCTCTTTGGGAATCCCAAGTTTTGAGGCTCAGTTGAAAATCCACTGTTTATTAAACTTAGAAAATTAAATAGCCGAACCTTTTAATTAGGTGATATTTAAAAACACTTACCTATTTTTTGATAATTAAGTTTTTGACAAAAACTATTTCTAAAAGAAGCATCATTGGCATGTTGTAAAATTTTACTTTCCGTTTTAAATTCTAAAGTGTTTCATTGAGCAGTTTGCAATATTTAACCAAAGTTTAAAGCCCAAAAGAAAGTTACCGAATTTGATAATGGCCTTATTACAAACTCAAAATAAAAATTTGTAAAATAATAAATCTTAAGAGAAATAGTGTTTACTAATAAAACCCATGCTTGGCCACCTCGAGATCCCTCCAGCTCAGTTCGATAAGCTAAGAATCACCTGTAATTGTTAAACGAAAGAGTGAGTCACAAGACTCAGTGTGTAATTATTCCACGTAAATCCACATATGGGCCAAAGCCCCCAAACACCACCGGCCGAAGCCCAATTCATATGATGCAACAATGATTAACATGATAACCCAACCCAGCCTAATTTTCCATCCTCTACACTCCACTTCATCTGTCCATCCTCAACATACCTGGGGATTTCTATAATCGACCCTCCATCCGCTACACTCCACTTTGGCAGTCATGCTGACAATCATGCTGTACAAAGATAATAAAACGTGGCCTAGCCACCGATCACTATGTGACCAAATAACCGATCACTAGGTGACCAAATATCTGATGCCAAAATGAGGCACCCAAACATCATTCCGTGTGACTGTGTCACTGATGTACACTTCCCCTATATAACGTTAATAACCCAAATCCCATGCTTATTCAATGTAGTATAACAATAGGTTATAAGATGTCATCTACATAATATTTTATGTATACATATCATCACAAATCCACAAAAATAACGAAATAAAACATACCATACTAACTTGAAGTTTCAGTTTTACCCATCCTGCGCAATTCAATCACCATTGCCGATATTTTAGTTTTTAATCATAACACATATATGATTTAAACACAAAAGGAGATAGCATGATAATTACACACCTATAAACATGAAGAACTAAGCTAACGATCTCACTAACGTCCTCACTCGCGGGGATCACAACAACCTGTTTATCCTTTTTAGAAGCCAGCCCACAACCTGGTGGCCACCTCGAACTGCCGACACCGCATACTTCTTGAATTTAGGGGCTGCGATCACGGGTTCAGTCACCTCATTTGCTTGGCTGGTACTTGATTCCATAAAGAAACGGTCTTGGTCAGAAAACCGAGTTAAATTCGTAGAATAAGATAATAGCAAAATAATTATTCTAAATGAAAAAGTCCTTACCAAAATCAACAGAACCTGAGGGTTCTACATTTGTCTTGACAGATCACCAAGCTAAGAACCCGAACCCTTCCTATATTCGACCAACCTACCTAAGGAACAGGATCAAAACCTTTGTTTCGCAATCAAAGGAGAAGGAAGATTTTAAAAGAAAAGAAGAGAGCATTTACCATCACTAGGAAGAATCTGATTGAGAAGATCGAAAGGAACAGTGAATTTCAGCTTGAATGACAAATAAAAGAGAGGTTCCAAAATAGGGGAATTGAGAAATAGGTTCAGCTATGATGAACAATTGAAGAAGAGAAAAAAAATGATATGGAGTGGTGTTGGAGTGGAGAAGTTTCGGCTAAGGGGTTTAAAGGTGTGATCAAAATATGAATAAAAGATAAATGGCAAGAAAAGAGGGAGTGAGTGTTGAGGTTCGGCTTTTAGATGTAGAAGAAATGCTCACTTGTTACCAAGAATGACAAGAGGAAGAAGAAAGAAAAGAAAAAAATGGAATGATGATGGATGGAATGTTCGGCCTAGAGGTTACCAAAAGAGAACACCTTTGACAAAAGAATATGAGAGACTTATTTCGGCTTGATGGTGAGGGAAAAGAGAACTCAAATTGTAAAAGAGAAAAGAGGAGGAGAATTAGTTTCGACTTAGGCTAAAGGAGAATGAATAAAGCTCTTGGGGATTTTCGGCTATACAAAAGGAGAGAACCAAAATTGACCAAGTTGTAACACACTCAAATGCCGAAAATAAAACTCACTACCTAGGCTAACCCTTAACAACTTTTTGGCACAAACATCCCCCTAGAATCGAATACCTAACCCACCTAGCACACCCTTCAAAATTCAGCTAGCATTCTACCTCACTTCATTCCCCCAACTTTCTCCTTGAAACACTCTTGAACAAACATTTAAAAATGGTTTAAACCATTCAAAATAATTTGAAAGTTCCAACTCCCCTTTTTTACTCTTGTCCAACCTTTCAAAAAATTTGACCAAGTCACCTCCACTCTTCAAGGTTCCCAACCGATTCCACCATCCAAATTCTATGACGCATGAGCAAAAAAATAAAAGCCACTCACCGACAACATGAATCAACCTTCTCCCTCTACTCCCCTTGAGGCGCATTTACCCGCTCCTTAAGTGGTGCCTCCTTGCCACTCTTCCATCTTAATTCTTGTGTCATCAAACCCAATCAAAATACCTTAAGCCCTAGCCCCAACCAGCTTTCCTATTAAAGTGTCCAAAATCAAAATTTTGGCCAAGGTTCTGACTTAACCCCGAACCTTCTCGGGGACCCCAAACACACTCAAACAACATACCAGCATACCAAACACACAAAACAAGATAAAAGTGCAACCCCTAAATCCCATATATTACATTGAGTGATTTGAGTGAATCTTTTGTGAGAATGTCAACTTTTGTTGATTTTGAATTAAAGGTGATTATTTAGGTAAGGGGAAACACCTATGTTTTCGTGCTACAAACTCATGACTTTGATTATTTGAATCTTTAAGACTCTTAAAGTTGAATCATCCATGTATAGATTATCTATGAATTATGATAAGACATTGTTGATGAATATTATGAATTGAGGAAGTTCATTTTAATTATGAGTTGACAATTTTGCTTGAGGACAAGCAAAAGCTTAAGTGTGGGGGTATTTAATAAACCGAAATAGTAACATATTTTAATCCCACATTTAGTATACTTTTGGATGATTTTTCCCTTTAATTATAGAAATAGGTGCTCCTAATTCTTTGTTTTCATGTTTTATACTCAGTAGAGCACCGAAGGATGAAAAGAATGAATAATGGATCGAAACGGAGAAAATGGGCCAAAGCATAAAATCCACACAGCCTGGGCCCAATACCACACGGTCGTGCCTCACAAGAAAAATCGATTACGGCCTGAACCCCAAAATACATGGCCGTGCCTCATCAACAAGATTGACCACGGCCTGGCCACGATTTACACGGGTGTGTGCCATAGGCATGTCTCTGTCGCAGGAAATAAGAATTCTATTCGGATTAGGTACTTAGAGGCAAATAAACATATTCCAAAAGCCTATATGAAGACCTTAGAGGCCAACCTTTAAGGGGGCGTTCAGCTAGGCCAAAGAGCCGAGCCAGAACAGTTAAATTCAGGGATTTACTTGAAGAAAGCCAGTTGATCTATATCAAGAAGCTGGAATCATACTCAAGACGGAGGATCTCTCCTTCAATTCCTTCAGGGGGTTTTAGAGATTTCTTATGTTTTATTTTATCTTTTCTTCTGAGATGTTTTCTTTTACAATTATGAACTAAACCCTCAGATACTTTAGGGGGATGAAACCTAAGACGGATCTTGTTATTATTATCTAAGCTGTATTATAAATATTTTATTTGTTCTTAACTATGTGTTCTTAATTCTTGTTTTGATATTTTCGGGATATTGATTCAAGTGTGATGTGCTTAGGTAGAGGAGGAAGAGACCCTGCCTAAGAGTAGATCTAGCATAGTTAAGCGGAGTTGCTCGCGCACCTAGAGATAGGGTGACAAAATTTGCCAGATTAGGGTCAAACCTAATATAGGATTCCATAGATCGAGTTAATGTAATTCTAGGGTTTTTAATTAAAAAGAGATTTCAATTAATCAACCTAGGGTTAGACATTAGTAGCCTTGAAGAGTAGGATTAATATAAATTAGTGAGTCCTACGGATCAAGTCAAATGAATAAATCATCCGGTTCAGAGTTAGATAACAAATGAAGTCTAGGTGGATTCTTCCTCAGGTATTGTCCAAATCAATCGATAATAGAAAGAGGGTTAATATTAGTACTTTTGGTTCCTTTGGGTTCAACAATTCGGTCTTGCCGCTAGCTATACTACTGTTCGATAGGTGCACTTGCCTCCATCGTTGTCTTAGTCAGTTTCTAGGTTTGATCATTCTTTTTATAAATTTTTAAGACTCGACAGACACGATCACCAAGCCACATGGCCGTGTAAACCCTATAGTAAAAAAAAAATGGGTTTGCAAATTCTTCTTTAACTTTTCAAATGATTTCTATTAGTCTCAGAATGTTTTCAAGGAAGCTTTAAAACTCGATTTAGGGAAAATTTGCATTTTAATAATGGAATTAGAATATGCTTATGATTACTTATGAATTGGTTGTTAAATGCTTTAATTGGTTGGTAATATTCCGTAACCCCACTTCGACGACGGATACGGGTTTGGGGTGTTACAACGGTATCTTAGGTCTATATCAAGAAACCTATATCAACAAAGCTTTAGAAAGACTTCAGATGAAAGATTGTTCACCGAGTGTTGCTCCTATCATGGAGGGTGATAAGTTCAATTTGAACCAATGCCTGAAGAACTAATTTGAGAAGGAGCAAAAACATTCCATATGCTTCTACTGTTGGAGGCCTGTTGTATGCTCAAGTTTGCACAAGACTTGACATTGCATATGTAGTTGGAATGTTTAGGAGTTATCAGAGTAATCTAGGTATTGACCATTGGAGAGCTGCAAAGAAAGTTTTGAGATATCTTAAAGAGACAAAGGACTACATGCTTACATACAAACGATCAGACAATTTGAAGGTGATTGGCTAATCTGATTCAGACTTTGTCGGCTGTGTTGATTCACCTAAATCAACATCAGGTTACATATTTATGTTTGCTATCGAAACTATATCTTGGAGGAGTATCAAGCAGCCCTTAACTACTACTTCCACTATGGAGGCTGAGTTCATTTCATGTTTTGAGGCTACCTCACATGGAGTATGGTTGAAGAGTTTCATATCTGGGCTTAGACTTGTGGATTCAATTTCTAAGCCATTGAAGATATATTGTGACAACTCAACTGCTTTTTTTATGGTTAAAAACAAAAAAGTGGAAGTTGAAGTAAACATATCGACATTAAGTATTTAGCCATAAGGGAACAAGTTAGAGAAAAGAAAGTAGTCATTGAGCACATTAACACTGAGTAGATGTTAGCTGATCCTTTGACTAAAGGTATGCCACCACATAGATTTAAGGATCATGTTGTCACTATAGGACTTATCCCCACCTTGTAAATTTTTGTTATAAGAACGATTATAATGAAACTCTGTTAAGTTTGATGTTTTTCATATTTTGTGTGCACATTAATTTGATTTTTTTGAGAATTGTCACTAAAGTTTAGACCTAGAATAAACATTGGGTTTATTTATGAAGAAATTTGGGCTAAAGTGTTGAGACATGATATATTGTGATACATCGAAGATACTACTCAAATTCTAAGAGAAAATATCACCATGATTCGTATATTATGTTTTGACTTTAAGTTTTTATGGGCAATACGAACCAAGTGGGAGAATGTTAGATGTGTATGGTTTATGGGTTTAACCCCACGTTTGCTTCCCATTCCCAATTTTTTTGCCCACTACTTTGTTGTGTGGTAGTGGGTGAATATGGATAGTGGGATTGTGGTTTTTGATGGGGAACCACCACTATAAATACCCTAAGCTTAAGTTTCCTAAGCATCAAAAATACATTTTCAGAAAACAATTTCATTTAGTTAGGTTTTCGAGTGCTTAGAAGGCTTTAGCGATTTTGTGTCTTTCAAATTTTGTTATACGACATCTTCGTCAGTTGGTTGATGCACTCGACAAGTGGTGTTACAACGTATAGATTTTGACATTTTGCTCGGACAATGGCTAGATATATTTCTATTTGATCTTTCTGTTGCTTAAATATTGTTTAAACCGTGATTTATGCTTACAATTTGAACTAAAAATTCATATAAGAAAATGCTAACATTATTTGCTCTATGGTTAGCCAAATTCACAATGAGTGTACTTTATCTTACTCTAACCGATTCCTTGAATGCTGATAATTCTTTTTATAACTTCAAATTATAGCTTTGCTAGCTAATTTCATTTCTTGAGAAGTCGTAATACCCCCAAAGATTACCACAATGCTCAACCAAATACTCCAAAGTATTTTCATGAGCATTTTCCAAAAACTTTTACATCCATTCATTTTAAAACTTCTTAAATATGAAATATAACTTCTTAAATATATAATAAATTTAAATCCATTCATTTTAAAACTTAAACTCAAGCATTCATGGCTGTTGAAGTATGGTCAGCATGCAGCACCAAAGGCAGTAAATCAACAAACCATGCAACCAGAGACATGCAGAAGCTGTTATTGCATGTGCAGCTCAAGATGTTTTGTTTGTTTTGTAACATTTAATTAATGCAATGTAATCTAGTTCTTTTTAACTATGTTAGGTTGATATTTTATGTGATTTTGATAGTGACTGAGCTGATCACTTCAGCTTTGTTCAAATGTACAAGTTATTTTATCAAGTTTCAATTTATTAAGTTGTAGTAGGTAGTGATTAGGTTACCACACTGATTTTGACAAGCTGAAAGCTTGGTTTATATATTGGTATTATGCCATTATTCATTTTGAATGAAATCTTATCAAGTTTTCTTCCATATGCTTCACTGCTCTTAGCTTTGCTTTTCGTTTTCTATTTATTTTACTTTTTTCTTCTGTAATTCACAAGGCTTGCTACTCAAGCTTCAGCTGAGATTGTCTGCTTGCTGTTCACAACACAAACAATTGGCATCTAGAGCCTTAGTCTTAGTGGACCTGTCAAACCATGGCTTCATCAAGCTTTTCACCAACTACACCACCTGTCTTCAATGGAGAGGGCTTCCACATTTGGGTGGTCAAAATAAAGACCTACCTATAGGCATTCGACCTATGGGAGGTGGTCAACTAAGATGTCGAGCCAGCACCTCTTAGAGCCAACCCAACAGTGGCTCAGATTAGGCAGCATGCTGATTAGAGAACAAAGAGGCACAAAGCCATGTCTTGCATACAAACCTGTGTGTCTGATGTGATCTTCACAAGGATAATGGCCAGTGAGACACCAAAGCAGGCCTGGGACAAGTTGAAAGAGGAGTTCCAAGGAACTAAGAGAACAAGGCAGCAACAACTATTAAATTTGAGAAGGGATTTTGAGAATTTAAAGATGAAAAGGAAGAAACTGTTAAGCAGTATTCAGACGGGATCATGGCTGTGGTAAACAGCATAAGGCTCCTTGGAGAGCAATTTAGTGAAGCTAGAATTGTGGAGAAAGTGATCTCTACCTTACCTGAGAGGTATGAGGCAAAAATATCCTCCCTCGAGGACTCAAGAGACTTGGCCAACATCTCTTTAACAAAGCTAACCAATGCTCTCTATGCACAGGAGCAAAGAAGCACCAGTAGACTAGAGGAACACCAATAAGGTGCCTTCCAAGCCAAAACAAAACCAGCCTCAAGCACCACTGCGTACAAAGGCAAGAAGGCTTGGAGGGACAAGCCTAAGTCAGTGGCTACTAGAAGAAAGGACCAACTATGCAGGCATTACAAAAGACCTGGTCATCCAAAAGCAAACTGCTGGTTTAGGCCAGATGTGCAGTGCCAATACTGCAAAAAAATAGGTCATGTAGAAAAGGTTTGCAAAAATAAAGGCAAACCAAGGCAGACTTAACATCTACAGCCAAAGGCTGAAGCTCGAGTAGCTAAAGAAGGCAGTGACAATGAGGAACAAGTTTTTGCAGTCTCATGCTCAGCTGCAAAAGAAAAGGCTACCAAAGGATGGCTTTTAGATAGTGGCTGCACCAACCACATGACACAAGATGCTACCATTTTCAAGTCAATTGATAGAAGCTTTAAAACCAAGGTTAAATTTGGTAATGGACACTTTATCAAGGCAGAAGATAAAGGTGATGTGTTGATAAACACTCCTACAGGCAATAAACTAGTTTCAAATGTCCTGCTAGTGCTTGAGACTGATAGAAATCTGCTTAGCATAGCTCAGTTGCTAGATAAGGGCTATACAGTAGTGTTCAAAGGCAAAGGGTGTCAAATTACTAATCCACGTGGATCCAAACTCATGTCAGTCACTATGGTTGATAAAAGGTTTATTGTTGACTGGACAAATCACTCAGATTCAGCTTACACAGTCTCCTCAAACGAATCTAAGCTTTGGCACCAAAGACTTGGTCATGCCAAATATAGGTCGATGGACCAACTATCCAAGGAAGATTTAGTTGAGAACTTCATCAAATCAATTGAGAAGGATGATGCTTGTGAAGTATGCCAACTGGGGAAGTAGGCCAAGCAACCATTTCCTTCAAACATGGCCTAAGAGCCTCAAAAAACTTCACCTTGTACACACTGATACTTGTGACCCCATGAAGACTCAATCATTGAGTGGGAGCAGGTATTTCATTCTGTTCATTGATGATCATTCGAGATTTTACTGGATTTACTTCTTAAAGCACAAATTAGAAGTGGCTTCAGTGTTTTGGAAGTTCAAGGTTGCTGTAGAGACTGAAACAGGATACAAGTTTAAGACACAAAGGTCAGATAATGGAACTGAGTATACCTCAGCTCAATTTCAAGTCTTTTGCAATGAAGCTAGTATCAAACACCAGCTTACCAACATTTATACACCTCAATAGAATGGTGTGAGTGAAAGAAAGAACAAAAGTCTAATAGATATAGCCATGTGTCTTATGTTTGAGAAGAATTTTCCCAAAACCTTGTGGGCTGAGGTAGTAAACACTGCTGTCTATCTTCAAAATAGGCTTTCGACTAAAGCCTTGGCTCAAAAGACCTTTTTGAAGCTTGGTATGGATTCAAGCCATCACTGGCTCATCTCAGGACTTTTGGTTACATATGTTATATACAAATACCAGCTGTGAAAAGAAGCAAGCTGGATAAAAGAGCTCAAGCAAGCATACTGGTAGGCTATAGAACATTCAAAAAGGGCTATAGAGTTTTGATCCCTCAACAAATAAAGTTCTAGTGAGCAGAGATGTAGTGTTTAATGAAAAAGTAAACTGAATTGGGAGAAGAATGAGCTAGAGGCACTCTCTGATAATCTTGCATCAGATCAAGTTGAAGCTGTTCAAAATGGTCCTGCAATGGACATAGATGATGAACCAGTGAGGGGCACTTGACTATTGGCTAAGATTTATGAAAGATATCAAGTAGCCATAGTGGACCCAAGTTACTTTGAAGAAGCTGAAGCTTAGCAAGGCTAGAAACAAGCCATGCTTGATGAAATCAGCATGATTGAGAAGAACCAGACTTGGGAATTGGTTCAGAAACCTGTCAACAGGAAGATAATTAGAGTAAAATGGGTCTATCGAGCCAAGCACAATACTGATGGAAGCTTGAACAAATCAAAGCTAGGCTAGTTGTGAAAGGGTTCAACCAAAAGTATGGTGAGAACTACCTTGAGACCTTTGCACCAATAGCTAGACTTGACACCATCAGGCTGCTAGTTGCTTTAGTAGCTCAAATGAAGTGGAGAATCCACCAACTTGATATGAAGTCAGCCTTCATCAATGGCATCCTTGAAGAAGAGATCTATGTTGAGCAACCTCAAGGCTTCAAGGTGACTGGTAAGGAAGAAATGGTGTATAAGTTAAATAAAGCCTTGTATGGCTTGAAACAAGCACCAAGGGCCTGGTACAGCAGAATTGATGGCTATTTGGTCAGTTTGGGATTCGAGAGGAGCATTAGTGAGCCTACGTTATATGTTAAGAGGGAAGGACTGCAAACACAGCTCATTGTTTCCTTGTATGTTGATGACCTATTGGTGATAGGAATAGATCAAGCAATGCTGGTTGATTTCAAGACCAAAATGTAACAAATGTTTGAGATGTCTGACTTGGGACTAATGTCCTACTTTCTAGGAATGAAAGTCACACAAACTCAAGAAGGAATTTATCTATGTTAGAAAGCTTTTGCTATGAAGATTTTAAACAAGTTCTCAATGCAGAATTGTAAAGCAACAAGCACACCAGTTGTTGTTGGAGAAAAGCTATCGAGCAAAGGTGGTTTTGAGAAGGTATGTAAATCATCCTATAAAAGTCTAGTTGGTTATTTGTTGTACTTAACTACCATTAGGCCAGACATAATGTATGCTGTCAGTCTACTCTCAAGATTCATGCATTGTTGCAATAAAAGCCATTTGAAAGTTGCCAAGAGAGTCCTCAGATATATCAAAGGTACTTCAAGCTATAGCATGTTGTTTAGCAAGGCAGAACATTTCAAACTGATTGGCTACACTGATAGGGACTGTGCTGGTTTAATGGATGACATGAAGAGCACATCAGGGTATGTTTTCACCGTTGGCTCAGCCATCTTTTGTTGGAGTTCAAAAAAGTAAAATGTGGTTGATCAGTCAATGATCGCTGCAAAACAGTCTAGTTTTAATATTTATAAAAGAGTGATCGAACCTGTAGACTGACTGCGACAACGATAGAGACAAGCGCACCTATCGAATAGTAGTATAGATCAGGCAAGAATATCTTATCGAACCCAAGGAACCTAAAAGTACTACTAATCACTTTCTTCCTACTATTTAGCCTTAAATATGGAGTGATTAATTAACTTATCTAAGACTAATGAAATACTTAAACTAAATGCAAAGACAAAAGAATAAATTGGGAAAAGACTTTGGAAAGCTCAATTGATAAAGATGATACCCTCAGGAAGAATCCACCTATAACTTCACTTATTATCTAACTTTCAATTCATATGATTTCTTTTACTTAGCTTGATCTATGAGACTCCCTAACCTATATTAAACCTTTCTCTCGAAGCGAATAACGTCTAACCTTAGGTTAATTAGTGAAACTCTCGTTCTCTTATAATAACCCCCTAAGAAAACAGTAAATCGATCAATGGACTCCCATATTAGGTTTCACCTTAATCCGGTAAAATCTCGTAACCTTATCTCTAGGTGCCCGATCAACTCCGCTTAATTATGCTAGATCTACTCTTGGGCAAGGTCTATTCCTCCACCTAAGCACATCAAATTAAATTAAGCTACATAATTAAGAACAAACTAAGTATTTATCATATAAACCAATAAATCAAATAACAAAGTCCATCATAGGTTTCATCCCCTTCAGGTATCTGAAGGATCTAGTTCATAATAAAATAAAAAAAACATCTCAAGAGAAAAGATAAAACAAAACATAAGAAATCCCTAAAACCCCCTGAAGGAATTGAAGGAAAGATTCTCCGTCTTGAGTAGAATTCCGACTCTTCGAGATGGATCAACTTGCTATCTTCGAGTAATTCCCTAAACGAGTAAAGCTATGGCAGAAAATTCTGCTAAAACCTGATGATCTTGAATTACTGCCTTGGATTGTTTATATAGACGTTTGGGATGCTTTACTTGGCTCTCAAGCATCCAATTCTAAGTGAAATTACTCTTTCCCGCGGTAGGGGCACGGCTAAGGCATGCCCGTGTAAATCGTGGTCCAGCCCGTGTCTCCATTCTATTGGTTTAGGCACGGCTATGACACGCTCGTGCAATATCTAGGTAGAGGCTGTGCTTCGGATCTGCCAATTAGGGCAAGGCCGTGTACATCGGGGTCAAGCCGTGTTGGGCTTTTTGTCGACGAGGCACGATCGTGTAAATCAGGGTGTAACCATGTACAAATCTAAATATTAGGGCACAGTCGTGTGGTATGAAGTCCAGGCCGTGCCGACTTCTTGGGTTGGCCTATTTTGGTCCGTTTTAAACCCGTTTTGTGTCCTTTTTATCCTTGGGTGCTTTCCTGAGTATAAGACATGAAAAGAAAGGATTAAGAGCACCTGTTTACATAAATTAAGGATAAATTCATCCAAAAGCATACTAAATGTGGGATTAAAATATGTTACTTTTACGGTTTATCAAATACCCCCACACTTAAGCTTTTGCTTGTCCTCAAGCAAAATTCTCAATTTACAATTAAAACGAACTTTCCAAAATTCATAATTCCTATTGACAATGCCTCATCATAATTCATAGATAATTTATATATGGATCATTTAGCTCGATGTGCCCTAAAGATTCAAATGAGATAAGTCATGATTTTGTAGCATGAAAATATAAGTGTCTCCCCTTATTTAAATAATTACCTTTGATTCAAAACCGACAAGGATTGACATTTTCACTAAAGATTCACTCAAAGCACTCAAATGTTTAAGGATCAAGAAAAAGTGCTCAAAAGTCAAACCTGAAAAGCTAATCCCATAGGCTTACTTGAAAATCAAATCTCCACCACTGTATATGAGATGATAAATAGATCAAAAGATCTTTATTAGGGTTGTAACGGGGCTTGGGTTAAAAGGTATCGATAAAGACTGAATTAGAGAGTTAAAATCGAGACTGAATTGACTAATTACCTAATAAAAAATAATGAACTAAATATGAATATTTACATCGAATGAAAAGTAATAATACCACTATTGATAATTACTTTATAATAAAGAGTATTTTCTTCACTTTAAAATTTGATAATACTTTAATACGAGCTTTTTCTTTAACAATTGGAGTTTAATTGCTCTAAGCTCTTTTATTGAATAAACTTGGATTTTTTTTAAGAACAAACCAAGTAAAACTTAATAGAAGGAACTTTGATAATTGAAATAACCTAATTTGGAAATTGATCAAGTCAATTCTCGATAGAGGGGTAGTCAAAAGAATGTTGATAACAAATACAAAGGGATTTTGGGTTAATATTAGTGGGTGAGTCAATAAAAAGGTTGTTAGGATTCAACGGGGTTCACTAGGGGTTAATTTGTGTAGGTAGGCTTTTTAGTGGAGTGAACGGGTTAAAACCTAGGTGTCTTTACCATCTCAGTATATCAAATCATTATTGTGGTCTCGACATGCATAAATGAGGCAAGTTCTAGAATAACAGTTCAAAGTTGACACACTCAATATCAATAAAAGTGAGCATGAAAAATAATATATGCTCTATAAGGCTCAATATCTCACAGAAATTATGGGTGTTTTTGACACTAATCCCTATAGATTTCAAATTTCAAAGTAATACTCAGATTTAGTTCAACAACCTATCAATTTTTATTTTTGAAAAATAGGCTTATCATGCTTGATTCTCTAGTATTCTTCAAATTTAATCATCAATGCACAATTAACTATGATTTGTTCTAAAACATATCAATAAAAATTATAAATCATTAGAAATTTCATCCTAATTAATATTATAAGAATAATACTTAAGATCAAGACTAATTTTAGGGGTTTGAGAATTATGCAAAAAGTTAGACACTATTACCCCCATACTTAAGATGTACATTGTCCTCAATGTACAAAGATAGATAATGAAATTTATGTGCCAAATCAAGAAGATAAGTGGGGAAAGTAATACTCCCTGAAATCTGGATGATCATGGGCGTCTTTGGTGGTGGTGATGGTGTTTTCTATGGACCCGGTGGAGTGGCTACCGAGAAGCAATTTGCTAGATGAAGAAATTGGGTAGCTTGTGAAGATATAGTCAAGAGATCTAGAGAAATAATAATAATATACTAATAATAAATTTAAAGATTAAGGAAATAAAAAGAAGAAAACTAAGAAGAAAACTGAAATTGAAAGAAAAGACTAATGGACTAAGAAGTCCTTATTGTTGGATGGTTTGTGAAGTGGGTATGACCTCGAAGGCTGTGGTGTGTGATTCCCTAGCAACCTTTAGAACCTAAAACCAAGAAACTAATATGAAATAAATTAAATTAAGCAAAAAGAAGTATAGATAAGGAAAATAAAGGAGACGAGAAAAGAAAAATAGAACCAAAAAGGTTTCTGAGACCCTTGGCGTGTCAATTAAGTGAAGTTGCTGGCATGAACTCATGTTGAGGTCTCCTCTAAGGAGATAATGCTTACATTTCTTCGTCATGATCTTTGTGTTGCTCAAGTGTCTTGGATCTTTTCTATGAATAGGGAGAAAAATTTAAAAGAAAAGAGAAAGAAGGAAAAAGAAAGAAGATGGGACAAAGAGGACGGGTTGTGGGGATTTAAATAGGATTTCAAATCTGGCACGTTCCCATGCCCATGGACTGAGGGTGTGTCGATTCACACGGTAGTGTGGCACGACCATGTTGTGGGGTGTGTTGTCCTTCCATGCTCGTTTTGTTGGTTTGCACGCCCATTCCTAAAAAGCCAGTATAGGAGCACGGTTGGAATGCACGGGCGTGGTCTACCCATGCTAAAAAAGTCAGTATCTTAGCACGGTGTGAGGCACGGTCGTGCTATTTTTGTCGGTGCCCGTGCTGTGGGCGGTTGGATTCGTGACGTTGAGGGGGTGGTTGGACTGACTTGCACGGCTCTGCTCTGTCAGTGTGGTAGTTCTGGTGGTCCACACGGCCACAGGCACGGCCGTGTGGCCTGGAAATTTGCACTTTTATGTTAGTTTTCAATGAAATAATTAGGACAGAAAGATGGAAAGAAAAGAAACTAAAAATAAAAATTGTTAGTGTTCGGGTTGCCTCCCGAAAAGCGCTCATTTATAGTCTTGAGCTAGACTATTCTTGTGTTGAAGATTTCAAGGAGGTTTAAAGGTTTGAATATCTTCCCTTATGTCTGTAGTTCTTCTTTCATGAAAAAATTGGGGTCGAGAAGTGTTTACCTTGGAATTTATGAATATTGGATTGCTTACATCGACCGTGTTGTGGGGGAAGATTTCGTGTACCTCATCTTTTATTTTAAAGTGATTCGATGTCCCTATAAGCTATTTTGGCGATCCTTCTGACTTTACTTCGTGTGGATCCGTCTTTACTTGTGTCTTCTGCTCTTTTAATTTGTCAACCTTAAGTGTACGTGATTCTTCTGTGTCGACTAAAATGCTATGATTTGACTTGGATTTGATGTCGTGTGGTGTTTCCTGCAATGAAGGTTGAATAATTTGATTATCGACTAGAGTAATTTCCGTACCTTCATCATTCATGGCTCTGGATGAGTTGAGAGCTTAAAGATTTATTGATTCATCTCCCATGCGAAGTATGAGTTCTCCTGTGGCAACATCAATCTTAGTTCTAGCAGTTGCTAGAAAAGGCCTTCCTAAAACCAAGGGGATTGAATTATCCTCATCCATGTCTAAAACAACAAAGTCTACTGGGAAAACAAACTTATCGATTTTGACTAAAACATCTTCAATAATGCCCCTAGGGATTCTAATAGTTTTATCAGCTAGTTGAATACTCATCTTAGTTTATTTGGGCTTCCCTAGACCTAGTCGTTTAAACAAAGGCATAAGGCATAACATTTATACTTGCCCCTAAATCATTAAATGCATTATCAATAGTCAAACTACCAATTAAGCATGGAATCGTAAAACTTCCTGGATCTTTTAGTTTTTATGGTAGCTTGTTCTGTAGCATTGCTGAGCATGTTGCGTTTAATTCTACATAGTGCTCTTCATCTATTTTGCGTTTGTTCGTCAAGAGCTTGCTTAAGAATTTCCTTGCATTGGGCATCTAAAAAAAAGCTTGAAAAAGAGGTAAGTTAATATGTAATTTCTTCAAGAGTTTTAAAAACTTACCGAATTGTTCCTCTGAATCATCTTTTTTCAATGCTTCGGGATAAGGTATGCGAGGTTGGTATTCTTTGATTACCGATTTTGGATTTTCTTGAGCTACCTCGATCTTATCCTTGCTTTCTTACGCTGATGTGGGTCTATCTACTTCTGTACCCTCTTGAGTTGTAATGGCTTGGATTTGCTCTTTTGGGTTTATTTCTGTGTTGCTTGGTAGACGCCCTTGTTGGCGTTCAGAAATTAGCTTTGTGAGGTGTCCCACTGACCTAGTAAGTTCTCCAACTTGATTCTCGAGTCCTTTCATCGACTTCTAATGTTCATCAAGGTTTGTATCAGTCTTTTAAAGACGAGATTCTGTGGCCGCCATGAATTTTGTCAGTATCTCTTCAAGGCTTGATTTTTTTTCCCGTGGGTAGGGTTGATTTTGATAATTTGGAAAAGGTTGCTGCCTTTGAATTCCTTGATTTTCTTGTCCTCCCCACGAAAAATTTGGGTGGTTCCTCCAACCTAGGTTATAAGTATTACTATAAGGATTATTATTGGATCTATAATTGTTACCTATATAGTTTGTCTGCTCGTTTTCTGCTCCTGGTTGGTAAGGTGGGTACTTAGCATTCGCCACATTCTCGCTTGCTTCGCATTGCATTACTGGATGTACCTGCGAAGAACATAAATAATCAAGCTTTTTATTCATTAACTCCACCTGTGTTGACAGCATTGTCACTGCGTCTATGTTGAAAACTCCGGCTAATTTTGTTAGCTTTGCCCTTGTGATTTGCCATTGATAAGTGTTCAATGACATCTCCTCAATAAAATCGTAGGCCGCTTCAGGAGTTTTTTTGTTCGAGTTCCACCGCTGATGAATCAATCATTTGCCTTGTTGAAGAATTCACACCATTGTAGAAAGTTTAGACTTGAAGCCACAAAGGTAATCCGTGGTGTGGGCATCTCCTTAGGAGATCCTTGTATCTTTCCCATGCATCATATAATGTTTCTATGTCATTCTGCACAAAAGAAGATATGTCATTCCTAAATTTGGCCGTTTTGGCTGGTGGAAAATACTTTAAAAGAAATTTTTCGGTCATTTGGTCCCATGTTGTGATTGACCCTCGTGGTAACGAGTTCAACCATTGCTTTGCTTTATTCATTAATGAAAAAGGAAATAACCGAAGACGTATAGCATCATCAGAAATGCCATTTATTTTGAAAGTATCACAAAACTCTAAGAAATTAGCTATATGAGTATTTGGATCTTCGTCCCGCAATCCATCAAATTGAACAAACTGTTGAATCATTTGTATTGTGTTAGGTTTTAATTCAAAATTATTAGCGTACTATAGCGAGCCTAACAATACTAGATTCTCGCTCTGTCAAATTAGGTTTAGCATAATCATACATAGTATGCGGAGCATTCGATCTTCTTGATCATCGGGATTATTTTCGACCATCCCTCAAGAGGATTGGATCTATTTTGTTGTTCTTCTCTTTGGTAGTCTAGAGCTCGTCTAGTTTCTCTGCGATTTTTTGACGGTAGCTTCAATATCACTGTTGTATTCTAATGGTCCTCTAGGGTTTCTTCTAGTCATAAACTAGAGGTACCTTGCAAGTTTAATAAAGAAAGATGATTAGTAAAATTAGAAATTTAATAAAAATTAGAAATAATGGCTAAAGTAATAAAAATAGAACTTTCGTAATATTTTAGAATTCCCCGGCAACGGCGCCAAAAACTTGATCGCTGCAAAACAGTCTAGTTTTAATATTTATAAAAGAGTGATCGAACCTGTAGATTGACTGCGACAACGATAGAGGCAAGCGCACCTATTGAACAGTAGTATAGCTCAAGCAAGAATATCTTATCGAACCCAAGGAACCTAAAAGTACTACTACTCACTTTCTTCCTACTATTTAGCCTTAAATATGGAGTGATTAATTAACTTATCTAAGACTAATGAAATACTTAAACTAAATGCAAAGACAAAAGAATAAACTGGGAAAAGACTTTAGAAAACTCAGTTGATAAAGACGATACCCTCAGGAAGAATCCACCCATGACTTCACTTATTATCTAACTTTCAATTCATATGATTTCTTTTACTTAGCTTGATCCGTGAGACTCCCTAACCTATATTAAACCTTCTCTCGAAGCGAATAACATCTAACCTTAGGTTAATTAGTGGAACTCTCGTTCTCTTATAATAACCCCCTAAGAAAGCAGTAAATCGATCAATGGACTCCCATATTAGGTTTCACCCTAATCCGAAAAAATCTCGTAACCTTATCTCTAGGAACCCGATCGACTCCGCTTAATTATGCTAGATCTACTCTTAGGCAGGGTCTATTCCTCCTCCACCTAAGTACATCAGATTAAATTAAGCCACATAATTAAGAACAAACTAAGTATTTATCATATAAACTAATAAATCAAACAACAAAATCCATCATAGGTTTCATCCCCTTCAGGTATCTGAAGGATCTAGTTCATAATAAAATAAGAAAACATCTCAAGAGAAGAGATAAAACAAAACATAAGAAATCCCTAAAACCCCCTGAAGGAATTGAAGGAGAGATCCTCCGTCTTGAGTAGAATTCGACTCTTCGAGATGGATCAACTGGCTATCTTCCAGTAATTCCCTAAACGAGTAAAGCTCTGGCAGAAAACTCTGCTAAAACCTGATGATCTTGAATTGCTGCCTTGGATTGTTTATATAAATGTTTGGGATGCTTTACTTAGCTCCTAAGTACTCGTAATTCAAGTGAAATCTGTCCTAAGTGTTTGAGTGGACTTAGGGTTGCGTTTCTTAGGCTCCAAGCATCCAATTCCGAGTGAAATTGCTCTTTCTCACGGCAGGGGCACAGCTAAAGCACACCCATATAAATCGTGGTCCAGCCCGTGTCTCCATTCTGTTGGTTTAGGCACGACTATGACACTCCCGTGCAATATCTGGGTAGAGGCCGTGCTTCGGGTTTGCCAATTGGGGCACGACCATGTACATCGGGGTCAGGCCGTGTTGGGCTTTTTGTCGACGAGGCACGATCGTGTAAATCAGGGTGTAACCGTGTGAAAATCTAAATATTGGGGCACGACTGTGTGGCATGAAGTCCAGGCCGTGCCGACTTCTTGGGTTGGCCTATTTTGGTCCGTTTTAAACCCGTTTTGCGTCTTTTTTATCCTTGAGTGCTTTCCTGAGTATAAGACATGAAAAGAAAGGATTAAGAGCACATTTTTTCATAAATTAAGGATAAATTCATCCAAAAGCATACTAAATGTGGGATTAAAATATGTTACTTTTACGGTTTATTAGTCAACTGCTGAGGCTAAGTATGTGGCAGCTGCTGCAGCTGTAAATCAAGCCATTTGGCTTAGAAAGATCCTGGCTGATCTTAATCTTGAACAAAGGGAAGCAACAGATATATTCTATGATAATCAATCTGCTGTTGCAATTGCAAAGAACCCAGTTTTTCATGGAAGAACAAAACACTTCAATATCAAACTCTATGCTGTCAGGGAAATGGAGCAAGCTTGTGAAGTAAAACTGGTTCATTGTAGTTCTGAATAGCAATTGGCTGACATTCTAAGAAAGGCCCTTAATGTTTCAAGGTTTCAACACTTAAGGGAAGAGATGGGAATGTGCAACATGCTAACCAAGGAGGAGTGTTAAAGTATGGTCAGCATGCAGTACCAAAGGCAGCACTTCAACAAACCATGCAACCAGAGACATGTAGAAGTTGTTATTGCATGTGCAGCTCAAGATGTTTTGTTTGTTTTGTAATATTTAGTTAATGCAATGTAATATAGTTCTGTTTTAATTATGTTAGGTTGATATTTTATGTGATTTTGATAGTGATTGGGTTGATCACTTCAGCTTTGTTCAAATGTACAAGTTATTTTATCAAGTTTCAATATGTTAAGTTGTAGTAGGTAATGATTAGGTTACCACACTGCTTCTGACAAGCTGAAAGCTTGGTTTATGTATTGGCATTATGCCATTATTCATTTTGAATGAAATCTTATCAAGTTTTCTTCCATATGCTTTATTGTTCTTAGCTTTGCTTTTTGTTTTCTGTTTGTTTTTACTTTTGTTTCTTCTGCAAGTCACGAGGCTTATTACTCAAGCTTCAGTTGAGATTGTCTGCTTGCTGTTCACAACACCAACAATGGCTTACTTCTCTTTGAAACTAAAATTGTGTGGTGGAGCACATCTATGCACTCTCTTTTATTTTGCAATCCCTATGAATCATCTCCCTTCTTTACCATCGCCTAGCTTCCCCTTCACTGCCCTTCAAATCTCTCCCTTAACCTTGTTCCACCCTTGTTGTTCAGCTTGCATCCTAGTGGTATTTTTCCTCCATAGTCGCTCCTCACCTAAGTCTAACCGTGCATTGCTCTCGCCCTTTCCTAACCTTTCTCCATTGTCATTGCTGCCCTTCATCCTTGATCCTCTATGAGCAACCCCTATTTCAGTTCTTGGACAACGCCCCTGAGCTCTGGTATACAAACGCCACTCCAATCCCACCCTTTTTCTACCCACAACCACTTCCTTATGTTCTCTACCATTGGTATTTTAGAAACTTCACCAATAATGTTTTCGACCATTTTCAACAATCCACCTTTTAACAAAGAGCTCTCGAGCTTGAAAAGCCTCTTCGACAACTAACAACTTAGCCGTTGAATAGTTGATCACCACCCACACTTGCCACCTTTTTCATTCCATCAGTCGATGATTGGCCAATTTTCTAGCGTGATGAGGATCTCCGGAATAGTAAGTTTTGGACTAGGGATAGTCCTCTGCCTTTCTCGATAATGGCTGTCATTCTAGCGTCGGCTTAATGCTTGACCTTTTCGAGGACTGTGTCTTTTGCTCAAACAGAAAGACTGATCCTTTGGACCTGTTGATGATGGAAATTAGTCGATGAGCTTGTGTTTTGTTTGATCATTTTCGAGGCTTCACACATTTTTTGTTTTAGGTTAAGTAGTGAAGATTCCATCACTACGGGAGCGACAACATTAGGAAGGAATTCATCGCATTAAGGTGATCATTTACCTTGATGGTTGTCTGCCATTGTAATGGCTGAGTCATCCTTAGCTCCCTTTCGATGTTTGATGGTGGAGACTTGATTCAAGTGTTTGATCCTCTAATGTTGCTCGACTCGAGGTTTAGGTTTATTGGCTATTAGGGCCTTATTTTGTATCGATCGGAGCATTGGCTCTCGTTCATTTTCATTGAGCTAGATAAAAGCTTTGTCTTGTTCAGAGCTTTTTCTCTTGTTCACTTATACCGAGTTTGGTTTTTAATGTTTGTAAATCTCTCTCATATATAAAGTTTCTCATTGACAAAAAAAAAAAAAAAAAACTCTAGCATTCATGAATCATATACATAATCATTAACTGCTAACAGTAAAAGGAAACAATGGTTAAAACTCTTATTGGCACCCCAAAGACCAAGATTTAGAGTTCAAACCTGTCACCTTCTCCCTCTAATTTTTAATGTATATAAGAAATGTTAACTTTATTTATTTCATAACTAGTTTTTATTGAAGATAAATAATAAGAATCAAGTCCTTGAACCACCAAGCTTCAAGCTTGGCATGAATAGTGAAAAGAGCATCAAGATCGGACGACTAAAAGTAACAATTCTTTGAGGGCTCCCTCTGTGCTTCACCTTGTGATTTCTTCTTCGGCGGTGGACATTGAAACGCCTGAAGAATTTGATGTTAAAGATTTTTTCTGCTTATTATATTAATGGGCCAAATATTGTAGATTTTTTAGGTTTTTGCTTATTAATTTCGATTTTTAAATGCTGGCTCAAATCAGTTATGGCTTCGGTGCATGCTAGTTTCACATCTGTTGTAAGTAAGAATGGCAACTGTTATTCTCTTACAAAGTTTCCTAGTACAACCTTCTTTCCTGGATTTGATGTGGTCGGGCGTGTTTCAAATGCTTGTAAGAAGGAAATATGTCTCTGCTGAGTTCTGGACCTAAAGCCACATTAACTTTTGATCCTTCAACAACCAGTTCAGAGAGAAGCAAACAGTGGCAGCATACCATCGATCCCATATCCCCTAATTTTATGCCATTTCCAACCTTTTAAGAATGTTTCCCAAATAGCTCAAAGGAATGCAGGTTAATGTGGTTAATATATATGTATCTTGCTTGTTCTGTTTACTTTCCCTTTTTGCTTGACATAGTTTTTTGAATTTTGATGCATGGTCAATCTTTCAGGGAAGTTATTCATGTACAATCTGGCCATGTACTCAAGGTCCATCTGACTGGAGGTGGCCATATCACTTCTGCAATTGGTACAGCCAACATTGAGGCTCTTAGCACAGCTCTTCTCTGTTAAGCGATTCCAATGGAGCACCTTGGGTTGCCAAATAGAGATGATGATGAGAAGGCTGGAGTAATAGCATATAAGATAGCTACTCATGCTGCTGATGTAGCCAAAGGTCATCCGCATGCTCCGGTCAGGGATGATGCTTTAAGCAAGGCAAGGTTTGGGTTCCGATGGCTGGACCAGTTTGCTTTATCACTGGACCCCATGACTGCCATGTCCTTCAATGATGAAACCCTGCTATCTGAAGGTGCCAAAGTGGCTCATTTTTGCTCCATTTGTGGACCAAAGTTTTGCTCAATGAAGATAACAGAGGATGTTGTGAGGTATGCTGAAGAGCATGGTTATGGGAGCCCTGAGGAAGCTGCGCGACCAGGGGATGGATGCTATGAGTGCTGAATTCTTGGCTGCTAAGAAAACTGTTAGCGGTGAGCAACATGGTGAAGTTGGTAGAGAAATCTACGTACCAACTGCTTATGTCACCTCCTCTGAAAGGTGAAGGTCAGTACATCGGGGTTCTTTTTTATTGAAATTCTGGAAGGTATTATATGCACCGAAAATATTACTCTAGTAATTGAAGTAATCCTGTGATTACAAATGAAATGAATCCATGGTAAAATAAGTCAAATCCTATTCTTTTTTTCTTTTAAAGAAAAAATGAGCACATAATTTATGCCACTTGAACTTCAATTCACGTTTTATTTATGGTTTTGATGTTATATTGATGCAAAACGCACCAGGGGTGCCTGTATCTGCATTTAGCTCATGGCATTCGACCATGAAGCTGGCAGATGAGGCTGAGAAAGTCCCTTTGAACCTGAACAGGATAATGCCTGCATTTTGCTCAATAAGCATTGAGTAGTTTGACCAGATTTGGTTGAATGAAGTAAATGAACAATACTATTATATTATTTGGCTAGTTAAAATAATACAAAGAATTAAAAGGAATAGTTATAAAATGATCTAAATAATAACATTTTATTTATAATATTAATTTTTATTATGGATAAGTAGCAGTTAATACTATCCAAAGAAAGTAGGGAAAATTTTGCTTTTGGAGAAGCTATATTTTCACTTCAAAATGTATCTACTTTGTGCTAAGTATTGACATAAAAATAATAGAAAATTAATGAAAGGGAAGAGGTAGGGGTGGGCTTTGGAAAAGTAGGCATTGGTATAATTTGGAAGGTGATCTTAACTAACTCACATGTGTTTTAAGGATTTTGAAGAAGTTAGGGCAGTCTTTGATTAATATCATTAGTCATGATATGATGGGCAGGTTTTGCTTATTACAAAAAACTGACTGTGCACAAGAATGTGAATATTGGAAACTCCTATTCTATTTGTGCTTTGAGAGATTGAGATGCAGTTTAATTTATTGAACCATGGCCGTGATTTGTGAGGATAAATCCCTCAAACAACCCTTGCATCCTAGCAAATTATCAAGGGATGTTGTTCTGAAGGGTTCCATTCCAAGAGTCTAAAAAGTTTTTATCAAAATAGATTTACCTAGTCAATTTTTTTTTTCTCTGTGGACCATCCTCTTTATAGAATCTAATTGAAGGGAGCCGTGGAAAATCAAAGAAAATTCCCCTAAGATTATGCATTTGTTTTATTTATCCTTTTCCTCTTTTTCTAAAGCCTTCTTGCCAACTTCTTTTAATATCTTTTATTATTATTTTTCTGATAAATATCCCACTCGTGTGTACATAAGAACTCCCATGTCCCCACCAAATTACACAGACAATGATAGCATTTGTTGCTTTGCAGACATGGGCATCTTGCTAACTTACTCATGATGTAATGATTTTGTAAACCAAAAACAGGCATGATGCCCATTATATACACGTAATGCAGGTGGATTTTTAAGTTTGATTTAGAAAGAAATGGACATAAGAGCTACTTACTTCAAACACCTTCAATCTTGCTTCTTTTCCTTTTAATCATTCCTCATCATCCATTGCAGGGTACGTTAAAAAAAAAAAAAAAAAAGAAAAAGCAAACTACAGATAGTATCCCTTTCAAGAAAAGTTACCCCATGGTAAGTCCATGATTTGGTGTTGATTACAAAAACCACTTCATTATTGAAGTCTTGAGGTCAGATTTTATTTTGTAACTTCTTTTAATTCACTGTTTCTCTTTCTTTACCTTGACCTTTTTTGGGTTCACTCTTTCAGCAATCTCTCCTTTTATATTCCTTAACCCACACTTCCATTTTCTCTCCATTGCTTTAACTGCAACTCTCCCATCTCTTATATATCTATATTCTCTTTCAAAGGTCAGCTGACTGCTGAAGATGTCAACTAAAGTGAGTCAGAAAACGGGAAACAAGGCAACTGGTAGTACTATCATACACAAGTCTAATACCAGTGCTGCAGGGAATAAAGGGGTTCCGAGGTCCCGGAGTTACGGTTTCATGCGATGTAAAACATCGAAATTTTCACCTGTAAGGTTTCTGAAGCATCTTGGTGGTAAATTAGCAAGAGGTTTACATGTTGTGTCCATGAAAATCAGGCCATCTCCTAAGGTTTCTTCCTCATCTGGAAGATCAAAGCCATTTGTAACACCTGTTGATTCTCATAGAACTGCTGCCATCGAGGAGTGCATCGAGTTTATCAACTCTTCTTCTTCTTTGCCTCGATCAAATTCCGTTTCTGCTAATCCTCATTGAACTCTGCAGTTAATGGTCTTATTTGGTTGTTAAAGATACTTTGATGATTACCAACATCCCTATCCTAGTACCTTATATATATATATATATTGTTGTCTCTCTTTGGATAATGAAGGTAAATCATTCCATATATATTTAGTTTGACTATGAAAAAGATAAATAGAGCATCGGTTTTGTTTAAGTATTTCGAGGTGTTTTCATTTTATAAATTGATCGTCAAGACTCTTATAAAAATTGAGAGACAAAATCTAAATCTAAAATAAACCTGATTTATTGAGAGCTCGGTACTCTTATTAGGCTTTTTTTCTAGATCTTGATCTTTTTACGGCATTAAAAGATGACAAAGAAACCAACTACAGTGGAGTTGAGACAACAATCACATGATAGAAGCGTGCGCATTAAAATTCTTTGCTTTTTTAATTTTTCTTTGAGACGGAATTGGATGAACATGCCTAGCTTTCTTAAGTGCAAGACCAAAATTGACATCCCAATAGTTGACATTCGTCCTCATATGCCAATTGGAGCCCAACAATGAAGTCCTCCATTATCCGTCTTGTCCACCACCAAAAGCTTGATTTGAAACCCCTTTATTAAACAAGAAGATCATGTTTGGGATTTGGGTTCTACATTATCCTTCCCTCCTCCATTTACTGTGTTGGTAAGCTTGGTTGGACTAACCTTTGTTCTAAACAGTCTCTAAACAGCAATATGCTAGCTAATCTGACGTTGAATTATGTCGACTATGACAGAAATGAGTTAGGTACCTGATGTAATTGCTTTGTTTGTCCAATGTTGTCAGTTGCCTAAATATCTTGTCAAATGTTAAGATGAATATAATTACTCAAAAAGACAGCAAACCCATGCTTTATTTTTCACCTAATCATGTCATTGCAACTATAGCTGGCAACGTTTCAAATTAGAAGCTGTCAACTTATGACAAGTACAGGAATGTTAAAAAAAAGGCTTGTCAACAAATAGTGAGGTAATTCCTAATTCTATTCAATCACTTATAGAGCAATTTCTGTTTATTTCACTCTTTTTGCATGAGATCTTGTCATATACAGTCACCATTTTTGCAGACAAAATCTATCAGGTACAGTAAACTAAATATGTTGTTCAACTTTTGCTTGCTTTAATCTTGTGTTCTAAAACCCACGGCGACTTCAGTTCACAACTTAAATTAAGCTTCGACGTTTAATTAAATTGAGTCAAATTGAATTTTTTACCTATAAAATATAAAATTAAAAAATATATATTGAAATGGCATGTTTCAAAAATTATATATTAAAATGATACATTTAAAGAGTGGAGGGTAGTGCATAGATGGCATTACCTTAGGATTCTGACAAAATTTGTATGAAAACAAAAAAAAAAAAAAATGGTGGAGGCAACTTAATAGGTGGCACTTAAAGAAAATACGGGTCAAATATGACTCATATACGGTAAAAACCAAAACTCGACCCGCTATCATAGATGGGACAGCATAATAGGTCACGCTTAGGGAAGAGGCGACACCCAATGGTTATGCCTTGGGCACAGGTGGCAACCACTGGTCGCGCCTTCGGCAGAGGTAGCACTACCAGTCACACCATCTCCATAGGCGACACCGACTTGCGGTGTCAAGCAATGGGACGGGTCATGGCTTCAGCCCGTGAGTTGTGCGTTTGGGGACTTTATAATGGTCCCTAATGCCCCATTTTTGACCAAAATTGAGAGAGTTTTTGAAGAAAAGAAGAGAAGAATAAGGAGGAGGAGAGAGCGAGAAGGGAAGGGAAAAAGAAGGAAAAAAAGAGAAGCAGAATAGAGAGAGAGAAGGTGAAAGAGAAGGAAAAAAATAAATAGAAAATGAAAGGAGAGTTTGTTGTTTAGTGAAAATTAGGTGTTTAAGATTAGGTTAATTTTTTCTTATAAATTAATGTTAATTTAATTTGTTTTGTTGTTATTATTGTTGATTTAATTCGGATTTAATTTTTAATTTTATTTTGTAAGGTATTATTTGGTTAAAAGAGCTATTAAGGTATGTTTGTATTTATTTTATATTTTCATTCATTCATAATTTATTTTTAATGTTTATTGAAGTAAAAAGCCTATTTATGTTAGGTACAAATAATGTTTTATTTTTTTTATGTAATTTATTTGTTATGTGTGTTTTAGGTTAATTAGATTTATTTTTATGTAATTTATTTGGCATGCTATTTTGATTATTTTAATATAATTTTATTATTTTTTATTTAGGTAAAAGATGAGACCATTGATATGGAATTTATAAATGAGACTATTGAGTTGGAATTTATGAGATAAACTAGTAAGGGAATGGATTGAATGGAACAGTGACGCCATGTCATCTATATCCCTTTCCAATAGATTTATGCCACATCAGCATTTTTATCTTAAATTTCAACATTTTTATCTTGAAAAAAAATCAAATCCAAATTAAAATCCTAAAATTCAAGATAAAATATTGAAATTCAAGATAAAAATACTGATGTGGCATAAATTTATTGGAAAGGGATACAGATGACATGGCATCACTGTTTCATTCAATCCTTTCTCAATAGTAATTAGTTTATATGTTTTAATTTTTAAGATTTTATAATTGAGAATAAGAATTTATGTTTTTAAATTTTATTTTATATTTTTATAAATATTATAAATGAAATTTCTTTTGAATTCTTCTATGCAAAAAATAATATATTTTTGACAATAATTAAGTTGGCATGTTATTATATATATATATATATATATATATATATATATATTTTAAACTAATACATTTTACTTATTATTATTTTAAAATAATAATAAAAATATTCAGATTTATTATGTTGAGATAGTTTATGATTTTTTGTTATATTTTTATTGGCATGTTATTTTTATTATTTTAATTTAATTTTTTATTTTTTATGTAGGTAAAATATTAAACCATTGAGATGGAATTTGTGAATTGGACCATTGAGTTGGAGTTTGAGTTGAAATTTATAAGATATATTTATTTTGTTAATGTAGTATAGCAAAAAATATGATGTGGACAAAACTGTTTGGTATTTTTTTGTAATTAAAAGCAATATATAAAATTTAGGTATTTTGATAAATATTTAAAATCCATCAAACTTTGAAATTAATAACTGAAATTTGTTTTGAAATTGCAGGTATCGCAATGGGTTCATTGATTAAGAACGATGGTCACATATCAAACACAGTTAATAATATGGTAATATATTGTTATTTGTTAATCACGGGTTCCCTTAAAAAAAGATCTACGTCATTTACGGAAATAAATTATGTTATTATAACTATTTTCTGTAATTTATAGTGCCAGGGCCTATACCGCGCATTAAGGGGTTGGGTGAATGGTTTAGGATATTCCCCGGATGAACGACTGATGCCATACTTGGAGTTAGCTAGATTCAGGTCAGCAGCATTGATCCGAACGTTTGATTTACGATTTAATATCCGCATTGGTCGAGCGTTGGCACCCGAAGGCCCACACTTTTCATTTGCCGTGTAGGGAGTGCACTGTCACTCTGGAGGATGTTGCATTGCAACTTGGACTCCCAATCGACGGGAGTGCCGTAACGGGTGTAAGTACGATAGCTGAGCCAGCTGCCCTTTGTTATAGCCTATTAGGAGTCTCGCCCAACGATGCTGAGTCCAAATTTATGGGTTTGAGATTTTTATGGCTGAAAGCCAATTTTGAACATTTATCAATTAATGCCACTGAGCAGGAGGTGATGTGCGCAGCTCGAGCGTACATTATGCATATTATAGGGGGTGTACTGATGCCAAATGCGAACAACAACAGGGTTCATTTGATGTATTTACCCCTATTAGCTAATTTGCAGAATGTTCGCTCATATAGTTGGGGTTCCACAATTCAGGCTATGTTGTATCGTGAGCTTTTTCTGACGACAAATTCTGACGTCATAGATATAGGTAGATTCCTTATATTGCTGCAGTCATGGGCTCTTTATCGGATGTCATTCTTGGCATCGGTTAGGCACCAAGCATTCGTATTTCCACTAGTGAATAGGTGATAAAATTTAACTTGTTATAGCAATTAATTGACATTTTTTTCTAATGATACTATTCTAACGATACTATTCTAACATGTAATTTGTTTTCGTAGATGGAGCTTTTATCTGAGTATCAAGAGGTCGTACACTGTCCCGATATATCGTCTAATGATTGAACAACATTCCGGGGAAGGGGGAAGCTATTCCAATATTCATGACATGTAAATACTTTGTATATCTTACTCGAACCATGTTAAATTTTAACCATGTTATTAATCGTACAGTTTATCTAGATGTCGTATCGAAGACCAGAAATTATTGTTGTTATACCCTCGTCTGCCCATATTCAATCTCACATGTGGTGCATTAACGCACCAATTATCAATTTCCAGACAGTCAAGTGGTATAATGGGGATTGAGTACTGCGGCAGTTTGGTTGTATCCAGTATATCCCGAATCTGCCAATGCAATTGGGGAAGATTCACGGTATTAACAAGAGAGGAAAATAGGGAAATAATTGGATGGTTATGCACTAGAAATATATTGTAGTGTTGGATAATCAGATGGCGCAGAGATCTCAGATGGATATTTCTTCCTATTTGCAGTCATCGTTATAGTACATACAATGGTACTCTAGTACGAGAAAACCATATTTACTTGGTGGGCAGTCAATTGTAGTCCCCTGGCACATGCATCGACTTGGGGCATACGAGCTAGTGCCCGATATAGAGGTTGAGCTAGAGCCAGAGCCTGAGCTCGAGTGGTCACATACACATTCCGCTGATAGTTCTTATCATCCGAGTTGCGAGTCAATGACTATTTCCTGGGCTCGTCAGGACACGGATATCATTTCAGTTTTGATATCTTTAGTCCAGTACCACCGCAGTACAACACTCCTCCCGACCTGCATCCACCGAATTACTCCACTCCTCCTAGGTCGTATCCACCGTAGTACAGCACTCCTCTCGGCTCAATTCATCGATAATGTTCAAGGCATATGATTTTTCTTCCATGTTCAGCACACCCCCACCTGCGACTTTAGAGGATGTTGGTTGCCGGGATCACCCACAATGTGAATGTCGACCCCCGCAGAAATATACCCCTAGGACCACACTATCAAACCATCAATTTTAGAGGTTTCTTGTAATTTAAATATTATAAAGTTTGTACTTTTTTATTCTAAAAAATTATAAATCAAGAAAAGACAATCTTTGTATTTATTTATTTAGATTAATTGCAACATTAAAACTTGGAACAAACTTTGTGGTCATAAGTTAGATTAATTGCAAGATTACAAATTACAACACTAAAACTTGTAACAAACTTTGTAATATAAATTGTGTAATATAAATTAAGTACATTACAAAATTAAAAATTGGAACAAACTTTGTAATATAAATTTTTTTATATAAATTAAATACATTACAACATTAAAAATTGGAACAAACTTTGTAATATAAATTAGGTACATTGGATTACATAAGCTCAATTCCTACCCTATCGTGAAGGTTGTCCAAAATGGTAGCTTCGTTGCGGGCATTTACTCCGATTATGACTAACTGATCTACATAATCCACAATGCTTACCATCAGATTTCTCCCTAACGTCCATTTCATTATGGATTCTAGATGATTGTGGATGACCTTTCGGATTCCTTCACAACCTTTTTTCTGGGATAAGCTCGAAAGTCGTCGAAGGCACCTCCCATGTAGATAGGTCAGGCAAGACGGGGAACTCATTCTCCCAAACACACAACATGTTGTCGAGGGTGTACACATCATTGAAAAATTGTTCAACATTGAGCAAAACTTTAGCACACATTGCCACAACATACGCACATGGATAATGAAGTGTTTGGAACCTCCTGCAATCGCACCATCTTTTTCAGAGATCAACTCCATAGGACCTAAGTGGTATACCGGGTCGACAACCGATGGTCTCCGTAACTCAAAACGGTTCAAGACATCATGAATATACTTCTACATTCATCGACCTCGCCATCCAATGATTTCAACCATTGCATCCCTAACATCTTCGACAAACACGTGTCCCACCTCCATCTGGTTGACTTGTTGCTGACCCATTTTTGGCATTAAGGTAGCCAACCTGTAAAATGTAGCCGAGAAGATAGATGAAATCGGAAGATGTTGTGTTTTTAACAACACAGCGTTGATCCCCTCCACCAAGTTTGTGGTCATTTGACCATAATGAAAGCCCTCGTCAAAATTTTGAGCCATTGTCACGGCTCCATGGTACCCAACCACTGTTGGAAAGATGTGTTCATTTAACCCTCCATGTCACTCTCAAGTCAAGTCATTCTTTGGTTAAAAATGTGTGGCTCTAACTCGTACGATGTATATGTATTAAGAAATGATAAGTTACGGTATTGCCCAAAACATTAAAACTTATATTGAAAAGATAAGGTTATCCTTTACCTATTCTCACAACTTATCTCCACTAGTCTGCATTCTTATAATCTCGATGGAAGTTAGCCATGATGCATCAGATGCAGCAAACAGATCTCCATGGCACACTAGAACGCCTAATGGCGCAATTAATCCTTTCCTCTATCAAAGATGATGAAATATTATCGTTGCTAATAACATACCTCCGTAGGTTGGTAAGAAAGAATTTCCACGATTCCATGTTCTCCTTATCTACGATGGCAAATACTATCAGGAGCACATTCTTGTTGCCTTCTTGAGCAACCACAGGAAGTAGGATTTGTGTATATTTTCCATATAGTCAGGTCCTATCTACTTGCACAAACGGCTTGTAGTGGGAAATGCGCGCACACATAGATCAAACGTCCAGAATATTCGATGGAAAATTCTTTTTCCAGGTTGTAGTTGGTTATCCGAGCCGTAATAAGGTCGTGTCTGTAACTTAGTGACAGTCCTCGGTATGTACTCTCGCATAACAGCTATCCATCTCTTTAGCTCATTATACGACACATTGAAATCCTCCGTACAATTGCTCCATTGTCATTTGTTCGGTATGATACTTGATACCGAAATCGTGCCTGTATTTTGGCAATCAGTACCAAAACTTTAATGGTCGGCATGTCTTTCACCATTGGCATGATACACATACAGATAGTTTTCGAATCAAGTTTTCGATGATCTTCTGTAATACGTGTTGATGTACATGTGTGAGGCCCAAAAAATTGTCATATCTCCTACATTTGCGAAATTTAAATAAATGCAGCTTGTACCCACCAATTGTAGCCTTTCACCGACTTCTAACACTCCCCAATATATGATGTCGATTTAGACACTGCGACTTTGTAGTCCACTGATATATTCATGCTATACCGCTTAATAGCAAATACGCATTCTTCCTTACTTTCGAATCTCTGGCCTACGAACAACTCCTTAGGATCGGAATCTATGGCCAGCCGGTGAGCAGGTAGTATTTCAGGGTCCTCCGGAACTCAGCTACGTGTGCCGCGTCGGGGTCTATGAACGACATGTGTGACCCAGGATTATTGTGTATCACAATACGTCAAATCTAGTTCCTAACTGAAGATGCGTTAATGTTTTCATCGTCATTCACGTCTTCATCGTCAATATCATCGAGGACCTCGTCCACATCGGGATCACTATCACTATCGACCTCTTAATCACAAGGATCACTACTATCATAATCATCATCACCAATCACATCTATATCGGTGTAACATTAAGATCAATACCGATCCTGCGTATAGTCGATTCACTATCAACTAACGATATTGGAGCCACCATACACGGTTCTTGAACTCCATGTTCTTCACCATATAGAGTGAGATCTTCAATTGGCTCCACACCAGCTAACTCAGCAAATAAGTGAATCGGTGCATTTTGGTCACTCCGATTCTCACAATAAAAAGCAATCATTATCTCTACATCTTCATTGTCTACAAGTTCCATTTCGGTGAATTTGATGGGATCTATCGAAACTGGATACTTGTAGAAAAGTTTCGAGATCCTTCTCCCACAACGTCTAACAATTTTTGCGCTAATTCTTTCCTTTATATCATCGAACGAGACATTTCTATTAAAGCTCATTGCTATTTGTTGTTGACATTCAAATATACATCCAACGGTTGTTGTCAAGATGATTTGATCGAAATAAACGAATACAAAAAACTAATTATCCATATTTAATACTCAACCTATTAAAAAATAAACAAAAATTCTCAAAACAATTTCGAACAGCATAAACCTAACAATATAAAATTTATTGTCATTTCTAATAATATCTATGATAGAAATATTTTCAGATTTATCTATTTTTCCTATTGTTATTACTAATTAACAATTACTTTATAATAGTTACTAACATAAAAACTTTCAAATATATTAAAAAATTAAAACATAACATTCATAATAAACACATAATTAATCTAAACACAAAACTTACTAACAAATCACAATAAACAAAATAACTTTAAAACAAAATATAAAAATAACACTAAACAAACTATATAATACTAACAAAATAATTTTTCTTATCATAATCTATTCTATTTGAAAATAACAATAAAAATAATAATACATTTTCTTTCTTCTCTTTTCCCTCTCTTGTTCTGCTATTTTTTAACTGATACTTTACAATTGAGCCAAATAGGGTAGCTGGGGAAAAATGCTATTGGTACCGCCTATCAGATAAGCACCATCAGTGCCACCTACCAGATAGGGGTCACTGGTGCCGCCTATCAGATAGGCACCATAGCCCCTGTAACATCCCAAAATTGGGCCTAGTAGGATTAGGCCCAATGGGCCTTGGGCGTAGGTATGTTTAAAATTTTGAGAATAAGAGAATGGCATTATTGCAAATTAGAGTTATTAGTTAAGTGTATTTGGAAGGTTACAAGGTTTCTATGAAGTCTCGGGTTTAATTGGGCCTTAGGAAAAATTGGGTATTTTAGCACTTTAAGGAGAGATGGTAAGTAGCTTCAAAGCTTATAGAAATAAATAAGTAATGTGCTTGCATAAATGAGCTACTGGTAAAGAGGTTATGGCATCAAGTGAAGTACCTTGAGGGAAGAGGTTCAAATCCCTTTGTGTGCAATTTTTGACTAATATTTTTGCACTCTTTCCTTAAGTGTTGGCCAAGAGGTATTTATGGTAAGTTTGACTTCTTTATTTTTGGTATAGTGGCAAAAGAATTAAGGAAAGGTTGAGATTGGGGAAAAGAATCAAAAGGAAAAGGCAAGTAAGGGGAACAAGTGGCTTATTTCATGGAGAATGCTATGGAAAGTATGGTTGGCAAAATTTTGACCCTTATGACTATGTATGTAGACGGTTTTGGGGGTAGATAGGTACCTGAAATTTTACTTTGGCATTTGGTAGGGTCTTGGTATTGTTTTGGCCAAAAATCACATTTGCAACTTTAGTGTCATCTTCTCCCAATTTGCTATTCTCTTTGCCGAAATCTTCTAGCACAATAGTGCATTTTTCTTCTCTTTGGATTGGTTTCATATTCACCGTTTGTCCATCTTCCTTGATAGCCAAATATCAACATACAATTTCCTCCATAACTGAACTTTCATCTTTTCTCTATTTATTCTTCTAATCTATATTAACATCTGTTTCTTGATCAATCAAGATATAGTGGAAGGCCGAAACTTGGATTTTTCCTAAGTCATTGTATAATCGCTAGAAATCAGATCCAATATTAATAAGGTAAGGAGTTCTTATGGATTATTGATATTATTCAATATTCGATTGGTTGCTAACGGAGTAATAATGTGAAATAATCGACTATATGTTTTAGGGACAAATCACTCGATATATTCTACCTTCGGACATTGTGGTAAGTGATTCAAGTGTAAGTGATACGAAATCTTTTGGAAATCCGAGGCTAACTTTTGGTTGGTATTGTTGTAGGTCAACACGAGTGGTTCGTTAGGAAATCAAAATTAGGTGTGTAATCCCGTACCTTTCGTATACATATCTGAAATGGTGTGTAATCTCACACTTCTCGGAAAGTTTGTATGAAATATTATGTGAATCGGTCGAAATACCGAAGAAAATCAAAAATCGGCATCCGTGATCACTCAGGCGTGCGTATGATCGTAGTGGTAACCATAATTTGTAATAAAATAGTTCCAGTTAGAAACAGTGATGTGTTTTGAAAAATCATGAAAAATAGGAGAAAGGGAATTAGAAAGTGAATGAGATATCAAATAAAAGATTACTGTGTCTATTTTGATAAGGAAGAAACAGAGAAGGAAAAAGAATTTTATATTCTGAGATATGTTAATTTTAGTGAGACTGGTTCGAATGATTTCGTGGTTCCCGATCATCTTGGAAAAATCGTATAAAATTGTACAAAGTGAATTGAGTTATAGTTTATATTTAAAGATTCCTTAGTGAGTCTGTTTTCAATAGAAACAAGTGGGAACAACATATGAAAACTGTACAGTGAGATATTTGAATTTTGGGTAAGTGATGCCAGAATCGTTAGACAGTGAAACAAGGGAAATTTTAAGGAATAAACTGTACTAAATGGTTAAGACAAAAATTTTGGAAAACTTTTAGTAAGAAGATATATGAGTTTAGTTTCAAGAAAATTTACGGATTTAGATTTTGAGATTCCTAACCCAAGTTATAGTCAATTTAGTTAGTACGACGCAGATGGACAGTTTAAATTGTTATGCCCAAATTAGTAGTTAAGTCTGGATTGCGAAATTACCGAATTACCCTTAGTGGGTAAATTGTCGAATTAGGAAAATGCCTCTAAAGGGCCGAGATAAGGAAATGCCCCTAATGGGCCGATTTGCAAAAGTGTTAATGGGCCGATTTGAGATATTGCCTTATAGGCTGAATGGACATATTGATAAATAGGCCAATCTGATATTTTGATAAATGGGTCAATCTGATATTTTGATAAATTGGCCAATCTGTTATTTTGATAAATGGGCCAATCTGACATTTTTCTATATGGGCCTAATTGATAATTTGTTATAATGAGCCGTACTTTTGTAATAAATATCCGAATAAATTATTGTGATTTGTTATGCATTATATACATGATTTGCATGGGATGGGATAATGATGAAGAGAAGTTCTGGTAGCTATGCTACATAAATCTGGTGGCTTTGCCACAAATCTGAAAAATGGCAATGCCATGCAAATTCTGTTAATCTGGTGGCTTGTCCACAAATTTGATTTAAATGGCTTAATGCCTACGTTTGGTGTGTTGGCGGGGTGGGTTGACTAAAGATCACCCACAGGTGTGTTGGTTGGTACGGGTGGTGTGCAGCGAATGGAAAACTAGGATTTGGTTTGGGAATTGCATATCATATGCATATTATATATGATACATTTATATTATTGTAAGCGGGCTTTGGCCAATTAATTGCTTAATGGGATTTTGGCCCAGTGAACAATGGTAAGTAGGTTATACACTGAGTTCTTGTAACTCACCCCTTTCTCTTAACCCTTGTAGGTAATGCTCAGTGACGAGGACTTGGAGCCATGGATGACTCGGTGGAGGCCATGCTTCGGAAATAACATTTTCGAATATTACTAAACTACCTTTCTGTTTTATTTGATTACTTTTATTGTTTCGGGTTTTAAAGTTGTAATAAGGCCTCTGGACTATTTTTATTTTGCTTTATGTTTGGGATGTTTTTATTATTCTTCTTAAATTGTTTAAAAAGGAATTTTCTAAAAATATAAATAATGGTTTTCAAAATTGATTAATAAATGGATTTTATAGCAAACTTTTACAAATAATTTAACTCGGATTCTCTTTCAAAATTTCAACGTCATTTTCAAAAGTCCTGATTTTAAAGTCCATTACTTCGATTTTCGACTCATCAACCAACCTCTCAAAAATACTTGTATTTTATCTACGTTTCCGCAATGTTTTCAAAATGCTTCTGCAACTCTATTTCCAAACGTCATATTTTCGTAAATTGTTATTTCAAATATGTTTTCGCAACCAAAAAGGTTTTTAAAGATAATTACGTTTTCAAGTAGATAACAATTGCTTAAGTGTTTTTGGTTTTAACAAAGAGGCTGTAATTCTCAAACAAGTTTTTAACAATCGCAAAGATGGTTTTGAAAAAAAAAAACCACTTCCATGTGACACGCCAGATTCGGGCCTAACTTCTAGGCCGGGTTTGGGGTGTTACACCCCCATACCTTTTCCATATTTTTATACCGCATATACACCAGAATGGACTAAGTGGTGTTGTCTATCACTTATGTTGGACAAAGTGGTGCCGCCTATGCACCACCGTCCACCTCTTTGAATGTACCATTTTGGTACATAATTTTTGAAACATGCAATTTCAGTATATTTTTTTAATTTTATATTATATAGGTAAAAAAACCAGTCGAATCAAATGTAAATATTTCTAGTTACGAATCATGTTTTATCATTTTGACTCGATTTGAAATTTTTTCGAATCAAGTCAACTGAAATAAAATTCGAGTTGAGTCAAATCAAGTGAAATTACTCAAGTTAAATCAAAACATGTCAAATTAAAATCTTATTACATTATAACTAATTCCATATTAAAGAAAACTTTTTCAAAGTAAAATAAAAAAATACTTTAGCATGATAAACTTGAATAATTAATTAACTTATGCGGTTCTAAAATCGGTATCCTAGAACATTTTTATTTTTAACTTTCTTTATATATTTTTTAGAATTTTTTTGAAAATTTTAGAATTTTTAAAAATACAAATTTTGGAATTTTATAAATATTTTGAATTTTTTGTAATTTTTGTTGAGGAGATCAATTTAATCATTTTCAAACTTGATAAGGACCAAAAGGGTATTTACACCAATCTGTTATTCAAATTATTTGAATTGTAAAATTCAACTCAATTCAAACTCCAAACTCAAATTACTTATTCAAGTTGACTCGAATAACTCGATTGGATTAACTCCAAAATTTGAATTTTTTCGATTTTTTTGAATCAAATCAAGTTTTACTTACCCCTGACCTAAATTGTTGTGTTCATCTAAAAAAATCAACCTGCCTTAGTGAAATTATCAAAATCAGTAAATCTCTAACATCTTAACTTCAAATGATTTCATAAAAGTAGTATTCAATGAAAGAAATCAATAACAGCTTAGTGAAGAAAAATCAAGAAGCCACTACCCTTGTTCTTCAGAGGGACAGAAGCAGAGTTGTTGCGGCCACCATTGTTCTCTTCAACATTTTAGAGAATAGGACCAGTTTAATAGAACTAGTCATCTGTGTGCAAGTTGCAAAGAATCCAATAAAAGAAACTCCTTATCTTCTTTGTTTCCACCTATATCTATGGCTACAAATATCCTTGTTGTAGAAGGAGCAAAGGAAATATATTTTTGCAGGGAAGCCACTGTGACTAAGAGAAAGTTTTTTTTTTAATGAAAATAGTGGTGATATTTTCTTTCTCATTTTTTGTTAGAAAAATACTAGAGATTATGTTATTGTGGAGAGATATATTTTCATGGGGATAGATTTTGAAGTGACTTTTGGACTATTATATGAGATTGAAATGATAAATGGGGGATTGTTTGTATAGAGATAGTAATTTTCAGAGTTCATTGCAAATTCGATGTAGATAGATATCAGTGCATATTAAATATTATTGATGTTGGGATTAATAAAGGAAGAAAAATGGAGGAGGAGGATGTGGTGCTAATGGAGGTTGGTTCATCCAATGAGGGCGGAGAGCCAAAAGAGTTAAGTGAGCAGAAATGTTGAGAATACAAAGGAATGGGATGAGTAAAACATGATGGATAGGGTGCTTAAATGATAATCCTGTCTTTATCTTGCAGAGGGGTATATATAGAGGAGGTTTCATGTTTGGTGGTGTTAACATGGTGAACATGCTATCATGCCATCATTGTAGGAAGCATGAGAAGGATATCTGTGATGGGATGAATTATGTTATTCCTTCAGAACCATGGTGCAGAGTGGTCAAGCCCAAGTGGGGTTTGATGGTCTAAAGAGTCACGTTCTGAACAAAGGAGCGTGTGTAGAGCAGAGGCCTTTTGTAGAAAGCGGGTGGTTATCTCATAGGGTGATTGACCAAGACCCTTTCGAAGAAAATAGAAGGTCAGCTGGAACTAGGCATTCCAAGCCACTTTGTCTCTTGATGACTAGTCGGCCAACACTGATCAGAGAGGTGTTTCTCAAGTACCTTGCTATGACCCGCCACAATTCGTTGTGGTAAGTTAGACTCTTTCTAGCAATTAACAAGCCTTTTTAGGTTATTTTATGTTATTTTAATTCATTTTTTGTTTTAGTAACTTATATTTAATTTCTAGAAAAATAAGTGTTTCTTTAGTTGACCTAATGGGTCGATACGGGCTTAAGGTAGTTTTAACGAGCTTAATCGAGTGTGCAGTACACCTATTTTCAAGCCTAGGAGCATCAAGAACGAAAATTGGGTCGCAACACGAGCTTCTAGGATTGCAACACAATAGAATGATCTCCAGAGTATAGGTTCGAAATTGTGTGTTGCGACACAGCTGTGATGAGGGCCAGAAATTAAGCGAGGGTGTTTTTTCGCACAATCAATATTTATCAAGATTGAGGCATGTAATTAACCAAATTAAAGCAGCTAATATTGCCTATAAATAGCAAGGCTTAGGCTAAGCTATGGAGACTTTTTTGTAGAGGAGTTAGGAGACCATTAGTTAGGTTTGGACATTAGACTTAGTTTTTAATTAAGTTTTTATTTTAGTTTTAAAATGGTTTATTTTCTTGTTTTAGACTTGGATTCGATTTGATTCCAAGCCTCCGTTATTTTATTATTTAGTATTTTTCTTTTAATTTTCTCTTGCAATCATTGATATCTCGCTAGCAGTTAAAGGAATTTTGTAACCTAGCCCAACCAGCATCTCAAACGGATCAATTTCTATTCTCCTCTTATTTTAGTTTGATTTTTGTGTTTTGCATGATTAAATTATTTCTACAAAAAATGGTATTTAAATTAATGAGTAGCTAAACCGAAAAATCTAGATTAAATATAAAAAACTTTAAAACTTATGATTGACGACCCTAAGGGAAAATTAAGATAAGTGAAACTGAGAGTAGATCTTATCGGGCATCAATTTGGAAGTCCTGACTTAGTTTCGTAAGGTTGAGAGATAAACCAGACTAATTTGTCGAAATTGGTAAAGTTGAAGTCGAGAGATAAAATTGGACCAATTTAGGAGTAATAGCGATTTAGATCCCTAATTCAAAGGTTAACCAACCTCATGGAAGTCAACCAACCACTGTATGTTATCGTATTTGTTTTAATTTCTTAGTTTCAAATTTTATTTTATTTACAATTTAGTCCTTTGTTGTTTTTAGGTAATTAATTAGCTTAATTAAACTTGTGAATGGTCTGTCATAATATAGTACTTCGTTAGCTAAACTTCGTTGATTGCATGTTTATAGTTTAGGAATTGCTTAATCATTGAATCCATTGGGTTACTCTGGTGCTCCATCAAACACTATAAATATTACAACTGACATTGTCCACTTGTAGTTAAATCCGCACCTTTAGAATTATTTTATAAAACAGTATGTTTATGCGCACGCACAATAACGGTCACATATCCACATATCTATGGAACAATATGCATGGACTGGACAAGAGCGACCATCCACTTTATGTTGACAGCCTTCATAACATTCTCTTCCTTCATTTTCTAGTTGATTGCTTGGAAAATGTAACAAACATTGCAACGGTTCAAAGTCATAAATTAAATCCATTAACATTGTTCAACAAAATCATCCAAATAAAGAAGACACATTTTCACTACAAACATCCAAATAAAGAAAGACACATTTTCACTACAAATTCAAACTAGTCCTTCATTTCTACAATCCTAAAGCCATAATGTCCCCTAAATTGCTTGGGGAACCAAATAATGAAAAAAATACCCTTTTTATAATTCACGTTACCATTCAAAAGATAAATTCAAAGAAGACAAAATAATTCAACATCTAAACACATTAAGACAAAACATTAGTTAAGTTCAAAGTATTCCTACACCAACCTCAACAGTTGACTACCCAATGTATTTTCATCTTTTTAAACATAGTGACAGCAAATATCCATAAGGTGTAACACCCCTAACCCATATCCATTGCCAGATTAGGGTTAAAGGCGTTACCGGATAGATCGAAAACTTTTACATACATTTCATACAACCATTCTTCAATTGCAATCAAAGTGTCCCTTTTAATAGGTCAACAAGACCTTAATCATACTTTAGAATAGGGTCGGGACTAAATCGAACATATATAGAATTTTTCAAAAATTCAAAAATTTTCTAGGATACAGAGGTCACAGGCCCGTGTGGGCAAGCCATGTGCCTTCCACGGCTACTAGACACACCCATGTCCCCTGGCCGTGCCAAATCAAAGCAGGTATACTGATTTTTCCACACGACTACCAGACACGCCATTATGCCATGCCGTGTACACTTAAGATAGCTACTGACTTATATCCACGGCCACTAGGCATGCCCGTGTGTCGTAGCCTTGTAGACAAAATAGACCACTTACAAGGTCTAAATGCCACCCACACTAGGGTCATCTCTCCTAGCAACATACCAATTCATTTCATACACACTTGACACCCAAAAATATGTTAAACAACCAACATAACTTCATATTCAAACATGATTCATCCACATTTACCTTTCATATAACCATTTCTTTTCTCAAACATACATTTTCATAATGCATTCATATGCTTACCATAGCCTTGGCAATTCCATTAGCTATCAAGCCATACCAAACATACATCATGTATCATATTTACTCAAACATAATACCAACATTTACCTAGCCACATCACATGGCTATTTACATATCTCAAGCATAACTCAAAGTGACTAGCCAATACATGCCATATCTAGCTATATACACATTTCAAAAGTACCAAAATGAGTTTGGGTAGTGTGATGACGATCCTCGACAGTCCCCGAGCCTTCAGTAGCTTTGACGATCTATAAAACAGAGCAAACACACACAGAGTAAGCTTTCAAAAGCTTAGTAAGCCATATACAAATAAACTTATCATAAAATGCACATAACCATATGGATAATATGATATTAATGGTTCTCATAACAAATTCATCACATATATTTCTTTGGCTCATTTGCTTAGCCATATCTTACCACATTCTTCAACTCAAATATCACATATACACATAGCTATTTTGAGCATCTCTTCACATATTATTCTATCATTTCATTTCACATATCCATCTTAGTAAGTTCATGTAGATACTCACCTTTCATACACACCTAGTGTACATAACAAGCGTACCTGAAATGGAAAGTACAAATCACATAGTCATTTGTATCTCGGGTTTCCCCATTGAACCGTTCGAAATCTAATAGGATACGCAGAGTGTCTGGAATAGTCATACAATGCCAACGTCCCAGACGTGGTCTTACATGTAATCAGATATCGATGCCACTGTCCCAGAGAGGGTCTTACACAAATCAATACGATGCCAATGTCCCAGACATGGTCTTACACATAACCAAATATCTATGCCATTGTCCGTGACAAGGTCTTACACATCTCATATCGATGCCAATGTCCCAAACGTGGTCTTACACGAAATCTCAAATCAATGCCAACGTCCCAGACGTGGTCTTACATGATATCACATAACTGACACCTATGTCATGACATAGACTACCCTATCTATTCCTAGGTTCAAACGAGACTTCTCGGACATTGTTACTATGTCGATTTTATCTCGAATTCTTGTATACATCATCTCATATACATTCATCATTATAAATAGTCATAAGAACATACATAATTCAATACAAATACATTTATTTGTATATTGACTTACCTAGGATTCGGATATTCGTTCAAACTCGGTTATTCTACTACCTTTGCTTTCCCGCGATCTAAGTCCATTTTCTTCTGTTCTTGATCTATACATAATCAAATTTAACCCTTTTATTCACTAACTCATCCAATTCAATCCAAATACACATATTTAGGGCTATTTGCAACTTAGCCTTCACATTTGTACATTTTATCAATTTAGTCTATTTTTCTCAAAACATCAAATATACAAAATCACCATATACTCATGCTTAGCCGAATACTCATGTATCTCATACAAGTCCAAAAATTTCATTTATTTTACAATTTAGTCCTTCAAAATGCTATTTTCACAATTTAGCCTTAATTAGCTAAATTCATCAAAATTTCAAGAACAAAACATGTTCATTTAACACATATCTTTCATTTAACACCTACACTCATCACAAAGCTCATCATTTCATCAATGGCACATTTCATAAACATCATCAATTCTTCAAATTACAACATGGGCTTGATAGAAGACTAAGCAACAATCTCAAAAACATAAAAATCATAAAAAAACGAGTCAAAACATACCTTAATCAAAGCTTGCAAGTGCCGAAACCTTGCTTATCTTTCTTCCTTTTCTTTCTTTCAATTTTTAGGCTAAAAAGATGATAAGTATCCCATTTTCATGCTTTTGATTCCTTTAATTATCTTTGATTTAACAAATTACTTATTTACCCTTTTAATAAACATATAAAACAAATAAATACTAAGGTTATTTTGTCATTTAATGAACCATTAACTAAATAATGGATTAATTGCCTCATAAGGCCATAACATTTAAAAGCCACAACATAAAGGTGCTTTAACAAATAGCATGCAAATTTTGTATTTAATGCAATTTAATCCTTTTTTCTAAATTAAGCATACAGACAGACAAATTTTTATACGAGACTTTCACACATACTTAATCACGTATCAGAGGCACGAAAAATATTATTAAAATATTATACTGACTCAGATTCGTGGTTTCAAAACCACTATTATGACTAGGGTCTAAACCGGACTGTTACAATTCTCCCCTTAGGATTTTATCCCGAAAATCTTACTGTTAAATGATTTGGATCTTCTTTGTTTCATTGAATCTTCAGGCTCCCACGTAGCCTCTTCAATTCCATGTCGTGCCACTATACTATTACTAATGGAATTTTCTTGTTTCTTAATTCTTTTACTTCACGAGCTAGGATACGAATCGGTTCTTCCTCGTATGTCATATCAGATCGGATTTCAATCTCAGATGGGGTTATCACATGTGACGGATCAGATAGGTATCTATGGAGTATCGAAACATGGAATACATTGTGTATCTTTTCAAGCTCAGATGGCAACAATAATTTATATGTGACTGGCCCAACACGTTCGATAATCTCATAAGGTCCGATGAACCTCGGACTTAACTTGCCTTTACGTCCGAATCGGAGTACTTTCTTCCATGGAGACACTTTTAGAAACACTTTGTCACTGACCTCAAATTCAATCTCTTTTCATTTTAAGTCCGCATAAGGCTTTTGACGATCAGATGTTGATTTCAGACTATCACGGATTACTGTTACTTTCTGTTCAGTATCTTTTATCAAATCAACCCCGTGTAACTTACTTTCACTGAGCTCGGTCCAATACAGAGGTGTTCGACATTTACATCCATACAAAGATTCGTATGGTGCCATTTTAATGCTCGACTGAAAACTATTATTGTACGCAAATTCAATCAATGGTAGGTATTGTTCCCATGTACCATTAAACTCAAGAATGCAGCATCTCAACATATCCTCAAGAATCTGAATAATCCGCTTAGGCTGACCATCTGTTTGCGGATGAAAAGTAGTACTGAAATACAATTTTGTGCCTAAAGCTTCTTGCAATTTCTTCCAGAACCTTGAAGTAAACCTCAGATCTCTATCAGATACAATAGACAACGGTACCCCGTGCAATTTCACAATATCAAAATATAAAGCTTAGCTAATCTATCAAGTGAGAAATCAGATCGTATTGGAACAAAATGAGCAGATTTCGTCAATCGATCAACTATGACCCAAATTGCATCTTTCTTTCTCGGAGTCAGACGCAATCCCAAAACAAAATCCATTGTCACTCTATCCCATTTCCATTCGGGAATAAGAATTGGTTCTAGCAAACCAGACGGAACCTGATGTTTAGCTTTTACTTGCTGACAGACTAGACATTTCGACACAAAGTCAAAGATATCTCTTTTCATTTAAAACCACCAATAGTGTTGTTTCAGATCATGATACATCTTCGTACTACCCGGATGAATAGATAGACGACTATTATGTGTTTCATTCAAAATCAACTGAATCAATTCTGGATTTCTTGGAACACAAATTCGATCTCGAAATCCCAAGAAATCATCATTATCAACTCAAAATTTAGAATCAGAATTCGGATCACACTGAACTCGTTTCTATTATTTCATTATCAACTTTCTGAGCATCAAATATCTGCTGTAAAAATAATGGTTTTGCTTTCAATTCAGCTATCACTGAACTATCATCATACAAATCTAATTGAGCATTCAAAGCACGTAGTGCAAATAATAATTTTTACTTAATGCATCGGCAACGATATTTACTTTATCCGGATGATAATCTATCAAAAGTTCATAATATTTCAATAATTCTAGCCACCTTCTTTGACGTAGATTCAAATCTTTTTGAGTCATCAGATATTTCAAACTTTTATGATCAGAAAACACATGACATTTCTCACCGAATAGATAATGCCGCCAAATATTTAATGTGAACACAATCGCAACTAGCTCAAGGTCATGTGTCGGATAGTTCTTTTCATGCAGCTTCAATTGTCTCAAAGCATAAGTTATTATTTTTCCTTCTTGCATCAAAGCACATCCCAGACCATTTAACGAACCATCACTATAAATTACAAACTCTTTGCCTGATTCTGGCTCTACTAAAACTGGAGCTTCAGTCAAAAGGGCTTTTAACTTATCAAAACTTTTCTAACATTTATCGGACCATTCAAACTTTACCTCTTTCTGAAGTAATTTAGTCAACGGAGTTGCTGTCATCGAAAAGCCTCTTACAAACCGATGATAATAACCAGTAAGTCCTAGAAAACTATGGACTTCAGATACATTCTTCGGAGGTTTCCAATCCAGAATAGCAGAAATCTTGTTCAGATTAACTTTATTCCTAAGGTCGATACAATATGTCCCAGAAAAATAAATTCTCGCAACCAGAATTCTCATTTGCTGAATTTCGCATACAATTGCTTTTCTCGTAGAGTTTGCAACACAATCTTCAGATGCTCGGTATGCTTAGTCTCATCCTGTGAATAAATCAAAATGTCATCAATAAAAATAATCACAAATCGATCTAGGTACGGTCTAAAAATTATGTTCATCAGATCCATAAAAATAGTAGGAGCATTCGTTATCCGAAATGCATAACTAAAAATTCATGGTGCCTGTACCTCATTTTGAAAATAGTTTTCAGAATGTCTGAGCCTTTCACTCTCAACTGATAGTATCCCAATCTCAGATCAATCTTAAAAAACACAGTGGCTCCTTTTAGATGATCAAACAAATCGTCAATCCTGGGCAATGGATATTTGTTCTTTATAGATACTTTGTTCAACTGACGATAATCAATGCACATTCTCATCGTGCCATCTTTCTTTTTCACAAACAGAACGGGAGCACCCCAAGGTGAGAAACTCAGTCTGGCGAACCCTCTATCAGTTAACTCTTGCAATTGTGACTTTAACTCTTTCAACTTTGTTGGTACCAGGCAACAAATCAATACCAAATTCAACTTCACGTATCAGAGGTAATCCCAGCAAATCTTCAGGGAAGACATCATAAAAATCACAAACAACTGGCACTGATTCAACTTTCTTTTCAGACACTTTTGAATCAATCACATAAGCAAAATAAGCTTCGTATCCTCTTTTCACATAACTTTGAGCTTTCAATATAGATATCACAACAGGAAATCCATTCAAATCATTAGACTCAACCCAAACTATTTCATTATTCGGACATCTCAAATCAATAGTCTTTCTTTTGCAATTCACAATAGCATCATGCAATGTCAACCAATCCATACCCAGAATGATATCAAACTCATCAAATGGTAATAGTATCATATCAGCAGGAAAATAGATATCTCAAAACATTAATGTACAATTCTTGCATACTTTGTCAACTAGGACACTTTTACCTAAGGGGTTCGATACTTTTATAACAAACTCAATAGACTCTACAAGTGAAGTCTTACTGAATACTAAGTTCATGCATATATATGAGTGTGTAGAACCAAGATCTATCAATGCAATCACAGAAGTATCATAAAGTGTAAAAGTACCCGTTATAACATCTAGAGATGAAGCTTTCTCACGAGCTCGTATAGCATACGCTCGGCAGGTGCTCTAGCTTCGAATCTCGTAACAATATCTCTTGTAGTTTTCTGACTACCAATGACATTTCTCATATTTCGAAAAGGTCTACTTCTCACCAAACACTATTAGATCTCGGATTCGGAACAATCTCTAGCTCAACAGACTTTGGACAGTCACGGATAAAATGATCTAAAGATCCACATCTGAAGCAGGCTCGATCATTTAATCTATAACTTCCCAGATGGCTTTTTCCACAATGCTTATATTCAGGTTTCTCGGATTGAACATTTTCAACACTTGCTATTGAAGTTGCTGGAGTTTTAGAGCTCATTTGTGATCTAGCTCGACCTCTATTCGAATGTCCTACATTAATCTTTGAATGGCTATGCTCATCTCAAAATTTCTTCGAAGCAGACTGAAATAATTTACTCAGAAATCTTTTCCTCACCTCTCTAGCTTCAGATTCAGCTTTTCTTCTATCTTTCCCGAGTGCCTCAACTTTGCATGCTTGGTCAACAAGTACAACAAACTCTTTTATCTCTAAAATCTCGACTAGCAAACGGATATCTTCATTAAGGCCATCTTCAAATCTTTTGCACATTATTGCCTCGATGGATACACATTCACGAGCATATTGAATCAGTCTCACGAACTCTCATTCATAATCCGTAACAGTCATACGGCCCTGTTTTAGTTCTAAAAATTCCTTTCGTTTCTGATCAATGAATCTCTCACTGATATATTTCTTTCGGAACTCAGACTAGAAGAAATCCCAAGTGACCCGTTCCTTTGGAACCATAGAAATTAAAGTCTTCCACCACTGGTAAGATGCTTCCTGTAGCAGTGAAACAACACATTTAATACTTTCTTCCGAGTCAAGGACATCTTATCAAACACCCGAATAGTGTTTTCTAACTAGAACTCGGCTTTTTCAGCATCATCATCACTGGTGGCCCTGAACTCTTTAGCCCCATACTTACTGATTTTGTCAACCGGAGGCTTGTTCAACAGATTCAGATTCATAGTCGGAGGCATAATAGATGTCTGAGGGGATTAAGTGGGGGTGGAGCTTGTGCAACAGTCGAATTATTTCTCACAAACTAAGTGAATCACTCACTCATCATCTGGAAGAAAGCTTGTTTAGCTTCTCCCTCTTGACCGCTCGTAGCCGGTCTTGATTCAGATGGCGTTGTCCCTTGCGCTGGAGCAGGCACATTGCTTTCTACATCGTTAGCTATGGCTCTTTCGGGATCCATTACTATACGAAAATCACATTTTACACCTAAGGATTCATCACACTATCACAATTCAGATATATGGCATGTATAGCTAGACTCTGACACGCTACGTTAGTCCGAGAATCGGCTAAATCGTAGCTCTGATACCAAACAAATGTAACACCCTTAACCCGTATCCATCGTCGAATAGGGTTAAAGGCATTACCGGGCAGATCAAAACTTTTACATACATTTCATACGACCATTCTTCCATTGCAATCAAAGTATCCCTTTTAATAGGTTAACAAAACCTTAATCATACTTTAGAATAGGGTCAGGACTAAACCGAACACATATAAAATTTCTTAGAAATTCAAAACTTTTCTAAGTTAAAGAGGTCACACGCCCGTGTGGACAGGCCGTGTGCCTTCGACAGCTACTAAACACACCCATGTGTCCTGGCCGTGCCAAATCAAAGCATGTATACTGACTTTTCCACACGACTACCAGACACGCCCGTATGCCATGGCCGTGTACACTTAGGATAGCTACTGACTTATACCAACGGCCACTAGGCACGTCCGTATGCCGCAGTAGTGTAGACAAAACAGACCACTTCAAAGGTCAAAATACCACCCACACTAGGGTCATCTCTCCTAGCTACATACCAATTCATTTCATACACACTTGACATCCAAAAACATGTCAAACAACCAACATAACTTCATATTCAAACATGATTTATCCACATTTACCTTCATATAACCATTTCTTTTCTCAAACATAGATTCTCATAATACATTCATATGCTTACCATAGCCTTGGCAATTCCATTAGCTATCAAGCCATACCAAACATACATCATGTATCATATTTACTCAAACATAATACCAACATTCACCTAACCACATCACATGGCTATTTACTCATCTCAAGCATAACTCAAAGTGACTAGCCTATACATGCCATATCTAGCTATATACACATTTTAAAAGTACCAAAATGAGTTTGGGTAGTGTGATGACGATCCTCGATGGTCCCCGAGCCTTCAGTTGCTTTGACGATCTATAAAACAGAGCAAACACACACCAAATATGGATGCCACTGTCCCTGACAAGGTCTTACACAAATGTCATATCGATGCTAACGTCCCAGACGTGGTCTTACACGAAATCTCAAATCAATGCCAACGTCCACAGACATGGTCTTACATGATATCACATAACAGACACCTATGTCATGACATAGACTACCCTATCTATTCCTAGGTTCAAGCTGGACTTCTCGGACATTGTTACTATGTCGATTCTATCTCGGAATTCTTGTATACATCATCTCATATACATTTATCATTATAAAAAGTCATAAGAACATACATAATTCAATACAAATACATTTATTTGTATATTGACTTACCTCGAATTTGGATATTCATTCAGACTCGGTTATTCTACTACCTTCGCTTTCCCGCGATCTAATTCCATTTTCTTCGGTTCTTGATCTATACATAATCAAATTTAACCCTTTTATTCACTAACTCATCTAATTCAATCCAAATACACATATTTAGGGCTATTTGCAACTTAGCCCTCACATTTGTACATTTTATCAATTTAGTCCTTTTTTCTCAAAACATCAAATATACAAAATCACCATATACTCATGCTTAGCCGAATACTCATGTATCTAATACAAGTCCAAACATTTCATTTATTTCACAATTTAGTCCTTCAAAATGCTATTTTCATAATTTAGCCTTAATTAGCTAAATTCATCAAAATTTCAAGAACAAAACATGTTCATTTAACACATATCTTTCATTTAACGCCTACACTCATCACAAAGCTCACCATTTCATCAATGGCACATTTCATAAACATCATCAATTCTTCAGATTACAACATGGGCTTGATAGAAGACTAAGCAACAATCTCAAAAACATAAAAATAATCAAAATCGAGTCAAAACATACCTTAATCAAAGCTTGCAAGTGCCAAAATCTTGCTTAACTTTCTTCCTTTTCTTTCTTTCAATTTTTCATCTAAAAAGATGATTATTATCCCATTTTTATGCTTTTGTTTCCTTTAATTATCTTTGATTTAACAAATTACTCATTTACCCTTTTAATAAACATATAAAACAAATAAATACTAAGGTTATTTTGTCATTTAATGAACCACTAACTAAATAATGGATTAATTGCCTCATAAGGCCATAACATTTAAAAGCCACAACACAAAGGTGCTTTAACAAATAGCATGCAAATTTTGCATTTAATTCAATTTAATCCTTTTTTTTCCAAATTAAGCATATAGACAGACAAATTTTTATACGAGACTTTCACACATAATCACGTATCAGAGGCACGAAAAATAATATTAAAATACTTTACTGACTCGGATTCATGGTTCCAAAATCACTATTCCGACTAGGGTCTAAACCGGACTATTACATAAGGATACCATCCGGCAATGGCAATAGTCTGGACAATTGGTGGTCATATGTTATTGTTGGTTTCATTTTCCTCCTTTCTGAACATGATTGGATTAGAACAATCTTTTCTCAAAAGAAAAACTTAAAAAATGATTTTTAAGAATGGTTTTCGGTGGAAGAGAATGTAATAGTTTTCTTCGACAATGAATGAAAAGTTAAAACAATAAACACCCTTACCAGAGAAGACTTGTTTCATAGGCGAAAATGATGTCATTTGGACTTCTTATTGATTTTTTTTTTTTGTGAGGGGAAATTAATTTTAAATATTTTCTTGTAACAATTAAGGAAAATTACTATCTTGTAATCGTAATGCATGTTAGCAAACATAATTGCCTATCCAAGGTTTGATTCCTATCTAATACATATTACTTTTCCTACCATGATGCATTATCCAAAATGGTAAGGCTGAATTTGTTTTTCAAATATAACAAATAAATGTTTTAGGTTAGACTTATTACTAATGGTGTTCACAGTCGGTAACCAAATTAACTGACCGAACCGATCTAATTTGCTTAATCAGTCGGAGGTCAGTTAATGATTTTTTGGAATTTCAGTTATTGGTTAATTTAGTTTAAAATCGGGTAATTAATCGAATTAACTAATTAATCAAAATATTTATTGTTTTCAAGACTTAAGTAATGTTTGGTTGTTAACTTTTAAGACTTATATAATATTTCTAATGTCTTATTTGTTGTTTTACCTCCATCCAAAGTTTTTGAATTATTAAATAAAAGAAAATAAGCATTAGTAATGTATTTTAATATGTTTTGTACTTATTTTAACCAAAAGAAAAACATATCAATTTCGGTCAATTCAGTTAATCGATCGAATTAACCGAAATATTTTGATTCAGTTAATGTATTTGAAAAAAATCGATTCGATTTACGATTAAAGATTTTTACATTTCAAGTAATTCAGTTAATAGTAATTCGGTTTGGGTATTAACCGAACCAGCCATTTGAACACCTCTACATATTACACCAACTCAGTTATTTTTATCATTCAATAATAACAACTATTTTAATCAGACACTTGTGAGTGTGTAAACTACATATTCAACAGAAACAGAAAAATTTTCAATTACACATTAAATAATGATACTACGTATTCAACCTTATCTGATTACACATTAAATATGTACAAAGTAAATTAAAAGATATTATTCTTAAACCTTTAATCAAACACAAGTACACAACTATCTGTTTAAACAATCAATGATATACTTTAAAAGTTCAATTTTACCATTTCCTAAAATTATTTACGGTTTATTTCTAAAATTTCAATTTTTGCTATTACTAAAATTGTTTAGGATTTAGTTCTATATCTACGATTAATGTTGTTAAGGTTTTAAAAAAAATGACCAATTTCCACTACATTGGCATCCGATTTTAGATTAATTCTTTTCTCTCCTTATTTCATTTCTTTCTTCGCATCCATTTTCGTTACAAAATTATAGTTTTGCAAAACAAAATTCCCTTAAACAATATTATAAAGCTTAATACATATGCATTCTTGTATAAATGTCTAATATAACTGCATAAATTTAATACACAAATTTGTTAATATCATATTAGATTATTCTAATATTCTTATAATTGTCATACTTCCAGATTACACTTCAAAATGTAAATAAAAAACTTCATTACAAACAAACGATAAACTTATCTTTATTCCTTCCTAACAGTAAGCTTTATCAACACTACTTTAATGCAGCAATAGGGACGTTTGACACCAAATGCAGATTTCCTATCCACTTCATATGCGTACCCTGAACAATGGTCACTAAAGAATTCTTCCCCATTATATAACCATAATGGTAAACATGCAATTGTGTTCCCACCTTTAACATTCAACATCTCCCGCAACAAATTCCTGCAATTCTTTATCCTCATATTTGAATTTTTTTTCAAAAAAGTGTAACATATGTGCTACACCTTGCACCCTTGCTAGGTGAGACACGTCACCCTCACCCATTACCATTAAACATATTGCTAATGTATAGACAACCAACATAATAGTTTCCTTGGTTATCGTTGCACCTCAAAATTCCTTCACCCTCAACCACTTTGCATTGATTTAGGAATAGCGAAGATCCTAGCAAGATTAGGGCTTGAATGTCATCGATGTCAGCAAATCACATAATGCATTCTTGTACCCAAAGTCTCCTTTTCATTACCCATCCATTATGAACTATGCTATTCTAGTTTATTTCCCCTAACATTATTTCCTCATTCATGGTTCACCTCATTGACAAAACCATAATTTATACATATTTTTACCCCATGCTTGGCTTATTTTTGGATGAAATTTCATTGTATTTGATGAATTTGATGCTCCTAATCCTTTAATTTCATGTTTTACACTTAGAAGAGCTTAGGGAGTCGAAAAGAATGATAAACGGGCCAAAAAGGGACAAAATGGGCCTACCTAGGACATCAACACGACCTGGACCATCAAACACGGTCGTGTGTTGCGAGCAGGATCAAACATGGCCTGGATCAACGTACACGGGCAGACCATATGGCCATGTGTGGAGAGCAAAAGCGAGCACGGTCTAAGGAATCGAACACAAGCGTGTCACACGGGCGTGTCCCTACCGTATCAAAGTGTAATTCTACTCAGAATAGGCCACTTGTGGGCCAAGAGAGGTGTTCCAAAGCCTATATAAACACCCTAGGGGGCAACCTAAAAGGGGACGCCGAGTAGAAGGTAGAAAATACTCGAAAAATTGGGAACGACTTAGGAGAAGGATCTCCATCAAGGCCAAGATCTCCCATCAAGTTCTTTATAAGTTTTGGGTTTCTTATGTTTTATTGTTTTCCTATTTTAAGATGTTTCCCTCTATCAGCATGAACTAATCCCTTAAATACCTAAGGGGATGAAACCTAAGACAGATCTTATTATTATTTGATTTATAAGATAAATACTTGTTCTTATTCTTAATTGTAAGTTTTTATTCTTGTTTTGATAATTCAGGTTATTGATTCAAGTCGAATGTGCTTATTCAGAGGAGTAAAAGTCCTTATTTAAGAGCAGATCAACACAATCAAGCGAAGTTGATTGCAACCCTAGACATTGGGCGACGAAAATCTGTCGGATTAGAGTCAAATCTAATAAGAAAATCCATAGATCGAGTTAATGCGACAATAGGGGTTTTAATTAAAAAGAGATTTCAATTAATCAACCTAGAGTCAGTTGTTTTTAGTCTTGAAAAGATATTAACATAAATCAGGTATTTCTACGGATTAAGTTAAGTGAATAAATCATATGAATCAAAAGTAATAAGTGAAGTCTAGGTGGATTCTTCCTTAGGTATTGCCTTTATCATATAAGTTGTCTAAAAGTATTTTCCTAATTCTTTCGTTATCGTGTTTAATTAGTTTTAGTTTAAAAGAAATCATTCCAATTCTTAGGCTAGATAATAGAAAGATAGTAATTACTAGTATTCTTGGTCCTTTTGGATACGATATTATTGGTCTTACCATAACTATACTATAAACGATAGGTGCGCTTGCCTTTTATTGTGATCATAGTTTTAGACACATCAAGTTTTTGGTGTCGTTGCCGAGGACTAAGATATTAGGAACGCTAAATTTTTATTACTTTAGCATTTTTTTTATTTTATTGCAATTTAATTTTAATTTTTATTTGTTTTTACTTCTTTGATTTTTCTTTCTTTGCCTCTGGCAGGAACTTTTAGTTTATGACTAGAAGGAACCCGTCAGGACCATTACTTTTTGACAGTAATATAGAAGGTACCGCTCACAGAAACCGAAGAGAAATAAGGTGAAGTCTACAATTTATACAGGAAGAGCAAGAGGAAGAAACCTGATCCTCGTACTATGTATGATTATGCTAAACCTAATTTAACAGGAACTGAATCAAGTATTGTTAGACCTGCTATTGCTGCAAATAATTTTGAACTGAAACCTAACACTATTCAGATGATTCAGTAATTTGTTCAGTTTAATGGTTTGCAGGATAAGGATCCAAACAATCACTTGGAAAATTTTCTAAAATTCTGCGACATTTTCAAAATAAATGGCATTTCGAAGATGCCATTCGCCTTCGGTTGTTTCCCTTTTCGTTGAGGAATAAAGCCAAACAGTGGTTGAACTTGTTACCACGAGGATCAATCACTACATGGGAACAAATGACCGAAAAAATTTTACTTACATATTTTTTGCCGGCTAAAATGATTAAGTTGATAAATGATATCTCTTCTTTTGTGCAGATAGATTTAGAAACATTTTACGATGCATGGGAGGGATACAAGGATCTCTTGAGAAGGTGCCCTCACCATGGGTTACCATTATGTTACAGGTTCAAACATTTTACAATGGTGTAAACCCCTCAACCAAGAAGTTGATTGATGCAACCGCACAACAAAACACCTGAGGCTGCCTACGAATTCATTAAAGAGATGTCACTGAATAACTATCAGTGGGAAGTTATGAGGACGAAGCCGAAAAAAGCCGCCAGTGTTTTTAACCTCGACGCAGTCACTATGCTATCAAACCAGGTAGAACTTTTAAGTAAAAAAATTGATGGTTTGTGTGGTTCTTCAGGTACATCCAAGTTATGCAGTGCGATACAAATGGAGGAGGAATGAACAATACAGAATACCCACCTTACAACCTTGGCATAGAAAGCGAACAGATGAACTATATGGGTAATAATTTTAGACCTCAAAATAACCCTTATAGTAACACTTATAATCTAGGTTGGAGGAACCGCCCAAACTTCTCATGGGGTGGTCAAGGAAATTAGAGACAACAACCTCCTCCAGGCTTTCAACAACAACCTTACCCACAAGAGAAGAAGCCGAACCTTGAGGAGATGCTAACAAAATTCATCGCGGTGTCAGAAACCCATTTTCAAAACACCAAAACAGCACTCAAAAATCAGCAAGCGACGATTCAAGGGCTCGAGAACCAAATAGGTCAGCTTGCTAAGTTGATCTCAAAACAACCACAAGGTAGCTTACTAAGCAATACCGAACCTAACCCAATGGAGTAACTCCACGCCATAACAGTATGCGACGAAAGAGCAGTGGTAGAATCTAAATCTGAACTGAGGTAAGAACCTGTGGTAAGTAAAGGTAAGGATGAAGTAAGCCGCGATACACACAACCGATAAGTAAAGTGTATATACCTCGAGTTCCATATCCTAACGCGACGAAGGAAGACCGAACAGATGAAAAATTTGATAAATTTCTTAAACTCTTAAAAAAGATACATATTAACTTACCGTTTATAGAAGCTCTTTTGAAGACGCCCAATTCAGTTAAATTTTTAAAAGAGCTTCTAGCAAACAAGCGGAAGTTAGATGACATATCGCACGTAGAGCTAAATGCAGTTTGCTCAGCCATTCTACAGAATAAACTACCCGATAAATTAAAGGATCCAGGGAGTTTTACTATTCCTTATTTAATTAGTAGTTTAGATGTTAATAATGCTTTAGCTGATTTAGGGGCGAGTATTAACGTCATGCCCTATAAAATGTTTAAGCAACTAGGTCTTGGGAAACCTAAACAAACTAGGATGAGTATTCAACTCGCAGATAAAACCATTAGAGTTCCCAGGGGAATTGTTGAGGATGTACTTGTAAAAATTGATAAATTTATTTTTCCAGTTGATTTTGTTGTTTTAGACATGGATGAGGACAGTAACGCTCCTTTAATCTTAGGGCGACCTTTTTTAGCAACTGCTAAAACTAGAATTGATGTTGGTACAGGTGACCTCACACTTTGTGTAGGTGACAAAACGATCACTCTTCAGTGTCATGACTCGGTTAAGACGTTAAGTAATAAAGGTGAGTACATAAATTCTATTAATGACCATTCGATTCAACCCTCTTTTCAGGAAGCACCTCAAAAATACACCACTGAACCATATCCTAGTTCGCATGCCAACAATGAAATAACTCATAAAGGGCGAAGGCTTCAGATCAATGAACTAGACGAGTGGAGGATACATGTCAAGGAGAAACCAAGAAAACACGACGAACCTAAGCAACTCCATGGGACAAACCAATTTCAGATCGGGGATCAAGTACTGTTGGATAAAACAGACCCTCAAATCGCCACTTTAGACCTTAATACAAACGGAGCAATCTCTTTCAAAGTACTCAAGGTCTTTCCATACGGAACAGTCGAGGTAACTAATCCTAAGTTCGGCACTTTTAAGGTAAACGCTACTCGACTCAAACTTTATAGTAATCATAGAACTGATAGCAAGAGAGAGGAGTGTAAACTCCTCAAACCACCATGAAATATGCGAATGAGAGGTAAGTCTAGCTTAAGACTTTAAACGAGCGCTTCTCGGAAGGCAACCCGAGCACCAACCTCACTAATGTCATTATTTTTTATTTTAGCACCTGACTAAACTAACCAAATTAATAAAGCGCAGGTTTCTCTATCCACACGGCCTTACACATGGGCGTGGCAATGGACGTTTAGACACCACGAATAGGTACACCATCGTAGCGAAGACCGTGCGGGAACAGGAAAAATTTTTTCCCAAAATACGGGCTACGATAAAATGCCACGGCCGTGCGATATAGTCGTGGTTGAAGCTTAGTAAATCACACGGGCGTGCGACACTCCCGTGATCTAAGCCGTGGGTGACACTGATTAATTAACATGGGCGTGGGAACCTCTACACAGGCATGGAGAAACGAACGCAGCATCACACGGTCGTACGATTAGGCCGTGTGACATAACACGCCCAGGGAACACGGGCGTGTGCCGCGACCATATATCTCAATCTCTATTTAAACCACCCACTATTCATCTTCTTCTTTAAATCCCTTTCCCCCTGACCCTAGCCACCACAGCTTTCCTCCCTTCCCACCACCGGCCACCGCCTCCTCACTCCACCTACTCCACTTTCTCACTTCTTCTTCAGCCGAACACCCCCTTTCTCCTTTTTCTTTTCCCATTATCTTTCTCCCTTCATTTTCTTTTCCCTTTCCTTATTATTTCTTTACACCACCACCACACCAACCACCATCCTTGCCACCATACACAATGACTAATACCAGAGGCAAGACCAAAACCACCATCCCCATGTCGAAAAAGTGAAAGGATCCTGGCAAAGTCTTTCCATGCGCAACCACTCTACATAAGTTCATGTCAGCCGTTTCATTGACTCGACAAGACAAGGACCTTTGAGTCCATTTATTTTTTATTTTTATTTTATTTTCATTTTTAAATTCTTTCCCTTTATCTTTCTTGTCTTTAATTTATATTAGTATATTTTGATGTCTTTAATTTAGGTTCAAGGTGCTATTAAGGAATGACCACACCACCGGAGTATTCTTCCCCACCTTCACCTCTGCCCAACTTTCTTCGTTTCTTTTCCTTGACTCCATCCAAAATTTAGGAAGTTTCACTTCTCTTCTTATCTTAGATTTTCTTACTATATTGTCATTATTTATCTTTGTACATTGAGGACGATGTACATCTTAAGTGTGGGGAGGTTAATCCTTGAATTATGTCTTGTTCTTAAGTAATTTTCTCATATTGCTATTAAAATGAAACTTCTATGGACTTATGATTTTCATTGATATGTTTTGGATTAAGTCATAGGTAATTGTGCATTGATCATTTAAACTTTAAGACATTAGAGGATCAAGCATGATGAGTCTATTAAAAATTTCTAAGTTGTTTCCCTAAATTTAAATATTACTTTGAAGTTTAAAATTTGTAAGGTTGACATCAAAAATCATGATTTTTGTAAGATTTTGAGCCCTTAAGAGCATATATTTTTCTTACTCACTTTATTGATTATGAGTGTGTCAACATTGATTTGTTATTCTAGAACTTGCTTCGATTATGCATGTCGAGACCACACTTTTGATTTGATATACTGAGATGAAAGACACCTAGGATTTAACCCACTCACTCCACAAAAATCTTACCTTCATAATTAACCCCTAGTGAACCTCTTTGATCCTAATAAACCGTTTATTGATTTACCCTTATTATTAACCTAAGACCCATTCTTTTTGATTCTTTGAGAATTTTTCCTATTCTTTTAACTCCTTTTTGTTGAGATTTGATGTGAGCAGTTGCTTAACTATATTCTTTATTTCAATTGTTAAATTCTTGCTTATTATTATAAATACTTGTTCTTATTCTTTAAAAAAAAAAGAAGTTGAAAGTATATTCATTATTAGTTCTATGTTTTATGAGCTTAAACGGTTAATTTCACATATTTAGAAAGAGCTCGTGTTATTTTTCAATTGATGTAATTATTCAGTATTAGTTATTTTCGAGTTAAGGTATATTGTCAATTCAATCTCGATTTTTAACCCTTTTTCCAGCCTTTATCCACACCTTTAACCCAAGCCCTGTTACAACCCTTTTTAAAGACCTTTTGATTTGTGTATCATCTCATTTTATAGTGGTGGAGATTTGATTTTCATACAAGCCTATGGTAATAACTTTTCATGTGTGACTTTTGAGTGCTTTATCTTGAACCTTAAACACTTTGAGTGAATTGAGTGAATCCTTGTAATATCTTGATTTTGTGGGTCTGTGCATTTGATGCGTTGCATGGCTAAATTAGTAGGTAAAGGCTTTGAGGTTTGGATTGGGTTCAGTTTTGACTTAAATCAGAGTTAAATTGTTTAAAAAGAGAGTTAGTAGTATCTTTAATTTGAATTATTATGTTTAGTAGCAAGATGGGCTCATGGCCCAAATTTTAAAGGTGTTATAGGAGGACATGTGGGTGGCGTCACTTAGGGGAGGAGTTTGGGCCAATGTGGCGGCTTGGGGCCCAAGTTAATGAGCCAAAATTTGGCACTTCAAGGGGGGAAGAGGATGGACGACACCTAGCTACAATTTAGTGGGGTTTATTTCTTTTATTTTATGATTTAAATGATGATAATTGAGAGGGAAGAGTTGGTTCTAAGTTGGCCTCTTCTAAGATGAGATAGGGATTGGGTTATCATGCAAGATAAGAGCTATCAGGAGGGAGAGTTGGCCGAAACTCCAACTCTGAGTGTGTGCCTGTGTATAGCCGAAATTTGGAAGGGGAATTATCATCTTTTCCATTTGTTTTCCCACTTTCTCATCTTTTCTCTCAAGCCAAAAATCTTTTCTCTCTTTTCTCTCTTCTAGCCGAAATTCCCTAGCCTTCTTCTCTTCTCCAATATCTTCTTGAAAGCTGAATTCTTCTTACTCATATTCCTCCTCCATAACCGAATCTACAAGGGAGGTTTCTGTTTCCCGAAGGTGCACCATAAGCCGCATACTCCTTAGTGATCTGGTGAGTTTCGAGATTTTATTCTATGCGATTTCACTTTTCGTTCATTAAGATCTAATCCGAAACACTTGTTTAAGGTCTATCGATTTTCCCTCTCTACTTCTAGTAGCCAAATCTGTCTCATTAAAGGTCCCCTGTGCTGATTTGGTGCAAAAGCCGAAGGTAGGTAAAGGTAGGTTCAGCCGAATGGTTTTGTTGTTGTTCTTTAGACTTTGGCCAAATGTGATTGGTACCCATTTGATTGTGTGTAAAGGATTGGTTTAATACTTGGGTATTGGCCAAACGTAGGGAGGTTGGTGGAGACATCTTCTTGAAGAGTTTCAGGATCCGACAGTTTAGGTAAGGTTGCGATTTAGAGTTATAAGTAAGTGATTAGTTAGATCTCACCATTTACATTTGGTTAGTAACCAAGGGGTTATTATGGACAATAATAACAGACAAACAATAAGAGCGGTTGGATCTGTAAACAACGCTAAAGTAGCGTGAATCTTTGTGTAATCAAAAAGGTGTGTAACTCTTACACACTTTCTTACTTAATATATGTTAATGTTGTGTGTTGTTTAAAAGCCAGAATGATGGCTAAGGTTACTGAAATACCCTTTTGAGTAAAAGCGTGGATATCGGGTAAGTTGTTACTATTACTCGCGTTGTATGTGATCTATGAAAGCATGTTATCTTGTATACATGATTTAGTATGTTAAACATGATCATCTTGATGTTGTTACCATAAATATGTGTTATGGGTGATGAGAGGAGGAAGTATGAACTATCGGACCGTCACCGTGATTTGGTATCGAACACGTGGGTTAGCCCACATATATTTAAAATTGTGACTAAGTCTCGATGGTTTGGCACCACCGTGGTTTGGTACCACATATGTATCTCTTTTGTAACCCGGTTACCGGTGGTTTGGTACCACAAGGGTAGATTTGGGAGATTTGAATGGATACTAGGTTGGATGGGTTGCATGACTTGCATATTAATGTATGAATTTTGTAAGGGCATAATTACTTTGGGAGGATTTATACTTCGAGTCTCGGTGACTCACCCTTTCCATTACATTTTGCGAGATGATGCTTAGATCGTGGATATGGAGCCGGAGTGGACTCAAGGTGGCCATGCACAGTATTCGATTTTTAACGAAGTTTCCTATTTGGACTTAGTTATTTTTATTAGATATTGGTTTTCAGTTTTGTAATAAGGCTGCCTAAGTTTTATTTGGGTTTTCTTTTATTTAGTTAATTCTAAAGATTTTGTTTAATATGTTGCTAAAACTATGAATTAGATGTTTTCAAAGGTTAAGTAAATACTTGATTTTCATTTTATATACCATAAATAAGCAAGTAATTTGGTATATCAATATGTTTTGAACCTTTCCAAAACTTATTAACAATTTCTGTAGGATTTTAAACAACGACTTCCCTTTTTGAAACTCAACGAAACGGTTTTAAAACATTTTTCCTTTACGTGGCACGTCAGATCTAGTTGTAGAGTTTAGACTGGGTTTGGGGTGTTACATTTTGGTATCAGAGCCCGGTCCAAAAGCTCGGTTGTGGGCTTAGGGCCCAAAATATGTTTTTGGGTTTGTGAAATGATTAAGCATGGCACCTGAGTCTCCGGCGCCGATCCACCCAGGTAAGTACCCTAACTCCTGTTGTGATATATATGTGTTGGGTTTTGTGGGCTTAGACGTAGCTAAGGATGATAGTACCAATGGACTCTAGGTTAGACAAACAACTTCCTAATCCATAAGACTTAATCTTAATAAACAGAACCTGTAGACAAGTCATAAGGCTAAAGTGTGGCAACAAGCATATGCATGTCTAGGAGTAGATCCGGAAGAGCTTGGTATTTAAGCAGTCCGAGTGACTCACCTCCTCTTCACAGGAATCTCACCTGGTGCATAGTGATTGTTCACTTTAGCCAAGCCAGGGTGTGGCAATAGGCATATGCATGTCTAGGAATGGATTCAGGAAAAGCTTGGTATTTAAGCAATCCTAGTGACTCACCTCCTTTTCACTAGAATCCTACCTGGTGCATAGTGACTATTCACCCTAGTTACGAAGGCGTGTCGACAGGCCAAAACTTACAACTAAAACTCGAAGGAGACCAGCCACACTGTTTTGTGAAAACTCAAGTTTTGAAATTACCAAATAACCTCTAGATTTGTGAAAATTACCTTAGATTGAAAAATGACCAAAATACCCTTGGTTTACAAAACTACCAGATTACCCTGACTTGAAAAATTTTTGAAATACCCCCAGATTTATAAAATTACCAAAATACCTCCCGAATTTGCAAAATTACCAAAATACCCCCGAGTTGGAAAAAAATTACCAAAATACCCTTATTTCACCAAATCACCCAAAATTATATTTTGGAAAATTACGAAAATACCCCTGTAGGCTAAAATTACGAAAATACCCCTAGGTAGTGAAATGACGAAAATACCCTTAGGTGATAGATGTGCTCGTATGAATGTTGAATATGCATGTTTCCTAGAATTAGGAAGACTGAAAACTGTAGATAGGTCCGAATACGAAAGAATCACTTTTAAAAACTATTTTCCATAAAATTGTTCGTGGATAAGCAGTGAAACGAGTTAATAATTCATAAAATTTTAACGGATAAACCGAGCGAGAAGAATGAGTGCAGGTCGTGGGCGTCCCACCGTGGCCGTGGTAGGGTAGGATGGCCTTGTCGAGCTAGCGTGGTCCGCCATGGGTCCCAAAAATATGATCTTTGGATCATCGTGGCGGGTGAGTTTCGAGACCGGGCAATGGTAATGATGTAGTATCGCAGGCGGTACTGCGAGTTTTAGAAAGGGTTGCCAAGGTAGGTAGAGGAGCAGGAACTCGCAAATCGGTGGCTGAGCGACTCCGAGCTAACAGAACGGAGGTGTTTAGGGGGTGTCCGGTATAGCTTCCAATGCTGCTGAGTATTGGTTGGAGGCAACAGAGCGAATAATGGATGACTTAGACTTATCGGCTGAGGAGAAGTTGAAGGGGATAGTATCTCTTCTCTGGGATGAGTCGTACCAGTGGTGGCTCACGGTCAGGGATGGTGCAGTGGCAAGTAATATCACCTGGGATTATTTTAGGCGACTATCGGAGGAAGTATGTGGGGACTAGCTATCTTGATCATAGCGTGAGGCGTTCTAAATTTGGTACAAGAGAATAAGTCAGTACCTGAGTACGAGGCTAAATTTTTAAGGTTGAGTAGGTATGCTCGGGGTATGGTGGCCACGGAACATGAGCGCTATGTTAGGTTCGAGGACAGGCTCAAAAGGTGAGCTGCGGGTGTTGATTGCACCTCAACGTGAAAGGGATTTTACCGTTCTCGTGGAAAAGGCCAAAATAGCTGAGGAGGTGAAGCGGACCGAGAAACAGAATCAGGATAGGGGCAAGGATAAAAGGAGCTTTGGGCCATCAGGGTCTAGAGGAAGTGCTCAAAAAAGTACTAGATTTAGTGGGCCGGATCAAGCTGCGAGGCATGCTGCTGCTACTCAGTGGCCACCCCAGTGTGCTCGATGTGGGAAGTCTCATTCGGGTGAATGTTAGGCTGGTAATAGAGGATGTTTTGAGTGCGGGTCGATGGAACACCGGTTAAGGGACTGTCCACAGAAGTTAGCTAGGATCCAACCTGAGGGTCAAGGACGTGGTCAATTTAGGAGAGATAGCCAGCAACCACAGAGGGGTCGAGGTGCGGTTAGGGGCAATGGTAATGGCAATGGTCAAGGTCGTGGAGCATCTGGCCGAGGTGCTGGAGGGGCTAATACTAGGCAGCCTGGGTTGGTCTACGCAGCCAAACGTCGAGAGGAGGGCGACGAATCGAACGTCATAACCAGTACGTTTATAATTTCTAGGCTACTTTACATTGCTTTAATTGATATTGGTTTGACACACTCGTATGTTGCTAGTAGTGTGGTAGGAACTCTCAACTTAGCCTTTGAGATATCTGCTAGGAAAATGACGGTAGTTAGCCCTCTAGGACACTCTGTGGTGGTAGACAAACTATATAGGGATGTACCCCTAGAACTTCAAGGGGTCGTGTTTCAAGCGAATTTGATGGAACTACCCTTTCGGGAGTTCGATTTAATCTTAGGAATGGATTAGTTGGTTAAGTACCAGGCATAATTAGACTGTGCAGCTAAGCGCATGGTGCTAAAAATGGTCGAGGGTGTAGAGGTGGTAATGATAGGTGAGAGAAGGAATTACATATCTAATGTAGTGTCCGCGCTGAAAGAGGAGAAGATGGTAAGGAAAAGATGTGAGATGTTTGTAGTTTATGTTTGTACTTTGGAAGGTAAGGAATCGGCTATAGGAAGTGTTCGAGCGGTGAATGAGTTTGTTGATGTCTTTCCAGAAGAGATTTCGGGTTTGCCCCCAGATCGGGAAGTGAAGTTCAGTATAGACCTTCTACCGGGAACAGCGCCAGTGTCCATTGCTCCGTATAGGATGGCGCCAAAAAAATTGGTGGAGTTGAAAGCACAGATTCAAGAGTTGCTGAATCGGGGTTTCATTCAGCCAAGTGCGTCTCCGTGGGGAGTGTCGATACTCTTTGTTAAGAAGAAGGACGGGTCGATGCGTATGTGCATAGACTATCGTCAGTTGAATAAATTGACGATTAAGAACAAGTACCCTTTGCCTAGGATAGACGACTTGTTTGACCAGCTTAAGGGAGCACCGGTCTTTTCCAAGATAGATTTGAGGTCGGGGTATCACCAACTTAATGTAAAGGAGGCGGATATCCATAAGACGGCATTTCCTACTCGATACGGGCATTATGAATTTTTGGTTATGTCGTTCGGGTTGACAAATGCACCAGCAGTGTTTATAGATATGATGAACCGGTGTTTCAGCCGTATTTGGATCAATTCATCGTGGTATTTATCGATGACATTCTGGTGTACTCAAAATCAGAGGAGGAGCATGACGCGCATTTACGAGTGGTGTTGCAGATTCTAAGGGAAAATCGTTTATATGCCAAGTTTAGTAAGTGCGAGTTCTGGCTGAAGGAGGTTACTTTCTTGGGTCATGTAGTGTCAGCTGAGGGGATTAGAGTGGACCCTCGAAAGATTGAGGCCGTTTTGGATTGGAAGCCATCGAAGTCTGTGGCGGAGATTCGGAGCTTTCTAGGGCTAGCAGGGTATTACCGGAGGTTCGTGGAAGGATTTTCCTTGATTGCAGCGTTGTTAACCAAGTTACTGAGGAAAGGGGTTCCGTTCGTATGGTCAGACAAGCAACAGGAAAGTTTTGAGAAGTTAAAAAGGATTCTGACGGGGGCCTCGGTGTTAATTCAATCGAAAGCCGGAAAGGAATTTACGGTGTGTTATGATGCATCCCACACAGGATTGGGTTGTGTGCTGATGCAAGAAGGAAAGGTGGTAGCATACGCTTCTCGACAGTTAAGACCTCACGAAGTGAACTATCCGACGCATGATCTGGAATTGGTTGTAGTAGTTTTCGCTTGAAAATTTGGAGACATTACTTGTATGGAGAAAAGTCTGTCGTGTATACGGACCACAAGAGTTTGAAGTACATTCTTACATAGAAAGAGTTAAATTTGAGGCAAAGGAGGTGGATTGAGCTGTTAAAGGACTATGAGTGCTCAATTGAATACCACCCGGGAAAGGCTAATGTGGTAGCAGACGCCTTGAGCCTTAAGGTGGTGGCGAATTTAAGAGCCATGTTTGCTTGCCTTAGTCTATATGAGGATGGGAGCCTATTAGCAGAATTACAAGTAAAGCCAACGTGGATTAACGAGGTTAAGGAAAAACAACGAGCAGATGAAGTTTTAAGTGCTTAGTGGTTGCAAGTACTGAATGGTGAATTGGAGGGGTATAGTTTGAACAGGGATGGAGTGATGTGTTTTCAAGGGAAGGTGTGTATGCCTAAAGTTGTGGAGTTAAGGCAAAAGATTTTGCAAGAGGCACATAACAGTCCATATACTATGCATCCAGTAGGTAGTAAGATGTACCGGATTTATGGGAGCGATTTTGGTGGCAGACCTTAAGCATGAAGTAACAGAATTTGTGAGCAAGTGTCTGACATGTCAGCAGGTTAAAGCTAAACATCAGTTACCCTCGGAGTTGTTGCAACCGATTAAGATTCCGCAATGGAAGTGGGAAAGGATTACAATGGATTTTGTGAGTGGGCTACCCCTGACGCCTACCAAGAAGGATTCAATTTGGGTAATTGTGGACCGTCTGACAAAGTCGGCTCATTTCATACCAGTACGTATGGATTTTTCTCTTCAGAAGTTGGCAAAATTATATGTAGCGGAGATTGTAAGGTTGCATGGGGTGCCAGTGTCAATTATTTCGGACAGAGACCCAAGGTTTACGTCAAGGTTCTGGAAAGCTTTGCACCAGGCACTAGGCACAAGATTAGATTTCAGTACGGCATTCCATCCCCAGTCAGATGGACAATCGGAGAGGGTGATTCAAGTTTTGGAGGACATGCTAAGGGGATGTGTCTTGGATTTCAAGGGCAATTGGGAGGAATTCCTGCCGTTGGCAGAGTTCGCGTATAACAATATTTATCAGGCGAGTATTAATATGGCTCCATACGAAGCGTTATATAGTCGAAAGTGTCATACCTCTACGTGTTAGACGGAATTGGGAGAGTGGCAGTTGTTGGGTCCGGAGCTGGTTACAGAGATAGAGGATAAGGTGGAAGTGATTCGAGCTCGTTTGAAAGAAGCCTCGGACAGGAAAAAGTCTTATGCCGATCTCAAGTGGAAGGATATAGAGTTTGCTTAAGGTGATAGGGTTTTCTTGAAGGTGTCACCGTGGAAGAAGGTTCTGAGATTCGGTAGGAAAGGCAAGTTGAGCCCTAGATTTATCGGGCCTTATCGGGTGTTGAAGCGAGTAGGACCAGTGGCTTACCAGCTTGAGTTGCCACCAGAGTTCAATCAAATCCATGACGTGTTTCATGTTTCCATGCTTAGAAGCTATCGCTCGGATCCATCACACGTTATGCCGGTGGAGAAGATAGAGGTGAATCCAGACTTAACATTTGAGGAGGAACCAGTGCAGATCCTAGATCGGGATGTTAAGGTTTTGCATAGAAAATCTATTCCTTTGGTAAAGGTACTATGGCGGAACCATGGAGCAGAGGAAGCAACATGGGAGTCGGAGGATATTATGCGTCAGCAATACCCTCAACTCTTTTGATCAGGTAAATTTTGAGGCCGAAATTTATTTTAAGGGGGTAGAACTGTAATATCCTGATTTTGTGGGTCTGTGCATTTGATGCGTTGCATGGCTAAATTAGTAGGTAAAGGCTTTGAGGTTTGGATTGGGTTCAGGTTTGGGCTTAAATCAGAGTTAAATTGTTTAAAAAGAGAGTTAATAGTATCTTTAATTTGAATTATTATGTTTAGTAGCAAGATGGGCTTATGGCCCAAATTTTGGAGGTGTTATAGGAGGACATGTGGGTGGCGTCACTTAGGGGAGGAGTTCGGGCCAATGTGGCGGCTTGGGGCCCAAGTTAATGAGCCAAAATTTGGCACTTCAAGGGGGGAAGAGGATGGACGGCACCTAGCTACAATTTAGTGGGGTTTATTTCTTTTATTTTATGATGTTGGCCTCTTCTAAGATGAGATAGGGATTGGGTTATCATGCAAGATAAGAGCTATCAAGAGGGGGAGAGTTGGCCGAAACTCCAACTCTGAGTGTGTGCCTGTGTATAGCCGAAATTTAGAAGGGGAATTATCATCTTTTTTATTTGTTTTCCCACTTTCTCATCTTTTCTCTCAAACTAAAAATCTTTTCTCTCTTCTAGCCGAAATTCCCTAGCCTTCTTCTCTTCTCCAATATCTTCCTGAAAGCCGAATTCTTCTTACTCATATTCCTCCTCCATAATCGAATCTACAATGAAGGTTTCTGTTTCCCGAATGTGCACCATAAGCCGCATACTCCTTAGTGATCTGGTGAGTTTCGAGATTTTATTCTATGCGATTTCACTTTTCTTTCATTAAGATCTAATCTGAAACACTTGTTTAAGGTCTGTCGATTTTCCCTCTCTGCTTCTAGTAGCGAATCATGCTCATTAAAGGTCCCTTCGATTTGGTGAGAAAGCGAAGGTAGGTAAAGGTAGGTTCGGTCGAATGGTTTTGTTGTTGTTCTTTAGACTTTGGCCGAATGTGATTGGTACCCATTTGATTGCGTGTAAAGGACTGGTTTAATACTTGGGTGTTGGCCGAATGTGGGGAGGTTGGTGGAGACATCTTCTTGAAGACTTTCGGGATCCGACAATTTAGGTAAGGTTGCGATTTAGAGTTATAAGTAAGTGATTAATTAGATCTCACCATTTACATTCGGTTAGTAACCAAGGGGTTATTATGGACAATAATAACAGACAAGCAATAGGAGCGGTTGGATCTGTAAACAACGCTAAAGTAGCGTAGACGCTGTAGTACGAAAACAGGTGTGTAACTCTTTCACACTTTCTTACTTAATATGTGTTAATGTTGTGTGTTGTTTAAAAGCCTGAATGACGGCTAAGGTTACTGAAATACCCTTTTGAATAAAAGCGTGGATGTCGGGTAAGTTGTTACTATTACTCGCGTTGTATGTGATCTATGAAAGCATGTTATCTTGTATACATGATTTAGTATGTTAAACATGATCATACTGATGTTGTTACCATAAATATGTGTTATGGGTGATGAGAGGAGGGGGAAGTATGATCTATCAGACTGTCACCAGTGATTTGGTATCACACAGTGGGTTGGCCCCACATATATTTAAAATTGTGACTAAGTCTCAGTGGTTTGGCACCACCAGTGGTTTGGTACCATATATGTATCTCTTTTGTAACTTCGGTTACCAGTGGTTTGGTACCACAAGGGGTAGATTTGGGAGATTTGAATGGATACTAGGTTGGATGGGTTGCATGACTTGCATATTAATGTATGAATTTGTGTAAGGGCATAATTACTTTGGGAGGGGATTTATACACTGAGTCTCGGTGACTCACCCCTTTCCATTACATTTTGCAGATGATGCTTAGACCGTGGATATGGAGCTGGAGTGGACTCAAGGTGGCCATGCACAGTATTCGGTTTATGACGAAGTTTCCTATTTGGACTTAGTTATTTTTATTAGATATTGGTTTTCAGTTTTGTAATAAGGCCGCCTAAGTTTTATTTGGGTTTTCTTTTATTTAGTTGATTCTAAAGATTCTGTTTAATATGTTGCTAAAACTATGAATTAGATGTTTTCAAAGGTTAAGTAAATACTTGATTTTCTTTTTATATACCATAACTAAGTAAGTAATTCGGTATATAAACATGTTTTGAACCTTTCCAAAACTCATTAACAATTTCTGTAGGATTTTAAACAACGACTTCCCCTTTTCGAAACTCAACGAATCGGTTTTAAAACATTTTTCCTTTTCGTGGCACGTCAGATCCGGTTGTAGCGTTTAGACCGGGTTTGGGGTGTTACAATCCTTAGTGAGGATGTCAATCCTTGTCGGTTTTGAATCATAAGTAATTATTTAGGTAAGGAGAAACACCTATGTTTTCGTGCTATAAAAATTTATGACTTAGATAGTTTGAATCTTTGGGACTCTTTTAGTTAAATTGTCAATGTATGAATTACCTATGAATTATGATGAAACATTATTGATGAGGATTATGAATTAATGAAGTTAATTTTAATTATGAGTTGAGGATTTTGCTTGAGGACAAGCAAAGGCTTAAGTGTGGGGATATTCGATAAACCATAATTTATACATATTTTTACCCTATGCTTGGCTTATTTTTGGATGAAATTTTATTGGATTTAATGAATTCGATGCTCCTAATCCTTTAGTTTCATGTTTTACACTCGGGAGAGCTTAGGGAGGCGAAAAGAATGATAAACGGGCCAAAAAGGGACAAAATGGGCCTACCTAGGAAATCAATACGGCCTGGACCATCGAACATGGCCGTGTGTTGGTAGCAGGATCAAACACGGCCTGGATCAACGTACACAGGCAGACCACATGGCCCTGTGTGGAAAGCAAAAGCGAGCACGGTCTAAGGAATCGAACACGGGCATGTCCCTGCCGTATCAAAGTTTAATTCTATTCGGAATAGGCCACTTGTGGGCCAAGAGAGGTGTTCCAAAGCCTATATAAACACCTTAGGAGGCAACCTAAAAGGGAACGCCGAGTAGAAGGCAGAAAATACTCGAAGACAGCCGTCGGGAACAGCTTAGGAGAAGGATCTCCATCAAGACTGAAGATCTCCCATCAAGTTCTTTACAAGTTTTTTGGGTTTTCTTATTTTTTGTTGTTTTCCCTATTTTAAGATGTTTCCCTCTATCAGTATGAACTAATCCCTTAGATACCTAAGGGGATGAAACCTAAGGCAGATCTTATTATTATTTGATTTATAAGATAAATACTTGTTCTTATTCTTAATTGTGAGTTTTTATTTTTGTTTTGATAATTCAGGTTATTGATTCAAGTCGAATGTGCTTATTTAGAGGAGCAAAAGTACCTGTTTAAAAGTAGATCAACACAATTAAGCGGAGTTGATTGCAACCATAGAAATAGGGCGACAAAAATCTGCCGAATTAGAGCCAAATCTAATAAGGGAATCCATAGATCGAGTTAATGCGACAATAGGGGTTTTAATTAGAAAGAGATTTCAATTAATCAACCTAGAGTCGATTGTTTTAGTCTTGAAAAGATATTAACATAAATCGAGGATTTCTACGGATTAAGTCAAGTGAATAAATCATATGAATCAAAAGTAATAAGTGAAGTCTAGGTGGATTCTTCCTTAGGTATTGCATTTATCTTATAAGTTGTCTAAAAGTATTTTCCTAATTCTTTCGTTGTCGTGTTTAATTAGTTTTAGTTTAAAAGAAACCATTCCAATTCTTAGGCTATATAATAAAAAGATAGTAATTACTAATACTCTTGGTCCTTGTGGATACGATATTACCGGTCTTACCATAACTATACTATAAACGATATGTACGCTTGCCTTTATTGTGATCATAATTAGTTTTAGAAACATCACTCATCTCCTTACAATTGTTTCAAACGAAAATATAAACGAAAACCAATCAACCAACTACCGGTATACATCACAAGTAAACAAATAAAAATAATGATTTCAAAGTCAAACCAATAAAAAAACACTTTTCTATCCCTAACACCACAATCTAATGGGCAATTACACTTTATAGTTATTTTATGAAATTCTTATAAACCAGCCAACTATATAACAAAAAACATAAATCTCCATTATTTCACTTCAAAGATAAAAATCTTATTTATTAATTACAACTCGACCCTTTACATATGATGCCGCAAACACTTAAATCTAAATCATTCTTGCAGTTCAACTACGAAACTTCTACAAATGATAAAATCTATTTAATCTCTACAAAGATTCACAAAACCACCTCAGTAGTCACTACACCAAAAGCAGGACTTTTAGCGGCGTTTTTAGTGGCGTTTTAAATAAAAACGCCAAAATTTTATACATTAGCGGCGTTTGAATGAAAACGCATACGTAAAAAAGAGCAATAGTGGCGTTTATTTACAAAACGCAGCTAAAAAAAATATTTTAGCGGCGCTTTCACAAAAACGCCGCTAAAAATCTGACCTTTAGCGGCTTCTCCAAAATGCCGCTAAAAAGTCGGCCTTTAGCGCGCTTCTCCAAAACGCCGCTAAAAGTCGGCCTTTAGCGGTAACTTCTCCAAAACGCATAGCTTAAAAGTCGGCCTTTAGCGGTAACTTCTCCAAAACGCAGTTAAAAGTCGGCCTTTAGCGGTGCTTTCCCAAAACGCCGCTAAAAGTATGGCCTTTAGCGGCGCTTCTCCAAAACGTCGCTAAAAGTCGGCCTTCTTGGCGCTTTCCCAAAACGCCGCTAAAAGTCGGCCTTTAGCGGCGCTTTCCCAAAACGCCGCTAAAAGTTTGGCCTTTAGCGGCGCTTCTCCAAAAACGCCGCTAAAAAGTCGGCCTTTAGCGGTAACTTTAAAAACGCCGCTAAAAGTCACGTGCTAGTCTTTGGGATTTAGTCGGGGTTTTTTTCTTTGTTTTACTTCCACTCTTCCAATGGATAGATACCGAAAGTAGAAAGCCAAAGTCCGAATCACCCATTAACGACAATGAGATCCGAATCACTTCTCAAGGTGCTATTCAAACTACATCAACTATGCCATTGCTCTTCTTGGGTTTCCTCCTTTCCTTTTCGATTTTTTTTTTTTTTTGGTCTCATTTCTTTGTTCATTGCTCATTTCGTTATTCGGGGTTCTCTTTTTTGCTTTTGACGTTCAACATTGGATTTATTCGTCTCTTTTATTGTTGGGGTTTTGCTTCTTCTTCTTCTTCTTCTTCTTCTTCTTCTTCCTTTAATGTGTTTTTCATTTAGGGATTTGATTTTTGTGTGTGCATGTACGAGTTTGGGCATTTTAAATTTTCTCGATATCTTATGGGTTTGATTTTTAGGAAAAAATGCAAATTTGGGTCTATTTTATTTCTAGGATTCTTTGTTTGCAT